>JAECWN010000432.1:3350000-3850000 GCA_018150725.1 Drosophila quadrilineata
CTTGTGGATTGCTGCTGTTTTTGTCTGTATATTAAATTGGTTCGAAGTTAACCGTGGTTCTGCCTTGAATTGAAAACCCTAATTAAAAAAATAAATGAATATTTAAAAAAAAAAAATATTAGTAATTAAGTACAGTGTATACCCGACAAATAGTCATGCTCTTTTAGTTCAAAAGTTCTTCCCAGATTCACTTTTTTGATACATTCTATAAGTTTGCTAAGAAAATCAGTCAGAAATTTCCTATAAAAAAAAATTATATATATGCATACATCAGTATGTATTTATATAGATATATGTTTTGATTGAAGTGTGAGCATACACTGAAACTGTCAAATGATTTTTAATGTATGTGTGTGTGTGTGTGAGCCAGATATGTTTATAGGAGATTTGTTAACGGTTTTTAGCTTTTCTTGTGAATTGTTATTGATTTTCCACAAATTAATGATGTCATACAATACATACAAAAATAAAAAATATATCATACATTTCGATTGTAAATGATGTGATCATAACTCATGATTGTATCAAAGTACATGTATATATAAATATACATATATAATAATGAATTATTAATCAGAATTTATTAAATATTATAATGATGTATATATATGATATATATATATATGTATGTATGTATATGTTTGTATGTATGAGCAAACCTAAATATGTCACATGTATGTATGTATATAGGGAGAGCTTCCAAGTGATTGAGAGCTTCATATTGATTTGATTATTCGCATTCTGGCTTCAATTCGTTACAATTTCTTAATGACGTTTCTCTATTCAATTGTTTTGCAATAATTAATAATACCTAATTTGAATTTTTAATTATTTATTTGTTTCAAAAGAAAGACATGCGGACCTGTTCTCAATTCCGAATCCGAATGAAACGGGCGGTGCCAAAAACCGCATATGTCGTTCGTATTCGGAATTGAGAACAGCCCAGATAATCGAAATACACTGGAAAAATATTTAACGACACTTCGATATCGTTCCACATAATAATCATTTTGACATTATCACAGGCGGGGGGAGTTAAATTATATAATAAAATATATAGTATATAATATATGTATATACATATATATATATTTGTGTGTGTGTTTATTTGTTTAATAGTAAAAAAAAGGAAACATATGTTAATTTCGTGCGTAAATCATTTCGATTTATCCGTGAGTATAGAGGCCTCTATATAATATTCTGGTATTTGTATAATAATAGTATATAGCATCTACATATTTAGGATGACCGTTAGCCCGTATTCAATTGCAGTTTCTTAGTTATGTTCTATATGTACATATTCATACAGACATACATACATACATATGTCTCTATGTATGTATGTATGTATCATATGCATGTATTGTGTGGATACTTATGCAAGTAAAAAGCAATAAGTGCATGATTGATTCGTCAGATAATAGATATTTGGAGTTTGTCATTGTCATATATATAGATACATACATATGTATGGATGTATGTATATACATATGTACATATATGGTAAAAGGTGTAAAAAGCCTAATGAGTACAGTCAGCAAAAATGGTATAATTTGTTGTTGTTTGTCTTTTTGTTTATATACAAATATGCCTATTCCACGTTTATCGATTATTTCATATCATTGTGTAAATAGTTAGTTAGTTAGAGTATGCAATTGATGCTCGGACAAATGATGACAGTCAATCATTTATCAATCGCTGTCAATCTGTTTGTGGATCAGAAAGCGATCATACATACATATATTGTTGGTTGAATTCAATCAGTTCTCAATCAATCATTGAATCAATCAATCAATCAATCAATAGTTCAATCGTTTTTCAATTAATCGATACTCAAAGCAGTGATCAATCAGTTTTGGATAGCCCATCTGAACTATATGAATCAATTTTTTGTCAATCATTTGCCAAACAATGATCAATCGAAAATCAATTGATCGGCAATTATTTAATTGCGATATAATCAAACAATTAATGATCCATCAATCATCAATCAGTCTAATATTCAGCTGTCAATCATTCAAACCAATCAAACCACTGTCTGTCAATCAATTGGCAATCAAAGTATTTTGGTGTTTAGTCAGTTTCGAAGCATTTGTGGAACGCTCAATAATAATAATCAATCAATCAATATATGTGGCATATTCTTAACCTTCTTCATTGCGCTGGAGGCACACACAAGGGCTAATTACAGCAACACGTGTTGGTGCGGAAGGAGCATGCAGCCGTCGATTAACCCTTATGCGACTCCCAACTGAAGGCAACCTGAAACAGTTTTGTTTTTAATTTCCATATCAACTAATTTGACTAATTTGCTTGTTAGTTTCAACAACAATTGTTGATTGTGGTTGTTTTTTGTATTTTTTTTTTTTTTTTTTTTCATCTTCTGTTTCTATTTGCTTGGTGTTTATTTCTTAATAAAAAAAAAATGTATCGTGATTCTTTGCTTCACTCTGAATTGAAGTTAATATCTGCTTCTTCATGTATGTATGTATGTAGGTATATATGTATATGTATGTATGTGTATAATTTTTGTAATTTGTGTCAGACATGTATTTGTTAAATTATTAATTAATTCATATTTGTTTACTGAGGCAGCTTCTTGAGTTCTACATTGTTTGGTTTCGTTTCCTTTCCATTCCCCATTAAAAATCAATCCGAAAAATAATGCCAGATCTAGAAAATGTACATGTGATCTACACACATGCGCACAAATGTTGTATAATTCATGTACATATATGTATGTATATAAGGTGCTTGATTTGCATTTCATATAATGTTTCATTGTACAATTTAAATATCATCCTCAACTCTAATTCTACATACACACAAAATATGTTTTTGGCATAATTTCTTGGAGATGTTGTTCCGCCTCTTAAAAATTATTTTGAATTTCTTTTCGAGTTGTGTTTTCTGTTCATTTGTTGAGTTCCAAATATTTTGCTTGCAATTTTGAAATATTATTTATTTATTTATTTAGTTTAACTTCCGGGATAACTCACTTAAAATTGATCAACATCTGAATCGTTAGTTTATCCACATACATATGTATATATAATTATAATGTATATATATTTATATATTGTTATTATTATGGTATTGTATATAAGTTTTGTATATAATTCATAAAACATTCTAATTGTATTTTTTAATTATCTGCTTTGTTTTGTTGGAAAACCTTTTGCGCCATTTTAAATATGTATGTATATAGTTTATATGAAATATTTGTGTTTATCATTTTCTAAATAATTATTTTTCGTTTTGATTCACATATAGTATACACATAAATATATATATATGTGTATATATATATACTTATATATATATATATATATATATATATATATATATATATATATATATCAATTTATGTAATTGTTTGTTTATTATTTAAAAAAAAATACAATAATTAATCAGTTATCATGTTATCTTAAAATTGCTAAAGTAATCATACATATATATATATATATATATATATATATATATATATATATATATATATATATCTAAGTATATATATTATATGTCAGTATATGTATATATTTATTTGGTGCCCAAAAATATTGTTGTTGTCCGTATTTTACTGGCTGTACCTTAAAAATGTGCCTAAAATGGGAGGCACACTTATAAATAATTTGTTATATTTAAGCACGAAAAATCTAAAACATAATAAATATTACAATTGTTTTAATATAGTATCATAAATTTGTTATTTAAAGCCATTTGACAACACAGGGAATTTGTTTACATTTTCGTTTAATGCATTGGATTTTTTATTTGAGTGTTTGCGTTTCTACATATTTTTAAGATTTTTTTATTTTTATTCATTTATTGATTTATTTTTAATTTTGTAGTTTTTGAGTTGGTTTTGTAGGCCCCCGATACCCAAGACCAGCTGCTGTGTGAGCTTCACCTTACACTATATCCCATAAGTATATGTACGCTTATAGGGATATATATGTATGCATGTATACATATCTATAGTTATGTTTGATCGTAATTGTACGTTAATTTTTAGTATCGTTGTGTCGACAGTTATTTTGCAAATTCTTAATAGTTTGTTTATAATTTTTGTCTGTTTTTTTTTCTGTTTTTTGTTTTTTTTAGTTTTTTAATGCTACACTTGATATTTGTGGCGAATGCAAAAAGAATGCTGGCCAATAATTGTTTTGAGTGTAAAATACACATATACAACTGTTCATTGCCTATATTCAAACACTGTAAGTTACTAATAAATTGATTTGCTTTGTTCTCGCTATTCCCTTATCATTTAATTTTAATAATATTGTTCATAATTATAAATATTATTTGTTTTGTTTCGCTATTCCATTTATTTTGTCTTTTGGTCAAATCTTAAATATATTATGTTTCCTTTCTTATTATCAATTGTAGCCATTGTATACGTATAAGTTTATGTGTGTGTGTGTGTGTGTGTGTGTGTGTGTGTGTGTGTGTGTGTGTGTGTGTGTGTGTGTAGATTTAATTAAATATTTTCCAGCACCTTTACTCAAATAGTCCATTCAAACAACCAGAGTCGCTGCTGCTGCTTCTTTAGATTCTTAACGTAGTATATGCATTCAAGAGTACACTGAGAGAAATTAGGAAGTGTTTCGTTATTAATTATGCTTTTGTTCTGCGCTGCTTCTATTCTTCTACAAATATTTAACTATCTCTCACTCTCTCTTTTCGCCTCTCACTATCTCACTATCTCCCTCTCTCAATCTCTCTCCCTTTCTCTTTGTCACTGTCTATATATCTCCTTAGTTATTTCGTTTTTTTTTGCTGTTTTGCAACAATAAATAAAAAATAAAATTTGTAATATAATAATGGTAATAAAAATTCGAATATAATTTCAAAAATATAATAATGTTGATTCCGTATAAATATATTCATTTCATGTTCCCGAATAAGATCTTCGTAAATCGATTGCATTTTGTAAATAATTCTGATTGATATGTATGCAAAAGCAGAAAACACAAAAATTTCATCTAACTTTCAAATTTCTGGTATTTCTAGAGATACATATGCATATCAGAATAGATCGAGTTGAGAATATTCATTTAAAAACTTTACAAAACTAAGAGCTTTCGGGAATCGCGTCAATCTTTAACAACATAGTTTGAAAATAGCATTGAAATTTGATCGAAAAATAAAAATAATAATTTATATATATATATTTTAAATTAAAATAAGGCAGAAATAGTTTTATAATATTTGTAACTTACTGTGTCTGCTCTCAGAATATAACTCAGTGTTTAACAAGATGTTTGTTAATATGGACTTTCCGTAACAGATATATATATATATATATATATATATATATATATATATATATGCATAAAATTTTACAAATAATTGTCTTTCATCGAGTTAAAATACAAAAAAAAAAAAAAGTAAAAAAAAAAGTAATGTAAAATGAAACAAAAATAAAACATATTTGGAAAAATTATAACAAAAATTGTTTTTATTGACTTGAGGAACTTGTAGAGAGGCCCAGTGGCCCAGACTGAATATGTAGCTTCTAAATAACTGTTATTATTTATAACTATTGCAAAATAATGGTAATACATATTACTAATATTAATTCGAAATATCAATTGATTTACAATTGCACACAAACTTAAATCAAAATTGTAGTTGAGACAAACATGTTTTTCTTTTAGTTTTTTTTTTTTTTTTTTTGTTGGTTGTTTGTTCATTTTCAGAGCGAGAAAAATTGTCTCAAGGAGTTGTTGCTTTTATAGTTGGACTCTTTCTTAATTATTTGAATCTATTTAAAATATTTATATATAGTATAGTTAACATAATAATTACTGTATTTTTATTTGCAAGTTGTTCAATTAAGTTTGCCGGTATTCATGTTATTTTAAATCTCTCTTTTTTTTTAGTTTTTTTTTTTTGTCGAACTCTTTATTGATGTGTATAGTTATGCAAAAAAAAATTGCATTTGGTTATTTGATTGCATTTGCGGCTTAGTTTTTTATTTAATTCGTTTAATAATTTGTTTATAATAATTAGCTCATTATTATGTTGTCTTGTTGCTGATTTTCTTATTTATGTTGTTGTTTATCGTAAGGCGAAAAATATCATCAAAAAATTGACCTTCTCTAGAATCCTTCTTTAACATTTTTACTTTCCTCCATTTATATATATCTATATATCTATATATATATATATATGTATTCTTTTTAAATTTTATTTATGCAGTATATGGGCTAATGTAAACATTCATACATATGTTTTATATATACTAATGTATATGTCAAACAGTTGGGCAAAAACTGTCTAAATTTGTCATCAGCTTCAGCTTCGTTTTGTCGCATCGAATTTTGTATTATTTACTTTTAAAATTATTTTTATATATTTTTTGCTTCTTCTGCTAATACATTTCCAAATTTGTTAAATACAATATTCTTTATATAGTATTTTGTATATGCTTGTATATATATATATATATATATATATATATATATATATATATATATATATATATATATTTATATATATGTATATATATATATATATATTAAAATAATTTGATGTATAAAGCGCTTGGTTTTGTTAATTCATTACATATTTATTTGTTATAAACTTTTCGTTAGTTTCGGTTTCGTTAAATAAATTGAACTAAATGCACAATATGTGATACAAGAAATTCAAAAAAAAAAAAAAAAACATCCATTTCACGCAAATACAACATACAGCAGTGAGGAGCGTAGGGCGGTTGGTTTCTAATAGGGGTGGCAAGTGGGAGTTGGGGAGGATCAGTTGTGAGCGATAAAAATACATATATATATATATATATATATATATATATATATATATATATATATATATATATATATATATATATATATATATATATATATATATATATATATGTAATATAATATGACTACATGTCTGCTTGTATGAGGAATATACATATACGTATGTATCTCAATGCCATCGAATCGAACTTTGCCTTGTTGCTCCGTTGTTTCAACTTGTGTCAAAATTTGTATACCTAATACATTTAATTTAATTTAATTTAATTAAATTTAATTTAAATAAAATTTAGTTTAATTTAATTTTCGATTTTCATTCAATACGCATTATTAGTAAATATTGATTTGAGGAACGAATTATGTTGAACTCCCTTTTTTCGGTCTGTTTCAGTTTTGCATAATTGTATTTGTTAAGTATACATAATTAATTAATTATGTGTTTACGAAAATATATATTGAAATAATTGTAATTGTCGCCGCTCTCTTACCCTCTCTCTCTCTCTCTCTCTCTCACGTTCTCTCTACAATTTTCTTTACACAATAAAAATGTTTTTATGTATGTTGTTGTTGTTGTTTTTTTTATTATTTTTTTTTCGTATTTTTCATAATCAATTAATTAATTATAAAGAAAATTAATACGCTTCATGTTGTTGCTATAGACAATGTTTTGCTTTTTGATTTTGTTATACCACATTAATTGTTACGTTCATTTGCTTTTTGTTCTTGATTTGCATTTGCTTCTCATTTACACAGAATAGATAGATAAGATATTTATTGTTTCGCTTTCAGTTTTTGAATACAAATATAAAATACAAAATAATCTTTGGCAGCTTCTTCAAATCATTTTTCATTGATAATTGTTCCGCTTCATTAATATTACATTTTTGGTGTTTGTTTTTCACTTTCAATAAAATATGAATTACGTTTACAAATTGCGACTTGAGAGATGTCTATTATAAATAAACAATAATTATACCGTTATATGTATGTATATGTATATATATGTGTATATGTGTGTGTGTGTGTGTGTGTGTGTGTGAGGATTGTGTATACAATTGTTGGTTGTGTGTTTCAAAATTAACCAATATATAAAATATGTATGATTTAAAAGCGTAAATTTAAGCTTTAAAAACTGTAAACAATAATAGAAATATAGGTGGAAAGCATTTACTTGTCACATTCATAAATAAAAGTTTCATTGTTTTGTATATAAAATCAAAAATAGTAGTTATCGTAATAATTAAAATAATTGTAAGAATTACAATAATAATATGCCTTTTGTTTCTTTTATAATTTTTGTTTATATACTTAATAAAATTTAATGTTATATTTGCATTTTAAAAGAACCTTTTTATTGTATTATACTTCATATTTATTTTTATTTTTATTTTTTTTTTTTTTTTGCAGTTTGCCCACAAAAATGTAGTTGCAATTGGCACAAGAGTTGTGGCCTGAGTTGGCATTGATTGGTGCGTGATGTTTAAGTTACGTTACGTTACGTTACGTTACGTTATGTTACGTTGCGTTAAGTCATGTGATGTATGTAAGTATGTGATCTGATCTCCCTCTTTCTGTACGCTTCTCACAGACTCTTCTCTGAGTTAACTGGGTTTCCATTTCTGTCGACTTGTTGCCGATTTTGTTTTGTCATCTAGATATATCCTCTCAAATTTGAATAATTCGTCTAAAACGTATTGTATATAGCTGACAAGCTGTGTCTGTCTATTGGCTGCTTGTAACTGTCACATGTATGTGTTTGTGTTTATCTGTGTGTGAGTGTGTGTGTGTGTGTGTGTGTCACGCCCAATCGCCTGACCATGCCCCTGTCAAATTATGCCCCACTTGGCTAAGCTTAAACAACTATTGTATATGTATATGTATATGTTTTGTATGGTATATGTATAGGTATATGTATATGTATATAAATGTAAATGTAAATGTATATGAATATGTGTGAATATATATATTTTAGCTAGTTTTATAAATCTACAATATCTGCATGTGTGTGTATATTTATGTATGTTTTGTATATGTAGTCTGCATACATGGGCATTAAGATACTTTTAGGCTACTATAGTACATCTAAAAAATCAACAACAAATAAAAAAAACCTACACAAAATATAAAACGAAATCTTAAAGATTTTTTTCTGAAAATTTCATCATTGATTATTTCGATGTCATGAAACTATAACATAATTGTTGTATAGCTATAGTTATTTGAATATTCTGCAAATATGTTTATTGCTATTTGATACTGCAATTAAGAAATAAAAATTCGTAACAAGAAATGTATTTTTTAAATCAAACATCCAAACTAAATGTCATTTTGAATAAAAATTCAACTATACGATTATAATAATTGAAATGTACATAATCTTTGGAAATTATCGTAATTTGGATTCATTCAATGTGAAATTTTCGATTTTCGATCTTCGATCTTAAAAATGCCCATAAACACACACATAAATATTTGTTGTTGTAAAGTTATTAATAATAGAATAATCTCAACTAAATTGTAAATTTGATTTAAACTTAAGCACATTGTTGTTCTTCATGTTTTCATTGTTTTTTTCTTTTTTCATTCTTTGTTTTTTGTTTTTTTTTTTCTTAAATAAATCAGCTTGTTTTTTAATTATTCCGTCGTTCACATTGATTTGGTACTTTCTTTCAAAGCAGAAATTAATTTCGATAGATTCTTTTCGCTTAATATCCATTTGTTTGCGTTTTTTTCTGAAGTTGTTAACAAACTTTCAAAAAGATATTTAAGAAACAGAAGGAAATGATTTTAAAAATTTTATAAATAAAAGCGTGTGGAATTACAATTTCATTTTTGTTTTTGTTTCTTTGTTTTTGTTTTTTTTTTCTTAACACGTTTCTTCATTATATGCTAGAAACTAGAAGTGAATTTTTAACAATAAAAAAAAAATAATGTATGTTTAAAATTATTAAAATGTTAACTGAGTTTTGGCATTTTTTGTAGTTCTTGTTTGTTGTTTGTTGTGTTTTGTATAATACTTTAAATATTTTGCTTGGGGACTTTGTCAAGCAAAAACTAGAAAATCAAGACGAATTTAACGAAATAAAATGCTAAGTAAATTCACTAAACAAAAGGTGGAAATATAGCGGGACTACATGAGTTTAACAAAGATGGATGGACTCACAGTGAGAATGGAGAGTTATCTGTGTGAGGAAGGGGGGGGGACAACTGTATCTATTCATAAGCGATATTATTGTACATTATAACACGTTTTATGGGGTTCTTAACTTTAACTAAGTATATCGATTGTAAGTTTATAGAGTAAGCAGAATTGCGATTATAACAAATATAGGTATATATCGTGTATATTAATAAAAATTTATATATACATATTTGTATGTATGTATGTATTAAAATTAAAATTATATTTCAACAGCCAAATCGTTCACATAAAAAACAAAAATTGCGTTTTCTTCAAACTGACAAAAATATTCTCCTCATTATCCGTATGTCTCTCACATCTTATAAAGGGACTCGAATAAACACAAATTGAAATTTGATTTTCAGAAATTCATATGAATTTTAAAGCATTTTGTTTGATTTCAAATAATATTTCAGTGTAGCCTCACACACAAAGATTGTACAAATTGGATAAACATCTTGAACTTCGATTAACTAAATTATCATTTTCAGTTTCAGTTTCATTTTCATGTTCTTTTCTTTTTTTTTAAATTTTTTTGTCTACATTTAAAGGTAAAAAAAAAATTACATTCAATTTGTTTTGTTTGGTTTACATATATTCGTTTTAGCCGCATAAATTTTATTTAGTGTGGCGTTCAAAATTGCTTAGCGAACTTTTTAATTATTTGTTTGTAAAATAAAAATAAAAATAAAAATATGACAAGATTAAAAAGATATTTGTTTTTCTATATGAAACACATTTTAAAAAATCACTCAACAAAAAGCTTCACTTTGTTAAACAATATATACAAAACTTATAGGTACATAATTATCATTTACAATTGTTTCTTAAGAATACAATATGTTAATTTTATTTTATTTTTTTCTTCTTTTGTTGCGTTCAAGAGATGTCTGCGTGTGTATGTGTGTGAATGTGGTGTATATGTATTTGTAAGAGTATGTGCGTGTGCTTTTTTGTGTATGTATGTGTGTATGACTGTATGTGTGTGTGTGTGTGTGTGTGTGTATGTGTTTGTTACACACCAAAATAATAAGAAACATTACAACTTAATGCCAACATAAATTGCCGTATTTCCCCCTCTCATTCTTACTTTTTCACAAAAGCTATGAATATATAGCAAATGTATACAACATAAAATACATAACTACAATAAACATAATAATAATAGTATATATATATATATATATATATATATATACATATAGTGACAGTAACAATTTGTTACACAATAAAGAAACAAAAATATAATAATGTCTTGGGAGTAAACCAGCCTTATGTATTGTATTGTATTACAACGGGAAAGAAATGGCACATGCCCCAAAATATATGTACTTGTATATACATACAAATATATACTATATATGTGTATGTGTTTATACGTCTTTTACTTATTCACTCTCTATATATGCATACATATATGTATGTACATATATATGTATATGTAGAAATTTATATTCATAGTCGATTGAATGTATATATAATGGGCATATGCGCATGTACATATGTATGTATATGTATATGTATATATATGTTGTATGTATTTTTTTTTTTAGTTTTTATGTTTTTTTTTTTTTGTTTGTTTGTTTGTATATAAGCAAAAGGAATATCATTTTAACATTGTAAATATATATATAGAACTTAACAATAGTTGATTTGTTTTGGTTTTTCTCTTTCCATTTATAGTATGCCCTCAGGCTCTCCCTCTCTCTACTTTTGTCTAGTTGTCATCTCATCCTCCACTTTCTTCAATTTACCCTTGTTTTGTTGGCGCAAAGTTATTCTTCCTCAATGTCTGTTTCGTTTAATTTCATTCTTATATTTCATTGCATTTTGCAGTTGAGTGCTCACACACACACACATACATACACATACACACACACACACATACTCATACACACACAACTGCAACTATAGGTATAGCTACAGTTTCACAGTTTATAGTTGTTGTTGCAATAAAATTTGTTTAAGTTTGTGTTTTTGTTGTGTTTTCTTTTGTTTATACATTTATGGCAAAGTCAGAATATGTATATATATATATATATATATATACATATATATATATATATAGATTATATACATGTGTATATGTAGCACATACATGTCTTTATCTATGTAAGTAGATATCACTTTATATAAGCAGCAGTAAGGAAAAACCTAAAGTATATCGTTTCACACACACACGCACACACACACACATACATAAATACATGTAACTATATAAATATATGCTATACATATTTATGTAAATATCATTTAAAATTGAGGAGGTATGTTGTTAGCATTACATTATTGCCGCAACTAAACCACTTCTGATCTTCATTATTATTATTATTATTATTATTTTTTTCTTTTTTTTTTTTGTAATTTTTGAGTGCACAAGAGTTACACACGTTCCTTAAAAGTATATATATATATTTATGTGTGTGTGTGTGTGTGTGTGTGTTACAATAAGTATGTAAAATATATATATATATATATATATGCGTGTTTAGTTTAGTTAGTTGATTTGCAAAAGATTCTCTTGGAAGGGTTACTTGTAGTTGTATAACAATATTTAGTAGTCTAGGTTTAACATGTAAAATAATCATATGTTAATTTGTCGCTGTGTGGGTCTGTGTGTGTGTGTGTATGTGTGCGTGTGTGTATATGAATATGTGTTGGTTGGTATAGTGTTTATGACAAAGTTCCTAAAACAGACACGCACACACATTTTACCTTACGATAAACACAGAAACAAAATATTAAGATCAATGCTTGTATTATAATTTTTTTTTTTTCTCTTGCCCTGTCGTTTCGCGCTGGTTCCTAAATATGGAGATCAAATATTTTACGCTTGACTGCTTCGTTTTTTGTTTTTAGTTTACGTTTTTTGTTTTTTTCTTGTATAAGAAGGATTTGTCTATTACATTTGTTTCGAGAAATTGCAGCTTTTACTCGAACGCATTACTTACGCTCCATATCTGCTGATTGTTGAAAATCTTGTTTCGATTGCGGCTGCTGCTGCTGCTGCTGTTGTGGTTGCTGCTGCTGCTGCTGTTGTTGTTGTTGTTGCTGTTGTCTGCGACATCCATAAATCTTGCCAGAAGAGTATTTATAGTTATATTTGTTCATATCGACTGCCGGACGATTGTTACGCGCTTTGATTTGCAATCAGTGAACGTAGAGCGTGTTGAGAACAAGAACATGATGATTGTTCTTCGCCAGCGTGACTACATAACCTTCCGAAGTGATCTTTAGGCCACAGCAACGTGAAACCTACAGGCAGACAGAAATAATAAAAAGAAAAAAACTATTAATACTACTGTTACTCCCACTGTTACTCTCACTGTTACTCCTATTGTTACTACTACTGTTACTCATTCTGTTACTGTTTCTGTTGCTGCTACTGTTAAGTCCCACTGTTACTCCTACCGTTACTTCTAGTGTTACTCAGTCTGTTACTGATTCTGTTACTAAAACTGTTGCTGTTACTATTAGTCCTACTGTTACTATGTTACTATGCCTGGTCTACTACTGTTACTCTTAGTACTCTTTTACTACTTCTTTTACTGCCAGTGTTACTCCTATTGGTACTACTACTGTTACTCATTCTGTTACTGTTTCTGTTACTAAAACTGTTGCTGTTAATATTAGTTCTACTGTTACTACTACTGTTATTACTACTGATATTACTACTGCTACTCTTACTACTTATTTTACTGCCACTGTTATGCTACTGTTACTACTACTGTTACTGATACTGTTAGTATTTTCACTAATGCTACTACCACCGTTAATTCTACTGTTTCTGCTACTATTGCTACCATTGTTACTGCTAATGTTACTACAATGTACTGTTGCTGCCACTGTTGTTACTGCTTCTATTTTTAACATTACTACTACCATATCTACGAATATGACTGGTACTATTAATACTAATACAGACCTTAACATGCGGACATTCGAATTCAGATTGGAGGGCACCCTCGCGTGAATAGCAAGCGACATGAAAACGATTGCCATGCGAGTCGCCGATTAGCACATCTCCAGCATTAGATATGTCGATACCATTGGGAAAGCAAGTGACCTTCTCATTGCCGATGCGATACAGGAATGTGCCGTCCTCCTGAAAGACGGCCACACAATGTCCCTTGAAGTCACACACATAGAAATCGTTATCTGTACAATGAAAGGAGGGAAACAAATATGAAAATCATAACCGTTATATACTACGCCACCATTGATCGACTTGCACTTACCACGTATGGCTATGTCCGACGGTTCACGCATATAATCACTGCAATCAAACCAACGCACCAGCTCACCCTCCTCAGAAATAACAAAGACAGTAGGAGAGACACTATCCACAGCCACAATATGACCCTTGGCCGTTACAGCCAAACCGGCAACAATATCAATATATCTGAACAGAAATGTAAATAAAATATTATTATATTTGTATTAATATATATTTTATCAGGCCTCTTCTCTATTTCGAATCTGAACAAAATAGAGACCACCGCTCGATTAGTTCAGATTCAGAATTAAAATAAGACCCGTATATATGAAACAGCACGCTCACCTGATTGCAATTTTACGCATAAAGTGTCCACATTTGGAGAAGATTTGCATACGGGAACGCTCGTTGCCACGATCGCAGACAACGAATTTGCCATTGTTATGCATGACCGCGACCTTTCGTGGATACCACAGTTGTCCCTCCTCCTTACCGGCAACACCAAACTGAAACTTCAATGCACCCATCTTGTCGAAGACCTCAATGCGATGGTTATTGGTATCGGCAACAATGATCTCCTCATCGACACCCAAACAGAAGCCATGGGGCGAATTGAACTGACCCTTGGCCGTGCCCAATGAACCGAATTTGCAACGAATTTGCATCGGCGTTGCCTTATTCCGTCCAGTTACCACACTGGTTGTGCCAGGCTGGGCCACAGCATGGAAATTATTCAATCCTATATCCTCAACACCGGCAACAATCGGATTCAATGTCTGCAAACTGGGCGATGTCGCCGCCGGCATACAGAAATCTGTCAAAATATAATCAAGGCACGTTGAGCTTCCATTCGGCGACATAAATTCGTGCTGATCATCTGTGTGATGTGTTTATATTGTGTGTTGGTTGTTAGTGGTTGTTCGGGGTTGTAGGTGGTCGTAGGTGGTTTTTGGATTTGTGTGGTTGGATTAATGGTAGTGGTTGAGGATATTTGTTGTGTGGTTTGTTTCGTGTTGGGATTTTTGTGTTGGTTTAGTTGGTACACGGAAAAAGAAAAAGTCAAGTGTCAAAAGAAACCCAAAATAAAGCATAAAAATACAACAAATTCTAAAATGAAAAACAAAAATCTAAATCGATGTGTATACCTATTTATATTTATATGCTGTTTGCCACCAGCATTGCCTCAACAACAATATTTTGAAACACAGAAGTGTACGAAATTAAGAAAGTAATAAAAGTAAGTAAAGTGAACAATCTTGAGTTAACATTATCTTTATATAAACCCTTGTTCAAGATTCTCAAAGTTATATTCTATCTTGCACTTGCCATCCATTACAAAATATAACTCGACTATGAGATGCCCTGTGTATATCATATGTAAATGATTCAATCAATGAAATCTCATTGAATTTTGAAAAGCATACGCGATATTTAATATAATTGACAAATTTGTAAATCGAAACTGTTTTGTTACTCAACATCGATTTCTTAGTCTCTATTAAAAATCACACAAAATATTTTGAAACCGATTTTCAATTTCCGATGAGCGTGGACGGACAGACTGGGTCAGGTCTAAATTCAGATCTTCGTTGATCGTGAGTCATTTACGTATAATTCATTTGGCAGAAATTCCATTCTTCCCCTATTACATAGATTCAAGCTAGTTTACAAATAGCACAGAGTCAAAACTAATATCCTGTTAGTCAAACTTGTTCCTCCCTGTTATGTACGGTACGCGGTATAAAGGTTATCATGAAAATTTGTAGGACCCACTTCTCTGAGCATGAAATAATAACATAATTATCTGCTCGAGTATTAGGTTTTAGAAGGATCAAAATCAATTTGATCGATAGAATTTAATATACATTAACCACAATATTTGGTTGAGTTTCATCGAAGATATGGCAAACTTACGATTTGAAAAGTTTCTAAAATATTTCCCCAAACGACTTAAAACTTTGAACTTAAATGGCAAACGTTGGTTAGCTTCTAGCTCATTTTGCGGCAATTTAGGTTTGAAAATAAACGATCTGTTTTATGACAATGGAAATAGGAGGATACGAAGAACATACTCCGAGGCTTACCATTATTGTTGAGTCCCAGTTTGGCGAGAGCCTGCAAATTGTTTATGGCACGCTGATCCCCCGACAGTATATCGGCCAATGTTATGGGTTGCGTAGGTGTCACAGCTGATACCGGTATGACAGCCTGCTGATGATGCGAGGCGGATCCATTGCCACCGGCACCGGCGCTGCCGACACTGCCACCACCCACCTGAGCTACTGGAGTCACGGCGACAGCATTCGAATTGCCCACAGCTAGGGAATCGTTCAGGGCATCCGGTATGGTCTCAGTGAGGCTGGCCAATCGCGACAAATTGTACTCCAACATGCTGAACGGAGGCGGTGGTCCGCCCGCATTCATTCCCATGCCATTGAGGGAACCAAGTCCCATGCCCACCCCATTTGGGTTGCTTGGACCGGCATTGAGATTGACATGGCCAGAAGATTGCTGCACCTGAACGATGCCTTGTGGTGCCACCAACTGGGCAATTTGTTGTTGCACGGGCAACGCTTGTGGTTGATGCATCACTTGCTGTTGTTGTTGTTGTTGTTGTTGCTGTTGATGTTGTTGTTTCTGCTGCTGCTGCTGTTGCTGTTGATGCACTTGTTGCAGGACCTGTTGCTGCTGTTGCTGTTGTTGTTGTTGCTGCTGTTGTTGCTGCTGCTGTTGTTGCTGCTGTTGTTGTTGTTGTTGCTGGTGTTGCTGTTGTTGTTGTTGTTGTTGTTGCTGCTGCTGCTGTTGATGTTGCTGCTGTTGCTGCTGCTGCTGCTGCATTGGCGTTTGTAGCTGCGGCGGTGAATCCGGTGGCAATGTGCTCATCATTGAGAAATTGGTCATCACCGATGTGTCACCATCAAAAGAGCTCTGCAGCGACGATGGCAACGACAGTGGACTGAATACAGCCGTTGAGCTAAGACGTCCTTGGACAGAGCTGCTGCTGATCCCATTGCCATTGCCAGGTGGCCCTGTGCTACGGCCAACAATTGGGAGCAGACCGGCGCCGCCATGACAGCCAGGAGCTAAGTTTGCGGGAGGCGGTGTATGCTGTTTGGGTGTGGTGATCGGAGAAGATGTTGCGGTATGCAGCATCATATTGTTGCCAGTACCGAGGGGCATAGCACCCGATGTGCCGCCACTGGACATGGATTGAGCTGATTCCGTGCGAAATTTTCCAAACATCTCGTGAGCGAAACGCTCAAACTGATCGGGCTTGGACTCGAAATGGAGCTCGTACTTGGCATCATTTTGGGGCGTCTGGTCCATCAGATTGAGGCACTGAGCCTCAATCACCCGCTTTAGCAATATAATCTCGATGCCATTGGATTTGTCGTAGACGCGCTGTAAAAACTGTGCCGCCTGCTGCATTCGTCCCATGCTGTTCTCAAGATTCTGCATCATATCCATAATCTTGAGCTCACGCTCCGAATGCAATCGCCCCAGTTCAGAGATCAATCCATCGCGAAGCTTCTCCAGCATGCGCTTGAATTTCAGAAAGGTGTCCTCAATTTGCTGCTGGACGAGATCATGCTGCGACTGTAATTCAGTTAGAGCGCTGCTCAAATTGTTCCCAGCATCGCTACAGTACTCGACCTTCTTTAGCGTATCATAGAGTACCTGGTCGAGATCGGCTCGCACCGCCTGCTCGGCAACATTCAGCACCTCGTAGTGATGGTTGCTGCCCTTGTGCTCACTGAGCAGACAATCATTGCAGGTGGGCACCTGGCACGTGAAGCAATAGTACTTGAGATTCTCATTAACGTGCTGGCGACAGTAGATTGGCTTATGGATGATAAGCTTATCGACTTGCAAATTCTTTTGCAGATCCTCGATGCGCACCACCTGGTGATTCTCGAAGCAGCGCATATACTTGTGGGCATTGTCGCAGCCGCTGCAAAGGAAGTTGGCGCAGTCGTTGCAGCGAGAGATGGCCTCCTCTTTGCTTTTGCACGATGTGCATGGTATATGCTCCGACTCGAGATTGGATAGATCCAAAATGTTGGTCAAAATATAGTCACATGTTAGGCCCTTGACGCCCTTGCTGCCCAATTGGGTTTGCTGCTTGCAAACGGGACACTCGATCGTTGAGTGCATTCGATGCTGATGCTCGCTCCCATCGAATGACGATGATGAGCAGCTGGCTGCCGACGATAGCGATGCCGCTGGTGAGCTAGCCGGCACTGATTCCTTGCCGCTGCTCAGCAAGCTCTGCAGGCAATCCTCGCAAAATACGTGTAAACAGGACAGAATGCGTGGCATAACCAAACGCGAACTGCAAGAAAACAAATTTCAAAAATAAAGCAAATATTAAAAAAATAAAATATATTTTTATGGTGGTATCTGCCAATTTAAATGAATGTGCCCCCCCTGGTGGAGAGCGAGGTGTGTCTAACACCTCTATAGCTCTCTGGGCCGCAGCCCCGGTTGACCACTACTCCACGTCGTCTCACGAAGGACGCTATCCGCGTCAGCTACCACGATACCGCCTTCCTCAAACCTATTTAGGGCTTGAATCTGACCAGCCCCTGGTACCATATTTTAGGAATAAATGACCCTCTCTTTCCGTGGAACGGATAAGGGGGAACGCATGCCCCTTTAGGTGGAAATTTGGTCAGGTTGGAATTTGCCAAAAGCCAAATTTCGTGAGGCATATGAATCCCAATTGGATTTATATGATGGATAATGATCAAATCAATATGTCTCTACACCTCAAAATACACAGTACCACCCAAACCATACGTTAACAACACCAACACGGCTGTATGATTCTTTCAAGCCTCTTCTCAATTCCGAATCCGAACGAAACGAGCGAATTTGCAATACGGTTGACGAATTCCTCGTTAATTCGAAATTTTCAATAATTCGTACTAATTTCAGTCCCCTCGAAAATATTCATTAATTCAGTATCTCAGGAATCCGTGGGAATCCACCATACGTCTTAAAATAAAAAAGTTAACTTAGTTTTTTAATTAGGTTTCACTTTTGTAAATATGTATATAAATAACAAACAAAACAAATAATTATAAATTAATAATATAAAAAATGGTCTACGTGTCACTACGAATTATCGAGCTACAAATACCAATATCCTGAATACCAAATTCAGAATGAGAACAATCCTATATGCTACCCCATTTTCAAGGAGCACAATAAATAAATAAAAACTAGTTTCACATTTTATATCCAATTTTAAATTTGACTTTTTGAATGGGTCTGTCTATATTGAAATTTCTACAAAATGTAGAAATATATATACATATATATAATAGGGAGAAGGTGACTATAGACGTACCTGCAGAGCTTACAGATCTTATCGCCATCCTTGAGCATGGAACCGCAGGTATCCTCGAGAGAATCAAGCTCGGTCACACTTTTGGTATCAAAGCCATGGCTCAGCTCCGTGCTGCTATCGACGTCGACTACTAGTCCAATTCCAGATGAGTTCGATGTTGAAGGCGCGGTTGTCGATATTGAAGACGTCACCGACGCAGCCGATCCAATGCTGGCCGAAGAACTCACGCTTGCAACATCAATGCTACCCATGGTACTACTACCCTTCCCGGTATCAGTATCCGTTGCCGAGACGGAGCCATTGCTGTAGCTGCTTGTAGAGCTGCTGCTGCTGCTGCTCGTGCTGCTGTTGCTGCTGGTGCTGCTGCTGCTGCTGCTCGTATTGCTGACATCCGCATCCTCCAGCGTCGTTGCGCAGGATGCACTCGTCGTATCATCGCACAGCGTTGTTGCCAGGATCGCAGGACAAAGCTGCTCTTCGATTGCCGTCGATGCCATGCTTTGACCGATCTCCTCCAACAGACTTGACATGGTGCCAGCTAAGCAGAAGCCTTTTACTCCTTGATGTATTTGTATTTCCTTTTCAATTTATATATTATGTTGTTTCACTTTGCACAGCAAAAACGAATAGTGTGGTGGGAAAAGTTATCCTTCTTTATATTTGTCAGACGCACTTTATCGACTCTCTAACTTCCTCTCCCTCTCAATTACCAAAGATCACTTTTCTGCTCAATCACGTACAGTTTATCCTGTAGTTTCTTCTGTATGCGCTCTCTTTTACTTTACTGCGCTTCTTGTAGTCAATTACTCGTATCGCTCTCTTCTTGCTCTCCCTTACAAATCCGGTGCTTTTCCTATTGCTGCATATTTGTAGCGTGGTTACTGTTGTTGCTGCAGAATTTGGTATTTAGAGCCATTCCAATTCCACAAGAAAATCGTCAGTGTCAACTGAGACTTGGTCTGAGAGCGAAAACGAAATTGAAAGTGTGAACCTGTCAATAAATCTTCTCACTTTATTATTTGTCGAGCAATGCAGCTGAATAGGACTGGACGTCTGGAGAGAAAAACACACACAGAGACGAACTTTTGCGAAAGAGCAGCCAAAGAGTAAGTGAGTGGAAGGAGTATGTGCTCAATGCTCACACAACACATAAGCCGCCAGGTAATGTATTTGATATTCCCTTTTACTATTATGCTCTTGCACGTTGTTGCTCTTTCTGCATATCGGATACTGTCTATTTTGCGTTAATTGTGTATATATGTATGTATGTATATCTATCTCCCTCTTTGAATGAGTTGAATGTGATCCGTTAGGAGTCCAGTTAGGCAATTCTTGGGTTGTTCTTGTTGGTGTAGTTGTTGCGGCTGACGATCTTATTGTTCTTGTGTTTATAATACTTCTGCTGACGAGAACAAACAACGAAAAACGACGACGTCAATAAGACGGAAAGTGATAACGTCGCTCTGTGAAGTTGAATTAAAAATGTATATTATTTAAAATAAATTTGACTTAAACGATGTAAAATGTATGTACATCCATAATTACAATTTATATCGAAACTTATACTCAATTTAAGCATACAGCATACTTTTCGGCATAGAACACAATTATTATACCACAAAAACACACACACACACACACACTGAAGTCGATAAACGTTTGATGTCCTAAATGAATACTCAATTCATATTAACTGTCAATCCTGTCAATCAATTCAAATGACTACAGTATTCGACTATGAAACATGCTTTAAATGAGTTTATGCCTCCGACTGAAACACAGAAAAGTGCATACCAAATATCTATAAAAAAAATTTTGATTACGGTTGCTTGTCTTTTATTTGCACATGGTCGTCGTAATGGGCGTAGCATCCAAAAACTAAAAACGACCTCAAATAACATTTGTAGATATTTTTCATGTGCAAACAGTTAACGCACTGTATAAACTCAATTTCTAGAGAATGAAATTAAATAATAACCACTATTTTGCATTCGATAATTTGAGTAACATGTGATCGATCTAGGCGATAAATATCGCAGTTCAAATGCAGGCTTCAAAGTAAATCTCTATCGATTTTTCACGCACGTGTCATCGATATTTAAATACACATACATAGCTGTATCATAAACACACATGTGTGTAACATGTAAATACCCGCTCAACCACAATCCCAGAAATCGCGAGTATCGCACCGGCGCAGTCATTTGAGCCGCTCTTGCAGCAGATACTATTATAGTATATTCTCTCTACTTACATAAATATTTGCATATGTATGTAGATACTAGATGGTAGAATTGCAGACAGCATTGACGTTTTGCAACAAAATTCAACTTGATTTTTTGACCTTAATGCGCCAATTCGATATCCTGCACACAAGGACATGGCTTTACACATCCTTGCACTGGTGGCAATGATGTGACATAGATTCCGACAGAGGCACGCATTTGTTCATGCTCTTACCTATGTATATACGCACATACATATGTACGTACGTGAATCAAGGGAATCAATCTCGAAACTAATTGGGTGTCCAGCAACAAATCTTTCAACCCGTACACTTCAATGTATGTATATATGTACATATGTATGTAAAGAAGCACACGCGGGTCCATATGAATATTTTTGAGTAATGGCCGCAGCGGATGTGTCGCAAATATAAATGTTGATTAGTAGCCCTCAAAATAATAAACTAACCAAATGAAAAACAACACTACTAATAACAACAACCGAAATCACACACTTTCAACGGCAACGGTAACAAACTAATCACAACAATAACAACTATTCAGTTGCAAACATAAAAAAAAATACAATTGCACATACATTTACACATATGGGGACAGGCACACACACACACTCTCACATAGGTATGGACTCGCGCGTACACATACATACGCACGCATACAGAGTACACACGTGGTACGCAAATTTCGAGCGTTTTGTTTACGAGAATCTGTGCGATACTGCTGGACTACCGCCCCGTACAATAAGAATTGGGTAACGCAAAGATAGTTACACCCCTCGCCGGCCCACGCTACACACACCCATTTCACATTATCCACTGACCACCAATCGACTTTGTCAAATCTGCGCAGCTGTTATTTTACACATTTTGGTGTTTTTTTTTTTCCTTTTGATTCGCATTCTAGCGTATTGTTCTGTGCTGTACGTACTTATATTTTTTCGCTGCGCTACACTGCTGCCTCTCTCGCTCTCAGTCACTTAATTGCGACAGTTATTTTCAGTGCAGCCACCGATTCGGCCCATGTGTTTTGCGGGAGTGCGACAGCAAGAGAACATCTCACATGTGATGGTATGCGCATGCTCGTTGAGAGCGAATAAAACAGATGAAAAAAAATAAAACACATTGGCAACCACACACAAATACAAAAGGCTCACACACACACACATACGAATATGCACATAAGCTGCTTTTTTTGAAAGTGTATTTTCTATTAAAGAAATATATGAAAAAACGGTTCTATTTTAAAATGCGCTCTTTTTACACTATATCTGAATTTCTTTTTAAAAGCTGCCGTCCAAATCAGATACTATTGTACTTAGAATTGTAACTGTACATAAACCGAGTTTTTGTTGCAGCACATCACAAGTCGAATGGAAAAAAACGCGCCCGCTCTTTCAAAAGCTCAGTTGTACGAGCCTGGGCAAATGGGTGGCGAGGAGTAGTACTATACCCTGAGCATATCGAGAGTTCCAATAGTAGCCCAAAAGTAAAGAGACTGACAGTGCGACAGAGAGAGAGAGAGAGACCGAAGTGTATGTGTAGAGATATGTATATGGCTAGGCGACAGCAGGGTGGTGGGGGTTAGCTTGCAGGGCATCACACAGTATACGCTTGCAGCTGTAGCCACTGTCGTTGTGTTGTCCTTGAAAGCAAAATTTCCACTCTACCATCCAGGTGCTGCTGGTCACATATACATATTCATTTATCCATATACACTTAGGCACAGACGCAGTGAAAGTCCTTCAAATGCATCGGCGGTGCATGCAATTAAACATTGCATTTGGCATTTTGTTAATTATTTGTTTGTAATACCTTTCTATAAATTTTCACACGTTTTTTTCTTCCGCTCGTTACGATTTATACTTTTTCGTCGCGCACACACGCACACACACACGCAGCACTGCTGGCCGCCGCTGCTGCTTCTCGCGCTTAGTGATGGCTTATATCACATTGTCGCCTCGACGACACAATGATAAACGATAACAATAAGAACGATAACATCGAATAACTATTCGCGCAATCGAACTTGAGCTTATGCACGCTCATATTGATATCAATATCCATCACAGTTCGGAGCAATAGTAATAGTTTACATGACATAATGATTGGGAACATTTTATTACTGTACTTTTTGTCGCATTCCATATTTTTAATTGTCAGCTATAAAATAACATAATTTAAATTCAGCGTCCAGATTGTTCTCCGATGGCAAGCATTCGATACATCGTGCGTAAAACTATCGATATTCACTCTATCATTCAACAACCCTATTAGTCTTATCAGAATTATCCAAAACTTTCTTGGCACGTTGTTGACAAGAAAAATATCATTTTTATATTATTATTGTTTCTTAATTGTACTCTAAATTTTAAAATCAAACTTCAATGTCAACTGTGGGTGATGCAACTGTTGCACCGGATCAGGCAACTGATGGAGCACAACAAGAGCCCATATTCCGTGACATCAGCGGCGATCAAGCCGTGGAAGTGGTCGAGATCGAGTCGGCGTGCATGAGCTGTTTCCAAACAGGAGTTACTCGCTTGTTGCCCACTAAAATACCCTTCTTTCGTGAAGTCGTCCTCATGTCCTTTAAGTGTGAACACTGCGGATATACGAATAATGAAATGCAATCGGCATCGGAGATTCAAAAGAATGGCGTGCGCATCGAATTAAATGTGGAGAAGGCATCTGATCTTAATCGTAGAGTGGTTCGTTCCGATAACTCCAGCATAAGCATACCAGAGGTGGAGCTCGAAATACCCGTGCAATCACAAAAAGGCGAAGTCACTACTGTCGAAGGCATCATCGAGCGTACGATAACCGGACTGTCGCAGGATCAAGAGAAGCGTCGTATTGACCATCCGACCGAGGCTGCATCGATAGATGCCTATATAGAACGGTTGCGTCAGTTGAAGGAACTTAACACACCCTTTCGGGTGCTGCTCGAAGATATATCCGGTAATAGTTTCATCGAAAATCCGCAGGCGCCAGCCAACGATCCTCAGCTGAAAATCTCGCACTTTAACCGTACTCAGGAACAGAATCAACAATTAGGTGGGTAGGAATGTTGAGGGATTATAACAAGCTGTTCTCACATTTTCGTAATGTTATTTCAGGTCTATACGAGCAAAACCATGAGGAACAGCATTTGCTAAAACCCATCGCCGAGGATGAATGGCCAATTGAGAATCTTCACGGGGAAGTTCTTCAGTTTGCCACCAACTGCCCCAACTGCCAGGCACCCTGCGAAACGAACATGAAGCTGACAAATATCCCACATTTCAAGGAGGTGGTCATCATGGCCACAGTTTGCGGCAGTTGCGGCCATAAAACGAACGAGGTCAAGTCCGGTGGTGGTGTGGAGCCTCAAGGTATTCGATTTAAGGTTACAATTGCAAGCAAGGAGGATCTCACCCGCGATGTTCTCAAATCGGAAACATGCAGCTTGTCTGTTCCAGAACTCGACATGAATGTGGGCCCGCATGCACTTTGTGGTCGTTTCACCACAGTCGAGGGTCTGCTGGTGGCTATGAGGGAGCAATTGGATGGCACGTTCTTTCATGATTCGGCCGATGATTCGTCGAGGCAGCAATTGCAGAAATTTCTGGACACTTTTGACGATGTCGTCAAATTGAAGCGAGTCATTACATTGGTACTTGAGGATCCAGCTGGCAATACGTATGTCCAATCTCTAACGGATGATGATGAGCCCGACGAGAAATTGATTGTTGAGAAATATGAACGGAGTTATGATGATAACGAGGAGTTGGGCTTAAATGATATGAAAACGGAAAATTACGAGCAGGAAGCGTGATAGCAACAGATACATACTAACCATGTTTGATTATTGTGCATTTATCGAGTTCATAAAAATATATTCGCATAATTTTTTCTAAGTGTGTATTAACAATTACAAACATTTTGATTTTGAATAATTTAATGGTATCGATAAGAGCCTTACTCGTTAAGCAGAGAAGATTGCAAATATATCGAAATAGTCAGTGGCATGCTTACTTAGCGCACAGCTGACTTGTTAAAATATGACACGAAACATCGATTAGTGCCGGCAACTTACATACTGACAATTAAATATTGCTTTCAATATCGATATTTCTAGGGTTTTTCCAATCGATATATGTCACAGCTGACTGCAAACCAAAACTATCGGTAATCGTTGGGGGTCTATATGCTCGTAAGCACCGACAAGTGGATTAAATTCGTAATTTTGTTGAATAACATCGCTTGAAAGCGTAGAAAATGCTCTCAAATTGTGCCGCAAGGACACTGGCCGCTGCCGTAAGTATCCATCCGCAGAAGTGACACAAACATTACCCGATTGAATGTCAAATTGACCGTTATCAGTTATATAATTGTTGGTCACAATAATATTTACAAATAATATTTTTACAGAGAGTCGGGCTGCGTGCCATTGCCACAAGCAGTGCCCAGCGTAGCGATAATCTGTTCGTGCATCGCGATACACCCGAGGATAATCCCAACATACCGTTCGAGTTCAACGCCGAGAACAAGAAGCGTGTGGATGCCATATTGAGCATCTATCCGGAGGGACACAAGCGTGGCGCCATGATACCTCTATTGGATCTAGCGCAACGCCAATACGGCTGGCTGCCCATATCGGCCATGCACAAGGTGGCCGAAATTCTCGGCCTGCCCAACATGCGTGTCTACGAGGTCGCCACATTCTACACAATGTTCATGCGCAAGCCAACGGGAAAGTATCACATCCAAGTGTGCACAACAACACCATGCTGGCTGCGTGGCTCCGATGCCATTTTGGAGACGTGCAAGAAACAGCTGAACATTGGTGTCGGCGAGACGACAAAGGACAACAAGTTCACCATCTCCGAGGTCGAATGCCTCGGTGCTTGTGTCAATGCTCCCATGGTATCCGTCAACGATGATTACTACGTGAGTGCTTATATTAGCTGTTTATTTGTTTCTTGAATTGATCTTTGATATGTGCTGTCTGTCTGCAGGAGGATCTGACCGCCAAGGATATGGAGAACATATTGCGTGATCTGAAGGCTGATAAGATTTCACCGCCTGGTCCACGCAACGGGCGCTTTGCCAGTGAACCGAAGGGCAAGCCAACCTCATTGATCGAGGAGCCAAAGGGTCCCGGATTCGGTCTACAGGCTGGACTCTAAACAAATCAATCCTCCAACGATCCCTAGCATAACTATTGTACACTAAAAACACAAACAAATAACGGCAACCAAACAACATTTAGAGGCATTTCCCAGCTTCAAATAACCGAAGATCTGAAATTGTTGCTAAAGCTTGCAATAAAAGGAGATGAAATGAAAGTTTTACATGCATTATTTATCTACAAAAAAAAAAAATAAGGGAATTGTGGTTTATTCTTTCACAAGCTTCCAAATCCTTTTTTTGAGATAAATTGATTCAGAAGTCTCCCCATTTTCTGTACATATCCCATTGACCGATTTAATTCTAAATCGTAGACCGATAGTTTTGGACTATAGCATCAATAACAATTTTCTATGATTTCAGATTGGTTTTGAGATCAGCTGCCTAATTAATATATTGAGATATATGATGATCAATTAACTATTCTTAAGTTTCTACAAAATTGAAATATACAATTTTGGTCAGGGTAAAGATTTTGAAAATTTGCGACTTTCAATAATGCAGTTTATGCAATCAATCTACATTTATTTTGTTATTCTTTCGAGTCGTCGTCAAGACGTACATACATACATATACGTATATTTGTATATAAACTTAAAAGTAATTTAGTTTCGCTTTTTGTTTTGAAATTAACAACTAATTTTATAGAGTTTGTTTTCCTATCAGCTAAATACATACATTTCGTACGATTATTTTTCAATTTCCTTTCTTTTTAGCTATATAGCTATATAGTTAATCGACAGGCATGAAAATTGTATGCCATGTATACATATATTATTATTTATCCATTTTAAATTAAACATTTTCACTTAATTTAAATGTTGATGCATATCGAAATGTTGTGTGTATGTGTGTGTGAGTGTGTGTGTGTGCCATCTGAAGTGTATATAAAACTTCTTGAATGTAATAAAAATTCTTCTCATTCAATGATCCAACTTTTAAAACGTTCTTCTGTTTTTATTCCTCCCCGTAAAACACACTGCATTGATATGAAAGAGAGAAACAGAGTGTGAAATAGAGAGAGAGAGAAGAGAAGTGTAGAAGGCAAATCGGAATTTATTTTCGTTTGCTACCTACCGATTTTTGGCCGCAGCCCGTTTCGAAGAGCGCTCAACACGATTATGCAAATTGGTACGTGGAATTGTCTCATTGACCAATCGCTTGGTCTTCTTGGGAGATTCGCGCAAATGCTTCATATCGACATTGAACTGGGTCTTCAGGTTCTTTTTGAACCTCTCGATGAGGCCCTCGCAGGACAGATTCGTTTCGGGCTCCCAGGTGTCGTCTTTGGGGCCAAAGCCCTTCCAGCGTATGCGATACAATCCGCCCTGCTCATCATCGTCCACATAGTCCACAATGCGTTCCACCACCCACTCCTTGTTCGGATCACTCTCGACCTTATTTGCAGCCGCTGTTGCCTTGCCGCCCTTTGACTTGCGCTTGCTGCTGCCGTTGCTAACTGATGATTTCTTTGGAGATACCGATGTTTTCGACTTCGACTTCTCCTGTGAGTGGATTGAGTGGAACAAAAGAAATTAGATTCAAGTTAGAAAGGCATTGTCACTTCGTGTTTGGATTGTGTTATGAGACATTTTTGCGATATTCCTCAATCAACTCGTTACAGTTGAGCTCGACTTCCGGCTCCCAGGTGTCATCATCGGCGCCGTAACCCTTCCAGCGCACCAGAAAATGGGATTCACCAGATTTCAACTTATGACCCACAATTGCCTCCACCTAAGGGCAACACTTTAGTGAAAGATCTTTTACGTATTTTACACTGAAAACATGCCTCATATTCAACGACATCGTTCTCAGAGTTCTCCTCATCCGCGGACGATTTCTCAGCTGCCTTTTTTATGGTATTCCTATTGTCAATTTTTGCCGATGTTGACACGGCTGTGGCCTTGGCTTTGGTTGCCTTCTTCTGCTTTTTCAGCGGTGATGCTGAACTGCCTGCACTGGAACTCTTATTCAATGGCAGATCATCGTTACTGTCATCGGAATCATCGGAGTTGTTGTATGATGCACTTGATTTTGTTGATGATGTGTTGGCGTTGGCATTCGAATTCGAATTGGTATTGGTATTATTGGTGGCGGAGGGCTTCTGCTTTTTCGAAGGAGTTGCATTCTTATCTCTCACTTCCTTATTGACATCATTCGTATCATCAGCAGAATTGCCAGCACTACCTTCATTTTTAGTATTCTCGTCGGATTCGGTGCTCCCTGTTAGCTTCCTTTTACCTAGTCCGGTCAATTCGGCCATTTTCCTTTTACCAAGCTTCACCATAACTGTAAGCAGTTGTGAAATTCTAGCAACGCCGGATGTAAAATGTTCTTAGATCTTATTTGCCGCGAAAAAATAGTATTTATGTACATATGTTGTACTATATTGCCGGAGCTTGATTCACATTAGTTCAATTGATGAGATTATGTGGCGGTGAAGACCAAAGAACTAGATCTTTATTTCTTCTATACAACTAGATATATACATACTTAAATGGTTCAAAAGACAATGGTTAGGAATTAGGAAATAGAAGGTTTTAATGCGTTTAGGACAAGTTTGTTGTTACTATGTCAAACGCTTCCTGATCTAATTATGAAAAGTAATCTTTTAGGGAAATCATATTCGCGTTCGTCGAGTCGGTTCATTTGAGTTAGTATTATATGTACATATGAATGTTGAGTAGGGATACATAGTTTCAAAGCTACCATTTGCCTGAAAACTGTACACACAAAACAGGGCTCCGAAGAATTTATAAATTTAAATATTTTTTTTTTATATATATATTCAAGTTGACTTCTGTAATTGTAATATGAGCCTTATATCAACCATTGCGTGTGTGCATATAAAATGTATACATTTGCTTAATATTATTTCCTTCTTACCACTAATCGATATATGTATAAATAGTGCGATAGTTATCGATGTTGGTGTTATCTTTTCGCACTCCGACTATCGATAATCATTTGGCACGTGTTGCCGTTGGACACAAAACAACAATTTGTTTTCACATCGAAATACAATTAGATCGCCATGATTCACTCGGATAAGGGTAAACAGAAGAATCCTAAAAGCAATAAGCCGAAGCAGGCTGGCTTTAAGTCTGCGGCATCTGGTGGAAGAAAGAAACCTCCGCCATCCAAAATTCAAGGCGATAAGAAAGCGCCAACAGGCGAGAAGCAAGACTGGAATAAATTCAAGCAGGAGAAGAAGGATCTGAAATTGAAGCGTAAGAGTGCACGTGACACTTATGAAATTACCAAAGAAGTGAAAGTCATCTACGAAAAGCTTAAATGGTACAGTTCACATTTAAATATTATTTAATGTTATATTAATATTGACATTTTTAATCGGTATCAGTCGCCGCACGGAGAACAAGTCCAAACTGGTCGAAGAGATCTACAAAATCTTCAATAAAAACGATGCAATTTCCAAGGTATATAAGGCCCACGACACAGCGCGCATTCTGCAATGCATGCTGAAGCATGCCGCCCCAGACTTACGCCTCCAGCTCTCCGACAAGCTCATGGCACACTCTGTCGAAATGTGCCAGAGCAAGTACGGCCACTTCTGCGTGGAACGCATGCTGAAGTACGGTGCACCGGCCACCAAAGCCAAGTTGACAGACAGCTTGATGGGCAATATTGTCCGCCTTTCCGGGCACAACATTGCCGCCAAGCTAATTGACCAGATCTACTTGGTGGCGACAGAGAAGCAACGTGCATATATGCGGCAGGAATTCTATGGGGATTTGTATAAGAACAACAAGGAGGATCAGATCACTACGTTGGCTGACACGTACAAAGACTCGCCAAACATGAAGACGCCCATCATGAATGCCGTGAAAGCGACCGTGGATCACATCGCCAACAAAAATCTGATAGACAACTCGTTGGTCCATGCCATCATCCTGGAATATCTGAATGCCACCGATGATGAGAAGCTGGAGGAGACTGTTACCGCTTTGGCGCCACTCGTTCCACACATGCTGACCACCAAGGAGGGCACCACAGCCGCCACCATTTGCTTCTACAAATCCACATCCAAAAATCGTCGAGTAAGTCTGCAATTCTCATGTCATCCGGATTTGCGACGTACTGCATCCTCCACTCATGTGTTTTCGCTTGCAGGCCATTATGAAGAGCATCAAGGAGCATCTGCTGAAGATCTGCCTGCACGAACATGGGCATGTGTTCCTCATTGCACTTCTGAATGCCTTGGACGATACGAAGGCCATCAAGAAGGGCATCTATGATCCGTTGCACGACGAACTCAAAACTCTGGTGGCCAATCAGTATGGCCGCCGTGTGCTGCAATGGCTGGTGTCACCTGGAGACACCACTGCCTTCCATCCCGGTTTCATCCAGACCATCGAAGCTGGTCTGACCTACGGCAAGAAGGACAAGGCCGTGCGCCGTCAAGAGATTCTCGAACAGATCGAGGGCCCAGTCACCACAGCCATTGTAGAGGATGCCGCCTTCTGGCTCTCCAACAAACACATTGGCCTCGTTACGGCCGCAATACTGAAACAGAGTGAGTGAGAACAACGATGGGAATCCTCTCTCCCAATGGGATATGAATGGTTACTTAAAATGCGTTTCGCTATTGCAGTTAATGTGGAGAACTATGAGAAGGCTGCCGCGGCACTTGCTCCAGTTGTGGTGCAGGCGGACTGGCGTGTCACCGCAACGGCTGTTGAGGGTGCTGCCGGTGGTAAGAAGCAGCCACACGACACAGAGGCCATCATAGCCGCAGCCACCGCACAGCGTCGCCAAAAGAAAAAGCAACTGGCGGCAGCTGCCGCTCCATCGCCGTCCGCATCCGAAAGTGAAGGCGAAGATGAAGCAGACGAGGCCAGTCCTGCCAAAAAATCCAAAGTGGAGACGGTCGAGCCAGAGGTACCAACTGCATGGGGCATTGAGGATGCCGGCATGCATCTCGTACTGAAGCGGATTCTCAACCAGGACAAACAGCGCGACGTTTGCAAATTTACGTTGGCCGTGTTGGAGCAGCTGCAAGCCGACGTGGTAAGTATCTGCCTCCAAGAAGTTCTATACATATATGTACCATGTGTATGTATATACATATGTATATCATTTATCGTTCAGGTTAATACCTGGCTGAGCATCAATCGCGGTTGCTTTGTGCTCATTACACTGCTAGAGAATTCTGCTAGTTCTGGACAAGATCTGGTGCAGATCATCGACATGGACCAGCTGAAGGCACAAAGTTCCCCGGGTGCCAAAATATTGCTTAAGAAAATTGCTGAACACCAGAAAATCAACATAGCTGCATAGTTATCCTAATAAATTACACTCTTCCTCTAATTACCTTGCTTAGTTTAGTGGTTAGTATGGGTTTCAGAGGTCGCAACTGAGACTGAAAAGGCACAGGTGATGCAGTCTCTGTCTTCGGCATACATACATACATATGTATGTACATATGTATCTGTTTTTCTCTCTCTCTCTCTTGTGATTTCTTCTTCGCCGCGCTCGTTGTGATTAACACCAAGTAAATACACGAATAACGGTTAAATTGAACAGACCGAAAATCATTTTCTGCGGCACACCAACAATGTGGGAGGGACAAGGATAGTTTTCGTTGATTCTTCTTTACGCTATTATTGCTTTGCATACACACATACATACATGCATACATATGTACATACATAGATAGATCGCAGGCGCAGGGTAGAAGATGAAGCGTGATAGAATTAGGGCGCTTACTTGTGTGTGTACACAAGTGGGATAGAAGAACAGTGAACAGTACAGTTAAGTATCCCAAGAGAACGAACGTACTCGGAAAGAGACGAACAATTTTCACTCTTCATGAATTATGTTTGCCGAAAGCGAAAGCTGAAAAAAGGAGTTTTCTGATTCCCGTTACGATCATGGCCGGCGCGTACTCTTTTTGCTGAACGTTATTTAAAAAAGGAACAAAACTTACGACATCTAATGGTTAAATGCTGAAATTTGGCTTAAACAAGAATTAGAAATTCTTGACTCCTAATTCATTCAGATTTCTATTCTCTTTTATTTTTAATTTTGAATGAATGAGATTTGATTCATACCTCGTACCAGATGTCAGAAAGTATACTCATATTGTGTAAGTTACAAATGGAGCAGAAATAGTCAAAATATGGAAGTGATGAAATAAATAATCAAAATTCCATCCAGAAATCAAAATCTCTTTCTTCTAATATTTATCAGCAATGTCGGATATATGAAGTTTTTCTGTTTCAAATTTGATTGATATATTGATATTAAAAAATACATATGTATGTATATTAATGAGAGAACACGAATTTCAAGTTCAAAGATCGGATATTCAGAAAGAAGCCAAAATGTATTATTTTCCAATATTAAACAACAAATTCACAATTTATGTAGTGTTCTTGGCAATATTAATTTCTAAATAATAGTATTTGGTATTACACATTTTAGTAATTCTCATATCGTATTCAAGAAATATTTAATCGCCACCTGTATGGATGTTTTATATAATCCAGCATGCTCAAATTAGATGGCAGGCGTAGTAAGAAATCTCTATCTACATTTGTATATAGATTACAAAGCATGTATGTACATTATACATATGTATATTATATATGTAATTTATCATATAATGTATCTGTTGGTACGAGGTATTAACATGTCGGGTAGTGGGTTCACTGCTCCTTTTTATTTTACGTTTAAATTAAGTTTCGTTTTAATGTGTCCTTTCAATAAATGCCTAAAGATTATGATTTACGATTTACGTAAAATGATGTGCACGCCGGAATCAGTGTCAACAATGCCCGACATCTGTCCCACGTTGAGAGCGAAGGCGGCCTTCTCGAACGCCGCCTGCATTTGGCCTGCAATGGAACATTCACATGAACCAAATATACCACGCTGGCATATGTACCGGGCATGCATATTTCGCCCGTTTACTTACCGCGTCCAAACTTGCCCAAATCGCCGCCACGTTTTGCAGAACTGCAATCGGAATACAAGCGAGCCAGCTCCTCGAAGGTGGCTTCCTTGTTGACAATCTTGTTGCGATAGACTTCGAGCAGCATCTGTGCCTCTTCCTTGGTGCGCGTGATATTCTCCTCACGCCATGAGCTGGGACGACGGCTGCCCTTGTGTTTGACTAGCAAATGCAGGCATTGCACCTCATCAGGTCCATTACTACTGCCAGAGCCACCGCCGCTCGACAATTTCTTTGCCGGCTCAATGGGCTCATCCCATTGCGATTCCTTGGTGTGCACGTTCAGATAATAAACCATACCTGCATCGGTACGAAAAGATTATAAACAGTACAGTTGTATTTAATTTGTGTAGTTTAGTTACCGGTTGAGCGGCTGGTACGCTTCTCCCAGCCATTAGGTAATTGTTCAGTTTCTGGCATTATGTGCGTTTTATGAATACGTTTTAATAAACAATTTGCGAGTTTACGCAAAGAAATTGAAATGAATCGAAAGAACAATTCGCGGATGCGATAAGTTCTAAATACCGATAGCATATGTTACACAAAATACAGAATCGATAACGATATATTTAATATATTTTTCAAAATGAATGGTGTGTCTTGTGCATTATACGTGGTATTCGATTGGGCAGCAATTACAATTATATTATATAATAATGTGTTGCATTTTAAATAACCATAAATAAAGTATACCATCATTAAAGAAATGTGTGGAGCGATTCGTGTTAACAGTAGGAGCTACAATGTTAAGTGATAAATTTGAAGTGTTAGGCGGCATCTGTTATAGGCATTTTATGGTTTGGTGGAAACGGTAACACTGCGTGCAGAGTGCAGTCACACTGGAAGCTCAGTTTATAAATTCAGCAAACATTGTAAAGCCAAACGGCAGTGAAATTGATTTATTATTGGAAAATTGCGAATGATATTGTTTTTTGTTTTATTTTTTACCCGTAGCCTGATATGAATGTTACACACCGAAGTGAAGTTAAATCTACCAACTTGATCTATATTTAGTTACAGTGCATTTCGTTACTTACACTCCCAATTAGAAAATAGCCAGTGGTTGTGAGTGTGTGTGCGTACGTCAGTGCGTGAGTGCATATGTATGTATGTGTAAGTTTGTATTCGAGAGTGCGGGCAACCCGAACAAGTGACGTTTACATCAACAAAAGTAAACGCACACACACACACGCTCAAACATTGTCTCGTTTAAATTTGAAGTGAAATTTGTTAACAAAAAGTACCGTGTTTTTAACGAAATAAAAACACACACACAAACACACCCCCGTAAATCCTTTCTATGGCAGTCGTTCGGATGTATATTTGATTGAAACGGCGACGTCGCTTCGTTCGTTCTCTTGTTCGTGGGTCCGTCGTTTTGTCTGCAAATTCGCCATCTTCGCTCAGAACACCAATAAGAAGAAGACGGCGAAATAACGGTGAGTGCTGCTACTGCCTGAAGCAGGTGTGTTTACAATTTACCTGCATATGTACATACATATGCGATGTATGTATCTACATACAATGCCATAATTGTATGTATGTATATACAACCTACATGAAATGTTTGTACTAATATCTTCGTTAATAAAACGTCACCAGGTTGCAAAAACTTTCTAGTCATATGTATGTATATTTGTGTTGTGATTGTTGTTGATGCTGATTATGACTTTCATCGATCGTTTCGCTTCTTTTCAACATCAATTGCTGCACTTCTGTTTTGCGCGCATTCGGCAAACACGCACCTACATACATACATATGTATGTGTTTGTGTGTGTACATCAGCAACAACAACAACAAACGAACAAGTGCCGTCAGCATTCCAATTTGAAAAAAAAAGTCTGCTATATTTCTTACTCTTCTTTTTACTTTTAAGGTACGTATGCATATGCATACAAACGCACACACATGCATACATACATATGTATGTTGAAAAGTATGGATGTATGTATTGCCGTATTTCCTACCACATCAGCTGCTTTGTTGTCTTGTTGTTGTAACCTTGTATCTTTCAATTCAACTTCATCGACGCGTCGTCTGGTCTCGCTCACTTGTTCGCTCTCCTGTGGGTGTGTGTTCGCGTGCATGTGTGTGTGTGTGCTGGTGCTAGTGCTGTGCTCTTCCTCTCTTTGCGCAACGATAGCCACCTTGCATGTGTGTCTGTATGTGTATGGCTGGTGGGCCAGAAGATACATACATATGCATTTATACCAATGTGTGTGTGTATGTACATTTGTGTACATGTACTTTCATATGTTGCAGATAGTTTCAGTTTGCCTCGCGTGCGTTTTTCATATTCTTCTGTTTATTTATTTATGTTCATGCTTCATAAACAGCGCCAGACACACGTATCGCGATGTACGCTTAGAAGTTCAACTTTTTTCTATATGGACACACAAATGTACAGTGGAGTCCACGAATTTAGGACACGCAGCTCATTGAAGCTATTGAAGCTATGTTCAAAATAAGAGTTGAGGGTAGTTTAGCATTATTTTTACCGTTACGAGTTTTATTGTTTGTTTTTGCCATAAGTATTTAGCACAAATTTGGACAACTTCTGAATTTTTGTACTGTGGTCAAGAATTTTTGATTCTTTTAATAAAAACCGATAGATCTAATGTCAATCTAGTTGCTAAACTATAAACTTTTTTAAGATTTACATCGACGAGCGATATTTTTATATGTGGCGATGATCATAATTAAGAAACCAAAGTAGAAATGCAATTTTTAATAATGAAATTAATATTTTTTTCAACATTAAGTGCGGTCGAAGTAAATATTACTATATTCAGAGCTTTTTTTGATGCGACTATTATAAATCAAGAAGCCTTTTATGTTTATCTAAAGTAGAACATTTGATATTTATGATTAAATGTGTCTTTAGGGATATTTGAGGTTGAAAAATTTGAAAACAATTTTAGAAATTAAAAGCTCGAAACTGTTTGTAGTAGTGACTATACTTATATAATAAGTATATATATATATACTATAAATATACTATAAAAATACTTGAGTTTAAAATATTCTTAATAATATAGTGTCCCACGTCATGCTATATAAGTTGTGAGTGATTACTTTCAGGAGTTTCAACCCAAAACTTTCAAAACCATGAATCATTTGTTTTTTTGTTGTTTTTTCGTTTTTAATAATTTCTTATGTGTGCATTTTAATGAAAATAATGATTATATTTAGATTAAAGACTATCCTACTTATATCTACAATCTACAATCAATCTGAATATTAGGTTCTATATCTTTCTTAATTTTTTAAAAACATGGAAACTTGTCAAGTGTCTTAAACTCCGTAAAATAGATATGGAGCGATGAAACTTGTAACGGTAAACATAGTGGTGAATATTCCCATATATATGTATATATAATCAACATAGTAGATGTTGCATTGTAGTATGAACAGAGAAGTATAACTTTAAAAATCGAGCAAGATGCGCGTGAGCTTTTATCGTGGACACCACTGTATGTACGTATGCATGTATGAATGTATGTATGTACGTATAGTTGTGCGGTAGTTAATGTAGGTTGGTTTGTTTGAATTGCGGTTATTGAATTTGTTAGTTATCTGCACAAGTGTTTTGCATGCTCTCAACATACATACATACATATGTATGTATGTATGTATGTATGTATGTATGCATGTACGTATGGAGTGTAGGTGTTTTTTTCCGTTTCATATTGTTATTATATTGTTTTTAAATTTAGTTGGCGTTGAAGCATTTTGACCTTCTCCAAATGCCGCGAAAATATGTTAAAAATGATTTGCACTTGAGAATTCAGCCACGTCTCTAAGCAACAATAACAACAACAACAACAACAATAACAACAACAATATTAACAACAATAATAACAACAAGAAGTAAGCATTTGTTAATGGTTTACCGAAAAGTAGCAACGGCATCATGAAAACAAAAACAAAAACAAATTAGACATAATAACACACACATGCAATGAGAAAGAGACACATATGTATGTATGTACATATGTATGTATGTATGTATGTACATATGTATGTATGTATGTATGTATGTATGTATGGATGTACACACACGTGCATAATTGCCTACTCTTATTGTCCCCCGTTTCATTTGCAAAAACTATACAAAACAAAAGCAACAACAACAGCAACAGCAACAACAACAACAACAGCAACAACGACAAAAACAACAACAATAACAATAACAGCAACAGCTGCAACAACAGACAACCGTTATGTAAAGTGAGCAACAACAGCACACAAAAACATCATACAACAATAGCCGCCGTCAGTTGCGCCAAGTTGTCGTCTCCCCTCTCACTCCATTACACACACACACACACACACACACACACACACACACACACACACACACACACACACACACACACACACACACACACACACACACACACACACACACACAGTTATACATTTGCCTACACCACCTGAACCCCCACTACCCCCCCAGCCTTCGCCAACTGTGTGTAGTTATTGTTGTTTCGCTTGTTGCCAATCATTGCTGTTTTGTTGTTGTTGTGTTTTGACTGCTTGCATCGTTGGCAATATGGCCATAGCCAAAAAAAAGTGTATCATCAGTGCACTATGGTCAAGATGGCCACTTTAGTTGCTCAAAATCCATGTTTCTAAAAGTCCAACTGACTTTCATCGCTATGTTTAAAAGCAAAAACAAAAACAGAGTCCAATTGACAAATATTTAACAATTAGAAGAAATAATGCAATTACATGTTCAAACTCCTACAATAAAATCGAATCAATGGAGTTTTTTAACTGCGTGTTTTACTATATGAAATGTTGCAAGTTTATACGGATGTCTTCACAGTTATATATGTATGTACATACATATGATGTAAAAGAAGGTCGTCTAAAAAGGGGAAATTTATAATAAAATCATATTTCTTAAACAGAAGAAAGATTCATTCATTGAACAAATTGCCACTTTTAACTACTTTGATTTATTTGAATTTTGCATTTGTAGATCATAACCTCAAATTCAAAAAATCGGAGTTACTTCGAGTTGTGTGTTATTATTGTTTTTGCTGTTATATAGTACGCCTGTATTTTATAATACCAATGTAAAATTCTTTTCGAAAAAAATCTATTAAAAATAGGCGGCACTATTTTTTAAATTAAAATTTCTGTGAATTGTCATTCTCTTAAAAAAAAAAAACGAAATCTAAGAATACTCTTTCGTTTACGAGATAATATTTATGTAATGTGGTCATTTGAACCATTGTACAGTGTTGCCAATTTGACGTTTTTATAGCTAAATCTGTGCATATGCCTCTGTCTGTCGGTTGTGTTAGCGAAATAAAAGATGCAAAAATGAATTTTTTGCAAAAAAAAAAAACAGCCATATTTAAAATATTACATCGATTGAAATGCAATAAATATTAAAATTCAGACAAAATTTTTACCAAACTCTTATGAATAGTTTCTGTCTTAACATTTCAACTGATTATCTGCTGTCAACAAGGGCATACATTTCGAATGTAGACAAAATGACGAAAAATTATATATTTCATATTTCCTAGTTTAACAATTATGATTTAAATATTGCATACATTCGTAGTATGTATACATACATACCAATATTCATACATACATGCGTATAAGGCGTGTTTGTATGTATGTTATATGTGTGTTGTACGTGCCGGCGTTTTATATTTTAGCTTTTTTTTTTTTTTTTTTTTTTTGATGAATTGCACATTTCGAACAGTTTCAGTTTTCAGCGTTTTTTTGTGCGTTTCAACGTTTTGTTTTTGTTTTGTTGTTTGTTTCTGTTGCCTCAACACCATTACCATTTTTTTTTTTTTTTTTTTTTTTGAGATTTGGCCTCATTTTGATATGATCAATTTCTGGATTTATTGTTGTTATCGTCGTTGTTAAATTTTACAGTAATTGCCTTTTTACATTGACTCTCGTGTGATGCGGATTTGGAAATAGAAAACAAAATTATTTGTTTTTATTTTTTTTATAGTTATGTTTTTATATTAAATATTTCAACATGTCAAATTCAAATTGATTCGCTTAATATTGATGAGAAACCAAATGAATATACAGCATTTTCTGATCTTTTTTAAGGGACATATGATAGATATATAATAAGTTATTAAAGGTTAGTTTTGTCTAGAAAATAATTGAAAGCTAAATAGCGGCATGTGTGATAAAAGTGTGTGTGTGTGTGCGTGTGTGTGTGGATGGGTAGTGAGAGGTGGTGTGCGGGGATAAATGTTAAGCAGTTTTATGGCGCATTTAGTACTAATTGCTGCAGCTCTATATATATAGATGTACATTAGTATGTATTTGTGCAATATTGTATTACATAAATTGAAAATATATATATATATTTTTTTTGTTATGGGTAAAAGGAATGATGTATGCGCTTTTGTTGTCCATTTATCGACAGTGACGCCCCTATTCAAAAGAGCAGAGCACGTCAGTGTTGGCAATTCAGCCTTTTTCCCGCAAGCTTGAGCTTTATTTCAGGGAAGCTTATGGATTTTTGTTTTTCTAAGAATCCGTTTTTTTTTTAGCCTTTTTCAATACTATCTTAAGAAATATGAAATGTAAATTGAATGTTGCTTTGGAAATTCGTGTTTAACAGTTTATGGCATCAGAGCATCGTAATTGAACAAGAACAATGATATCGATAGGTTTTCCTTACCATATCAGATATGGAAAAACAAATACCGCTACTTAAACGAAACTCTCAAAAATATCCTTAGGATGGTCAGGAATAACAGTGCGTATGACAATAAAGATTATTTGATTAAAGAAAAATCGCGACTCTTTGAGTTTCCTCAACATTTTTTGTTTTCTTAGCTTTTTTATGCCTTTATCCAGTCTGTCAGGAAGTTGACAACTCTGATGTATGTACATAAAAGCTACGCAAACAAATCGACATACAAACAGCTGTTATCTCCCTCCCTCTCTGTCTTTCTCTGTCTCCCTCTCTCTCTCTCTATCGCTGTCTTTGTTTAGTTGGCTTACTTGAGTTTCAAATGCATCTGCACTTGAAGCGATAAAATATTGTTTGTTGTATTCAAATAGATTGACGATTGAAAGGCGAATGCTGTTGGTTCTCTCCCTCTCTCTCTCTCTCTCTTCCTCTCTCTCTCTCTTCCTCTCTCTCTCTCTCTCTTCCTCTCTCTCTCTCTCCCTGTCTCTCTCTCTGTCTCTCCCTCACACTCTCTCTCTCTCTGTCTGTCTCTTTCTGTCTCTCTCTGTCTGTCTCTTTCTGTCTGTTGTTGTCTGTTATATCATTGTATTTCCACTTGTACACATACTGATACAAACATTATATATACATATGTATGTATGTATGTATGTATGTATATAGGCAGACACTGATACGTAACTCATTAGCAGATACCATTAAGTTGCAGATACTTTTGTATCTTGAAATTACCTTTTGCTTTGAATTGCTTTTTTTCCATTCTCATTTCCATTTCCATTTCCATTCTCATTTCCATTGCTGTTCGCTTTCGCTATCTCTTTTATACACTTATATAAATATCCTTTGCTATGCCCAAATCTCATATAACCCAGATATATTATATGTATGATATACATATGTATGTATGTACATATAAACTGGGGCTTGGCGCCACTGTTTACAGTAGTGGGGGAGAAAATTAGATATGCTAATATACAATATGCTGACCATGCCTGTTGTGGTCAGAGACAGGTGACATTTCATGGGGCGTGCCACAGACACGTGACAATTAAGCAGACGCCCTTTACATTCTCTTTACATACATACATATGTATGTATGTACATTCATATGTACATACATTGTATGTGCTCTCTTGTTTCGCTCCTTTCAAACTCACGCTATCCCTCGGTGTCATTTCATTCCGTTTATTCTGCATGTATCTAAGCATATGTTATTTGCCTGGAAAAACTTCTTATATATTCCCTTAAATGTCCATTTATACATACTATATAAAAATATACATACAATGTGTATATAAATGTGTATATATACAATGGGATTATCACAAAAATTTTAAAAATATATGGCAATACAACGCAAATGCATTATTCATCTCAACTTTCAAAATAATAAAAATTCAAAATCCGAAATCAAGTCAAGTCAAGTCTACACGAACAGATACTCTAGAAAACTGTCATCAGTTATAATTTAAACCACGCTTCACGGACATCTGTTTTAAGATTTTAAATGATGATCTTGAATGTAAATTAAATTATGTATTTACATACATACATATGTACATATTTCTACAATATGTCCAATAAATTGAGTTCATATCAAAATTTATGGAAGATTTAATTATTATTATCTTAATTTAATAATTATGAATTATATATATTTTGGAAAGTTGCAAATTTTCATTTCATTGTTGTTTTTTATCAATTGTTAAAAATTGATTAAAATGTAATTTTTATCTGAACTATTAAAATTACGTTGACTGTTTTCTTATACCCCATATTCCTTGAAAAATCCAAAATAGTTTTATTTTAAAGATTTCTGCCTGCAAGAGACGACACTATACTTTCATTCCTATCACATTAAATGATGTCCGTCGATTAATATGTTTTCTAAGGACACAAAATTGATCCCATTAGCCTTGCGCACCTCAGAAACAATACACCCCATGCACTTAGTTGACTGCGTGGTATTGACTAAGCAAATGTTAAAGCTTCAGTCGCTGCCGCTGTCACTGCCAACGTCGTCGCCAACGTCGTCGCCGCCGTTACCGTCCCCGTTCACCAGCAGGTTTCTGACTAATTCCCACACACACACACACACACACACTCACACACACACACACACACACACACACACACACACACACACACACACACACACATTGACGCTGCAGATTCATTTGGGTGACGGATGGCGAAAGAATGGAAAAATGTCGATGCGGAAAAGGCGATCGAGAGATAGGGAGAGTGAGAGAGATAGTGATAGTGATAGAGGGGGGAAGGGGGAGATAAATGAAACCGACGTAGACTATTTCTAATTTTTTGTCAAGAAAAGCATAAATAAAAGTAAATTTGTATAAACAAAAAGTTTGTTACAAACATAAACATTCAAATATAGAATGATTTATGTGTGGGTGGCTAGCGGTAAACCTATATGCACATGTAATTATAAATATACATACGTATGTTCACATATAAATATCAATGTATTCATACATACATACATACATAAGTCTGCTTTTGAGTGGCTGCTGCAGAAGAAATGAATTCATATCGCTTTACCTGCTTTCATTTGCTGCTGCCATCTCTTCTTCCAACACATATATACATAATTATATTCATTCTACATACATACATACATATGTACATATATTTGTATGCGCACACATGTTCGCTCCCACAGATACACTTGGGCATCTTTGTAGATAAGTATATGTGCTAGAAAATTTTGCAAGCACTTAAGAAAAAGCAGAAAGGCAATTAAGTTAAAGTTGTTTTTTTTAGCATCAGTTTGCCACTTGCCGCATGCAGCAAGTTTTACGATGCCATTAATTAGCTATTATTAATGCATACATGTTGGCAACTTCCACCTACTCACACACACACACACACACACACATATTTACATACATATATATGTATGTATGTACACTTCTTGCTCTTATCTGTTTTGTTGACGTTCAGGGCTGTGTGTGTGTGTGTGCGGGCTGTGTGTTTTCGTGTGTAGCCTAAAAGTATGCCACAGTTTGCTTAACTTATCAAATTACAGCGTCAACTTACAGTGGCGTCTATTTGAATGGGACGGCCGACACTAATGATAGAATGAAATTGCTTAATCAGCATTGAACATAAATTTTGTTAAAATATTTGTCAAAAATAATAAACTTGAAGTGCTAGTTAGTCCTACAGTTTAGATTTTTGGCAATTTTTCACGACTTTTGTCAGATTTTGTCAACTTGTTTGACTTCAGGTTTATTATTGCTAATTATATATAATTTATTGTGTGTTAAGAGCAAAAATATTTGCGTTGTTGATTTGTTACTTAATGTCATGACATTAACAATTTCGGTGCATGTTGTTTCAACAAAGAGTGCAATATATTTAATTTTTGTGCATGCTGCTAATTAAGTTGGGTATTAAAATGGTCATAATTACCAAATTGCTTTTATCAATCGGATTTAAATAGTTACCAACTAAGCTGGTATAAAGAGCACTCGAACATTGCCCCACAGCTCTGATAGCTCTTTAAATTCCAAATCGCTCCTAGTATGTACATATCATATGTATGTACATATTTAGCTATTTATGTATGTAACGATTATAAAGATAGTCTTGCAGTGGTGGCCAGCGGATTGTGTGGTTAGCCAATTGTCCATATGCTTCTCTTACGTGCTACATGACTTTCAATCTGGGCCATATAAGTGACAATCTAATCGGCCAGTTCAGTTGCAGCTGACGGTTTTTTTTTTCTCCATTCAATGTGTGTTGGTGGTTGTCTTAAATAACAGTATTATTTGACTTTCATGGGACCATATTTGAAATTCATGTTGGAATCCTTTAAGCTTAAGTATATTTGGGTGATCATTCATTCATTGGGGTGGAGCGTAGGTGGCAACGACTGTTATGACAGTGGAAGACTTGCCACAAATCGTACTTTTGCTTTGGTGCTGTGTTATTAAATAGTCACAACTAACAGTTGCCATTAACAGCGATTTTGTCAACTTACTACTGTATGTTAGCTGACTAACATAACATAATGCTGCGGTTATGTTTCGGTGCTGTTAATAGCAGTATAGCTTCACTCTGTTATCGGTTTAAGGCTTCACACAGTACTGTTAAGTCTTGAACAAATCGAAGGTTTAAAATAGTTTTCTATATTTTCTTTATTTATTTATTCATTTTATTTATTAGCGCGTCTACAACTACATATCTTTTGGCCAACCCTCGTAGTTTTTGGCTTGTTGAATTTCTTCTTTAAAAATAATTAACCAGTGACGGATCGATAAAAATACAAAAAAAAAAAAAACAAAAACAAAAACAAACAAAAGTATACACAGTCTTAATCGATTAGTCAAGTGCATTATCAAACTTTACACAGACAGCTCTCTCTCTCTCACACACACACACACACGCAGACACACACACTCATTTGTGTTCTTCATGGACCTGTTGTGGTCATTACATTGATCAGGCCCGGAAATACTTCAGCCTGTATGGGTCCATAGTCCACCCGTTCACCGTCAATGGTCAAAATGCCTTGATTACCGCTTGGCTCAATCCGGAAAGCGGTGACCGGTATGACCACAATGTTGGGGTCCTCGTCGAGGGGCAGGTGTGTGCCGTTGTTCATGCTTAACAGAAAATTGAGGAGCTGAGAGCGACCAACGCCAGCGCGTATGACCACCAGGTAGATGAGGCCATCATTCAGCTTAGACTCTGGGGCAAAGAAGCAATCCGATGCCAGGTGCGTGGTGTATGCAGCATGGACCATCACATAATCGCCCTCCTCACAAATCCAGCCCTTGTCCCCGGGCAGGGGTAGTTGCAAGGACGGCATCGTGCCCGTTGGCACCAATTGCGCAAACTCGGCATTGGCGGCCTCAATTCTCTGCGACAGGCTGAGCCGGCTGCGATTGGAGCGTGTGCTTTGCCCCCCAATTGAATAGTACGCGGTGCGACGTGAGACCGCCGAATGCCAGCTGTCGGCATGCTGTCGATAGACAGACCGATTCATAGACAGGGCATCAGCAAATTGGTCAAGATCATCAGCCGCCGCGTCATCATCATCATCATCGTCGTCGCGTGCATCACGCAACTCCACATCGAAATTCTCATCTGGCAAATCCTTGAATTCGCTCTCAATGCGCGCGCCAATGGGTAGTGAGTGACGTGCCAATGATCGGTTTTGTTCCTCCATCTGTCGTTGTTCGGCTGTGGCAATTGTTGTTGCAGTGGTCGGATTGATCGTAGCCTGTGCTCCACTTGCAGCTGGCAGATAATAAAGTTTGCCCCGATAGGTGCGCAGCGTGATTAGACGCTTGATGGCCCACAATGTGAATCGTTGTGCTCCAATTGAGCGCAGACGCTCGCTCTCAATGTCGATGTCCGCGATGAGGCCCCAGCCGATGGATAAGAACGAATACATGACTTGATGCTTATCCCGATGCTTGAGCTCCACTCGGACCACATCCATGGGCGTGGCACGTCCCGCCACACAGATGAGGGTGGCATGCAGTATGGGTTTGGGATCGTATGGTTCGTTGCAATGATGGGCGATGCTCTTGGCCAGACCGTTGCCTGAGCCGCATGGTATGATGCCCAGCGATAGCTCACGGCAGGCACGTCGCCAATCCATACGTTCCATAAGGCCATTGAGCACTTCGTAGAAGAGGCCATCCCCGGAGGCAACCACAATGCCCGCATACCGCTCCAGCAGATCCTTACGTGACCGCACAAACTCCATGGCATACTGGGGATGTGTGGTGATCTGAAGGTCGTACTGGGCGTCCGCTTCACGCAGTAGCGGAGCCACCTGCTTCTGGAATAGCTCACGCCCCTTGCCTGACCCCGATTTCGGATTGAGCAATATCAGCAGTTTCTTGCCCGCTGCTCGTGCAATTTCGCCCGCGGCGCCAGAACGCTGCTTGTGAGCCCTTATCATGCGATGCCATTCTTTGGCCGTACTCAAATTTTCGTTATAATCATCGGTCGAGCGAAAACGTAATATCCGTAAGGTTTGCACCCGTCGCAATGGTTTTTCCTTCTTCAAATACGCATAGATATAGAGATATGCGCTCTTATCTGTTTCCGTGGCTTTCTTAGCCCCCGCAGTCTTTGCTGACTGCGGATCGTCGGCCTCCTCGGTCTCATCCTGCGTATAGCGGCTGGGGTTCTTGCATGAATTGAGGCCGCCTCGTGCGCGTTTCTTTAACCTTTGGCCACAGCTCGAGCCAATGATATCCTCAATACGGATTAGCTGCTCGTTGATGTGATCGTGTTGTGCCGTCTCCCGGCGCAGATACACCCCGTCCTCACAGAGCTTCACTTGAATCTTGATGTTTTGCTTGCGCCGACGATTCTCCACATAAAAGATCTCCGTTAGTTCCTTATCGCTGACTTCATTTCGTCCTTTCGCTGTCGCTGTTTGCTGTGTTGTGGGTTTCGTGGTGTCGGTGATTCCGGTTGTTGTATTGCTGCTGCTTGTGACTGTGTTGATGGGTTCGACTTGCTGAGCCGCTGTCGCTACCTTGGCGGTCATCCTGGCTGAAGAATAAAAGGGGTTAACGATCAATCAACCTATGTGAAGGAGAAATGGAAATCGGATGGCATCAACACGAGGGCATACTCAGCGCAAGGAATAATTATTGGTGCTTAGGGTCCTCATATTGAATCTGATGCGATCTAAAGTATTTCTTTGAGAATATTCATTGATATTTTTACCGGTTGTTTCATTGACTGTTCACGGATCGTGTATACCCGATTGCGTGGTATTTTTGTTGTTTGTTACAAATTCCAGCCGTAGCCTTGTCTTCCGTTGTTTACATATGCATGCACATACATACATATATGCATATTGGCTGCGCCTAATTATTACCTGTTGCCTCGTTTGTGTGTTCGCTCTAAGTCTCTCTCACCTCGCTCTGTTTTTAATTTTCGCTCTCTGACTGTTGCTTGTAATAATTTCGGTTCGGTTCGTTTCGTTCCGTTTTCAGTTACTTTTTGCGACTCTTCCAGTTTGTTGCGCGCTCCTTCTGGTCTGTCTGTCCGAACGACTTCGCGTATCTCCACGTACTGAGTAAACGCTAACCTTATTTCGTGTGAGAAACGGTCGCCGTCGGGCCAGACGGAGAGATTGGCGATATGATTTCACTTGTATGTCTCACACACACAAACGCACCCACACATATGTATGTCCAACTATGTATGTTACTCCCTGCGAGTGTGTGTGCGTGCGTGTTGTGTTTCGAAATCTAATCAACACGTATCGACAAACGCAACGTATCGTATCGTATCGTATCATAACTGTTGCTTGTCCCAGACACAAATACGAAATATTTAGTACATATTATTAGTTGGATCTCTCTCTCTCTCTCTCTCAGTCATTAACAAATGCTCTCTCCCAAGTCTCTCTCTCTCTCTCTCTCTCTCTCTCTCTAACTATCTCACATTATACATACATATGTGTGTATGTATGTGCATATGTGTCTTACTGTTCGCTTTGTCTCCTTTGTTGCGTTGTTTGCTCGACATTGAGCCGCGTTTGCAAAACTAACTTCGACTTTGAATTTGTGCAAATGCGTTTTTATATATATGTACATAAATAATAGTCCGAACTCCCCTCCCCCATTTACCTCCCTGGTCTCTATCTTCTTCATTGTCCCTCTCAACTGTAATCATGTTTATGGTCATTATTTTCTGTTTTATTACTATTATTTTGCTGTTGTTGTCGTTTGACTCACGGAAATGTTTGTTGATTGTGATCTCAAAACTCAACACGGCAACATTCCCATGCCTCCCATGATCGACGGCCAAATACTCCTCTCGCTGTTTGTTGACTGTTTGCCAGACTGGTTGCTACCCTGTAGATAATTCCTTTTTAAGTAGTCATTGTCTGTTGAGTTCAGATTCCTATACATACATATGTACTGCTTATATGATCAAAATACTGTTATTGTTGAAATGATTTGCGCGACTTTTAGATACTCTATAATTTTTACAAATACCATTTTGTTTATAATGGTGTATATAATTGTGTTATATACAAAAACTTGGAACCAAATAGAACATTGTTAATTATGTGTATCTAACATAAAACACTGGCATTTGATCGACTAGTGAATACCCTATGAACACTAAATCTGCGTTAAGAGCGGTTGATTGAAATAAATGAAAAAGTATTTATACTATTTGGCGACTTTTGCCAAGGTTAATTCAATATTAAGTGCGTATTGAACATACCCGATTATGCGGTTTGCTTAGAAATACAGGATATTATAATTTTGACGTGGGTGATTTGCTGCTTGATTCTTGACGCTTGCAACCAAACTATCTATGTACATACATATGTATGTATGTAGTTGTAGGAGTGTGTATATTGTGTGTGTGTGTGTGTGTGTGGGGGGGAGGCAACAAGTGTTTAATTGCTTAATGCGCTATTACGTTGCCGCTTACGGTATCGATCCGCGCTATCCGGAGCGGAACTCTGACGGTCAGGCTAGTTCTGACTGGTACTACTGTGAGGATGATACTCTCGCATCGGTTTCTGAATGTGTCCAGCACACGATCAATTTGTTGCTTCAATTGCAACAAATGTAACGGTATCGTTGTTGCCAGGAGCACTTGCCCAATAAACGCCAGCGTTTGCTTCAGATGAACCCTTTTGTTGTGGTCATTGCTCTCGTTATAGCAAATCAATCATTCACTCTTAAATCATCTACTTCTCTGGATGTTGCATTGCTTAACCGCCGATCAGAGCTCATGCTCCAAGCAACAGGATCAGAGTCCACCATAGGTCTGACTATCGCAAGTTAGTTAGTCAGGTCCTTAAAGGAATTCCATTCTCCCTGGATTACCTCACCTACTATGATCCAGATCAATTAGAGAGCGGTGGAGAAACTTTTTATAGTTCCCTCGGTAATCTTGAGCAACAAAACAAAGTGGTCGCCGGGTCCAGGTTCAGTGCTCTCCCTTAAACCAAACACCTTTACAAATTTCTACATCAAATCCTTAGCAGAGCAGAACTTCTCCGGAATTCAAAAGAGGCAATCAACTCTATTTTTTTACCTGGGTAACAGGGGAACAGTATCTGCTAGTGTTCGGCAAGGATCGGTACTTGACCCTTTCTCTCTTGGAATGTCATGTACGAGAGAGTGCTGATACAACACCTCCACCTTTCCATCGTCATATCGGAAATTCTTTTATTTTTCTTTGGCTTTTTTTATAAGTTTAGTGAAAGTTGTTTCACTATGATATACCCATTATTGTGTTTGGGATTTCCTATCTAAATTTATTTCGTGAACAGCAGGTGTGTTTCTTACCCAATGTGATCAAATGTCTTAACTTTGGGTAATATAGTATAGTTTTTAGATGCCAAATCTGAATCTAGCTGAAGACCAAAACGAAACATTATACATTCTTCACGTGGTATTCAAGACCGTATATCCTAAAATTTAAGCTTCTAGCTCTTAGAGTCTTTCTGAAAATCACATTTTTATTTTGGGAAAAACGGGGAGTGGCATCCAAAAATCAAAGTTGAGCTTGATCAGGTTTTGGAATCCATATCGCTTGTAGTTTATGAGAACTTGATAGACAGATAGACAGACAGACAGACGAACAGACAGACAGACAGACAGACAGACAGACAGACAGACAGACAGACAGACAGACAGACAGACAGACAGACAGACAGACAGACAGACAGACAGACAGACAGACAGACAGACAGACAGACAGACAGACAGACAGACAGACAGACAGACAGACAGACAGACAGACAGACAGACAGACAGACAGACAGACAGACAGACAGACAGACAGACAGACAGACAGACAGACAGACAGACAGACAGACAGACAGACAGACAGACAGACAGACAGACAGACAGACAGACAGACAGACAGACAGACAGACAGACAGACAGACAGACGAACAGACAGACAGACAGACAGACAGACAGACAGACAGACAGACAGACAGACAGACAGACAGACGAACAGGCAGACAGACAGACAGACAGACAGACATACAGACAGACAGACAGACATACAGACAGACAGACAGACAGACAGACAGACAGACAGACAGACAGACAGACGAACAGACAGACGAACAGACAGACAGACGAACAGACAGACAAACGGACGAACAGGGTTTCATATTTTTCTCGATTGATCATGAGTCAGACGCCTCCTTTTCCGAACAGACAGACAGACAGACAGACAGACAGACAGACAGACAGACAGACAGACAGACAGACAGACAGACAGACAGACAGACAGACAGACAGACAGACAGACAGACAGACAGACAGACAGACAGACAGACAGACAGACAGACAGACGAACAGACAGACAGACAGACAGACAGACAGACAGACAGACAGACAGACAGACAGACAGACGAACAGGCAGACAGACAGACAGACAGACAGACATACAGACAGACAGACAGACATACAGACAGACAGACAGACAGACAGACAGACAGACAGACAGACAGACAGACAGACGAACAGACAGACGAACAGACAGACAGACGAACAGACAGACAAACGGACGAACAGGGTTTCATATTTTTCTCGATTGATCATGAGTCAGACGCCTCCTTTTCCGAACAGACAGACAGACAGACAGACAGACAGACAGACAGACAGACAGACAGACAGACAGACAGACAGACAGACAGACAGACAGACAGACAGACAGACAGACAGACAGACAGACAGACAGACAGACAGACAGACAGACAGACAGACAGACAGACAGACAGACGAACAGGCAGACAGACAGACAGACAGACAGACATACAGACAGACAGACAGACATACAGACAGACAGACAGACAGACAGACAGACAGACAGACAGACAGACAGACGAACAGACAGACGAACAGACAGACAGACGAACAGACAGACAGGCGGACGAACAGGGTTTCATATTTTTCTCGATTGATCATGAGTCAGACGCCTCCTTTTCTTTGCTCCGCACATTCCCATAAGATTATGATACCCTTTTTGCTCTTTTTCTAAGGTATTCAAATATTTATATATGTATGAATGCTTGTTTCTTAGATAACGCAGTGAACTTAACTGTAGCAATATATCTTTATTTTGTCTATTATTCTTATTGTTTTCCTTAGATTTTGTTTCCTATTTCTCATTTCGATAAACAAAGCTCTGACATTAGGGAAATCAGCTGTTTGTTCTCTTATCCGTTGCATAAATGTTTAGTTTATTCTGTTTGTGGGGTGTACTGTTTCAGTATCTATTGTGGCATGGACTTGTCAAAATGATTCATCATTCTCGATTGTCCTTAGCTGTTGACTCATAATTCCCCCAGCGGGAGTTCTTTTGTGTGGTTCATATCTAGTCTTGTCATTTAGCAACGATTATTTGATAAAATAAAATACATTCATAAGTATATACTATGTACTGCATATATACATATGTATACATATATGTATGTATGTATACCTACTACTATATCATAATTATCTATTGCGTCAGCAAATTAACTTTGAATGTGGTAAAGGAAATGCTTTAATTTTGTCCGCCGGCACTCTTTGAAAGAGAAGAAAAAAGGGTATTATAATCTTGTGGGAGTGTATGTAACAGGGTTGTGGATGTGTTTCGACCCCAGCAAGTACATATGTATATGATACACTGCGCTTCACTTGAATAGCACACTTTACATAGGGAATTTCAAATCTCGAAATCTTTTAAAAACAAAAAGAAAACTCGTTGATGTTTTTGTTTCCATTTATAGAGTAATCAATTGTAATTATAAGAAAGTAACAAAACTTAAATTAAATTAACAATTAATAAAGGTTAACACAAAAAACTTAAAATTCCAGTTTTAACCTGTACATATATTTTATGTCGCATAAAGCGTGTTATTTGTAAAGTTGATGCGATCGGATAAGAATTACGAAAACTATCCACGATGCAAATTTCCAAGCCCTCAAACAGCCACAGATGTGCACTGTTATTTTGGAACCTGCTCACAGGGTATTTCATAGTCAACCTCTCTCAACTATAGCGTCATTTTTTTGTTTTTTTTTAATATCATTTTTTTTTTGTTGCACTATCGGAATGAATAAAGAAAGATAAATATTTTTTTAAGTATATTAATATTTGGAAAAATTTACTTTCACATTTTAGTTCACGGTATTTTAAATTAAATTTTTGGTTTTTGTAAAACATACCGATTTAAAAAATGAAAAAAATGTCCTCCCGAAATCTCTTCAAAACTTCACAGACACAATTTTGTTTGCTTACGAACATGTTTCCCAACGTTGATAAACAATTTTAGTATGTAGTATGTATGTACATATATGTATATACATAAATGTTTCGATGTACATATGTATGTATATTGAAATATAGTATATACACAAGGTGTATGAAGACAGCTGTGGGGCGTAAAAGCCCAGACGGGTTTTCTTGTTGTTGGTGGTTTTGGGGTCTTTGTTTTGTTTTGTTTTGTTTTGATCCATTTCTTTTTGGGGTCGTGACGAAAGAAAAAGAAATAAATGAAAATATAAGCGAGTTTAACCAGAGTTGGCCGCTTGTTTGCATAGCGTTGTATGAATATTATATTGTATGGTTGATATATGGCTTGGGGTTTATCAGATAGGGAAATGTATCAAGTGTAATTCAGTTCAACTTGACGCCTGTCAGTCTGCTGATATTTCGATAAGTGCGCTCAACCTGTCAATCGAATGTGGTACTGCTGCAAAGGTTGCTCATTACATTTCCACCTATCTTTAAATTTGCAGAGTGGGTTAAAGAGACCGAGAGAGGAAGCTGAGCCTAAGCTGAGGCATGAGCTTGGCTATGCATTCGGGCAGCTCTCGCGGATAAGCCAGTGGAGAATATACCAGACAGTCGTGCCAAGCTCAACTCGAATCTGAAGACCCTGAAAGTACTGTGTGTGTGTGTGAGAGAGAGAACTCAAAGCGGAGCGACAATTGCAAGGATCAAACGGAGTAGAAGGATCTCGTAAGCGCGTAGCAGTAGCGGTTGTAGCTCTTGTCATAGGCAGACAATGACACTGACGACAACGGCGACGCCACCGGAGAGCAACAAGAAAATGGAAGTGAAGGCACTGCCTGGCGAAGAGAATCTGCCCACTTCTGAAATGGATCTACTGGCCAAGCTGGAGGCGGCCAATAAGCTCATAGAGAGCGATGCCAAAAGTCTCAACTCGTTACACTCAACTCACAGTCGCAAGAACTCCGACACAAGCCAGATCAGCTTGACATCAAGTAAGTTCAGATCTCATATAATACTAAACAGATTCCATATAGAATTTGAATAGATATAAATGCGTTTCTACATTTTATTGTCATCTGCTTCGAAAATAGGTGGCAATTCTGTGGCCGAGGAGGATATCTGGACAACATGGGCATCTATACTGAATGACTGGGAGGGTGCGTTAAAGCGCAAGAATCCATGCGTGCGGGAGCTAGTGCGTCGCGGGATTCCGCATCATTTTCGGGCCATTGTTTGGCAACAGTTGAGCGGGGCGGCCGATGCCGATAAGAAGCAATATGCGGAGTATATTAAGGCGACATCTGCTTGCGAGAAGGTCATACGCAGGGATATTGCACGCACCTATCCCGAGGTGGATTTCTTCAAGGAGAAGGACGGTCCCGGCCAGGAGGCTCTCTTCAATGTGATCAAAGCGTATTCGCTGCACGATCGTGAGGTGGGCTATTGCCAGGGTTCGGGCTTCATTGTTGGCCTGCTGCTGATGCAGATGCCCGAGGAGGAGGCATTCGCAGTCCTCGTCCAGATCATGCAGCAGCATCGCATGCGTCACATGTTTAAGCCATCGATGTCCGAGCTGGGCCTGTGCATGTACCAGCTGGAGAACCTGGTGCAGGAACAGATACCCGACATGCATATACATTTCCAGCAGCAGGGCTTCCAGACCACCATGTATGCGTCTAGCTGGTTCCTAACGCTGTACACAACAACACTGAACGTGAATCTCAGTTGCCGCATCATGGACGTCTTCCTCAGCGAGGGCATGGAGTTCATATTCAAGGTTGCGTTGGCATTGCTGCTCACCGGCAAGGAGTCGCTGCTCTCGCTCGACATGGAGGCGATGCTGAAGTTCTTTCAAAAGGAGTTACCTGGGCGTGTCGAAGCCGATCCGGAGGCATTCTTTAATCTCGCCTACTCGCTAAAATTGAATACGAAGCGCATGAAGAAAATGGAGAAAGAGTATCAAGACTTGAAGAAGAAAGAGCAGGAGGAGATGGTCGAGTTGCGGCGACTGCGGCGCGAGAATTGTCTCCTCAAGCAGCGCAACGAGCTCCTCGAGGCGGAGTCAGCCGAGCTAGCAGATCGCTTAGTTCGCGGACAGGTCTCACGTGCCGAAGAGGAAGAAACTAGGTTAGTAATACACATACTTAGTTATATCTAGCCATAAGATAACTGATTAATGTCCAATTGCGTAGCTATGCCATTCAGACGGAGCTGATGCAGTTGAGACGCTCCTACCTGGAGGTCTCGCATCAACTGGAGAATGCCAACGAGGAGGTGCGCGGGCTCAGTCTACGCTTGCAGGAGAATGTAAGTCCTGAAATCTACTTGCTCAGATGCAGTTGTAACTAATTGATAAACTGAAGAGAGATGCATCTATTGTGTCGAGAGTGCTCGACTATGAAATACTCTGTGCCCAGATCTCCAATAACTCTTGGAGTGCATTTGTGTTTACGGTGAAATATACCCAAAATGTTATCGAAATATCCTATCACATTTAGCGACACTTTGGTATATCTATGCAATCCCCTTTTTAGCCGAAGCAACCGTGATAGCTTCCAAAAAGTAAAGATAGACAATATTATATCTTTAATGTTGGGAGAAATAGTCGAGAGTACTTGACTTTGATATACCTTGTACCTTCCCTCAATAGTTCATTCTTTTGCGACCGATTGAAGGTTTTCTATGTACATTTTGTCGTGAATATCCTGCGTGTTTTTTATCCGATCGCATGGGAATGTAGGATAAATATAGGAGTCTACTTACCAAACTCGAAATATATATGTAGATCTTATGATTCTGAAAAACGGATAGAAAGAGTAGAGAATAAAAGAAACAAATAAACTAAATATACGATATTCTAGACGAATTGACGTGCAGCTCTCAATTGAGTTGACTCCTGATCTTGTCTGGATATTGTGACCATATGCTGTCGGTTATGCCTCCTTCTCTCTGCTATATAACATATATATATTTGCAGTGATTGAAAAAACAAAACAATAGCATTTTGAATGGGCACAGAGTATGAAACACATAATGAAAAATTAAAAACTGTTGTTAATTCTTTCTGTATTTCTTTCCATTTCTGTTTACTTCTTTATGGTTATGGTGCTCAAAACATATACTTATATAAATTATCGAAATGTTTAACTAAATTTAAAAACAACTACACACACACACACTATCAAAACAAACCAATGAAATACGCAAACTTGCAGAATGTTTCGCTCGATAGCGTAAGTATAGCAAAGACTTGTTAGGCCTACACAGTATAATATACTATATACTATATAAGCATGTTTAAATATAACTCCGATATATACTTATACAAATTAGATGAACAGTCTTCGAAACTAAAAAAGGCCACTTTTATAATTCTCCTCCAAATTTGAATTGAATATCGTTTTGTAGAATGTAAATTGAACACTCTTATTATTCCTTCCAATCGTAACTCTCCAACTTTTTGGGTATCTCTTCCTAAATTTAATTCCTATCTAAACCCACAAATTTGAGATCTGTAATTAATTATCATGTAGTGTTTGATTTTTTCACTCAATTTAATATAAACGTACATAAGGGTATAAAATGTTGTATATATCTGAACCTTTTTTTAAGCTTCTTCCTGTTATGTTAATTAATTTCTAATATTACGATATAAAACAAGAATAATATAGGTTAATATAATTCAAATTATTATTTTTATTTATCCACCCGATCACCCAGTTATTTACAAAATTAGTAGCTAGTGATATTGTAATTAATGTTGGTTTTTTTTAATTTATTTCGAACTTATCGAATACAAAAATCTTAATAAATCTTTATAGTTTGATAATAATGTACATATAATAATTCATAAATACTTCGAGACAAACTCACATACATATGTACGTTTATATTTATATAGGTAGATTATAATCAAATAGTTTAGTGTTTACAGCCCCAACAATTCCTTTGCTTGTTTTGTTATCTAACTTCTTATGTTACCTCTAAAAGCATGTCTCTCCATCCACCCTTTTCACCACCCCCTAACAATACATTATAATTTTCGGTTATTTTGTTTATTTGTAGACGTATTTTGTAAGTAACATACCTCCTGCCTGATTAAGTTAAATTCCGATAAACAATTTCTTTGTATACTTTGTATTGCTTAACAACTGCATGCCACGCCCACTTACCCAGAACACACCTACATCATTCTAATATTAACTTTATGATCTTTTTTGCCCATCACGTAGAATAACTCGCGTCAATCGTCCATCGATGAGCTGTGTATGAAGGAAGAGGCATTGAAGCAGCGCGATGAAATGGTGTCCTGCCTGCTGGAGGAACTGGTTAAGGTGCGTCAGGGTTCCGCGGAGAGTGAGGATCAGATACGTAATTTGAAGGCCAAGATCGAGGAACTTGAGGAGGAAAAGAAAACGCTGCGCGAGACAACACCGGACAACTCGGTAGCGCATCTGCAGGACGAGCTGATTGCCAGCAAGTTACGTGAAGCGGAGGCCTCGCTATCGCTTAAAGATTTGAAGCAGCGAGTCCAAGAGTTGAGCACACAATGGCAACGTCAACTGGCCGAGAATCAACGGCATGAACAGAGCACAGCTTCTGTGGATTCAACGCCCAAGAAGCTATTGACGAACTTCTTTGACAACTCGAAGAGTTCGGAGCACACGCAGAAGCTCGAGGAGGAGCTGATGACGACACGCATACGGGAGATGGAAACGCTCACCGAATTAAAGGAGTTGCGGCTCAAAGTAATGGAGCTGGAGACCCAAGTGCAAGTGTCCACAAATCAGTTGCGGCGCCAGGACGAAGAGCACAAGAAACTTAAGGAGGAACTCGAGCTGGCGGTCACACGCGAAAAGGAGCTGGCCAACAAGGCGCGTGAGCAGCAACATCGGTAAGTCGGTCATGTGGACATAGTAGTTGTAGTTGGGATTCCCAACTCGGGTATTCCGTGTACCAGACTCCCTAAATTAAGGGTCGATCAATTGCTATTTTCATTCGTTCCTTTGAATCATTGAGATACCAATATTGTTACCTGCTTTTAGATACTCCGATCTGGAATCTCGCATGAAGGATGAGCTAATGAATGTGAAGATTAAGTTCACCGAACAGAGTCAAACTGTCGCCGAACTGAAACAGGAAATATCTCGGCTCGAAACAAAGGTATCAATGAACTTCTTTCTGTAGACTATCACAGTTGCTAACACACTATTAATAATCTGTAGAATTCGGAAATGTTGGCCGAGGGAGAACTGCGTGGCAATCTGGATGATTCAGATAAAGTGCGTGACCTGCAGGACAGGTTGGCTGATATGAAGGCGGAGGTTAGTATGGCTTGGACCTCTGTTTAAATGTTTGCTTCGTTTTTAGTTTCTCTTATCGGTTTCGTTAACATTTTAAGTTATATGTGTACATACTTACCAACATGACTGTGAACTCGGCACTTTGAACCAAAAAAAAAAAAAAAAAAAAACATTGAAAACAACAAAATTGGCAAAACTTGGCTAATTTCGCTTACGTCTGTGGAACATTCACTTACAATTTATTAACATTTTTCATTTGGTATTCATACGATATATTAAGACTGAAATCTGCTCAATTTTTAATTAATCAAACTCGTTGTTTCTCAATTGAATCTCTTTACAATCATCATAAAACAATCAACAAAAAAAAAAACTATATTATTATAATAATTACACAACAAATCCAAAACAAATGCTTCGCGGCGTTTCTAGTATCCCACGCCTATAACCAGCCCCGACACTGAGCCGTGGAAATGGATAAGTTAAATCCAATTACTAAACAAAATTAATTCATAAACCAGCAACAAGAGACAAACAAAAAAATCATAAAAAAATAACAAACCAACTTTATCCCAGTTAATAACTAAACATAATCAACACGTTTAACAACCATAACAACAGCAACAACAAAAGCAGCAGCAACTACAAACATAAAACGACCAAAAGCTAATATCAGGTGTCTACCTAATTACTTGAATTGTCCCTATCATTAATTGGCTAACATTTGTTATACATATTTGTTATATTAGTCGATATATGTACACTTATTCCAAAAATGTATTTAGTTTTCCCAGCTCTCTTTTCTCTATTAGCATATTCTGTAGCTCTTATCGTATGTGTGCGATATCTCCCATTCGTGCATGTTTTTGCTAAATTTTCCTTATATAACATTCATTTTAGCATGATACTGCGATTTATATCTATGTTTCATCATTTTCGTCATTGATTTCGTATAGCTGCGCAAATTTAATTTGATAACCGCCATTTAACAGCTCCAATTCATAAGCTCGTGCATATGAAACTGTGAACGCAGCTGATATAACAACGCGCGCATAGTAGCAGCTCTTTGATATGAAACTGTTATCGATAACCATGTTAAGTGCGATAATTTAGCTTTCAAAGTTATCTATTTTGAATTTGTAATAGGTACTCAATAAATAAAAATACATAAATCATTTTTAATTTCGTTGAGTTGAAATTGATTAAGTAGGGGTTGCTGTTATTGAACACACATAGTTTATTAATGCATGTGTATTTAGTATGTAGGTACAATTATGTTTGTAGAAAATGAAAAGCTGTTTGTTTTTAAGCTAATTTCACACAAAGCTTTGCATGCACCACTTCCACACACACACACACACACACACACACAGACATTTACGTTTTACGACACATAAGTGAGATTTGTATATTTTATAATAACAGAGTTTTGCTTTTCCTGTAGTTAACGGCATTAAAAAGTCGCGGCAAATTTCCGGCAACAAAACTGCGCAGCGCTTCCATACAATCCATCGAGTCGCAGGAGATCGACTTTAGTGATCTGAATATGGTGCGACGAGGCAGCACAGAGCTCTCCACATAGTATGCCAGCGCGGGATGTGTAAGCTATAATAATATAATAAAGAAAAATATACATACATAATACATAGCAGTCTTATGTATTAAACTTACATATATACACATGCATACATACATATATTATTGATTATGTACCCTGCCACCGCGGAGAAATGCGATTGCAAATTAGTTGAAATTCAATTAAAAATGAAAAAAGTAAAAAATATAAATATTAACTATTTATATGAAAGTTAAACAACATGATATGTTTTAAACATTTACAATCTAAATTCATACAAGTATAAAGTACCATTTAAATACTACATATTAATGTAAAGTTGTTTTTTTTTTCTCGCATTTCCATATTTATTTATTATTTTTGTAATCTTGAATATTATGTTCATTTGCTTTTTAAATGTCACAATAGCAAAACAAACAAACAAACAAACGAAATACAAAAGAAAATATTATATTTAATACTAAAATTAATAATGAATTTTTATGTCAACAATGCAAATACACAAATTTTAATGTAAGTTTTAAAACCGAACTAAGTGTATGTGAGTTTTTAAATATTTTTTAGATGTCTTTAAGTAAAACTCGCAGAACCACAATAACAACATTCGAAATATTGTATAAGCGAATTGTTTAAACAAATGTGCGGTTTGATATTTGCTGATATTTTCCCATACACCCGAAACGAATTTGTGAACTTGTCTCCTCAACTTGTTAGTCAACTAAGTTCTCCACAGAGTACGAAAGAAACATACTGATATATACACATATATACATATACAATATATAGTATATACATATATAAACATTTATATACACATAAATACATAAGTATAAGAAATGTAACAAGCGTTGCCAAATGACAAACAGCTATTTGAAATAGTTGCTGAATCCAAACATTTTCAACTCTTACGATATTACGAGAAACATGCACATACGATATTCGTTCAATTCGGCAATTTAAACAACCGTTTGACTATAATATACATACTATACTATAATATACAAATATTATACAACACACACAATTGATATTGTACGCTAATCATGGGCTATGGGCGCAGCAATTACTTAAACAATTAATTACAGCTGCCTCTTGCAAATTGAAACAATGATATACTATTTAAATACAGATGTATTCAAATTATAATTAGGTTATGATGCAGGCAATAATTGATGTTTCATTTTGATAACTATTTAGTTTTTGATATGTTTTCCAAGTGCAATAATTAATACAATTTACATATTTTGCTTATATGTGTAATTATTATTATTATTATTCTTATCATAATTTATAAAGTGTATTTCCTCTTTTTATGTTTAGTTCGTAAGGATATATTGTTTGTTCCCAAGAAACCTATGCGAAAATTTTAACTAAATATCCCTATATACATACATACATATATATGCACACATACATACGTCTATGCATGTATGTGCGTCTGTGTGTGTGTGTGTGTGACTTTATATATGTATATTTCAATGAATAGGCACATATTTAGTGCGCTTCCACAAATGCATCAATAACTCAATGCAAACATGTCAAAAGTAGGCAAATATATTTATATATATATATATATATATATATAAGTGCATTTCGATGTATTTGTTTATGTATGCTTATGATTGTAAACACACACACATACACACACACACACACATGCATACAATAGAGTTATGCTATATGTATATCTGCCACACACAGATACACACAAATTTTATGTATTATTATTTTGCAAGCACATTTGTTGTCCGCCTTCATGTTTGCGTCTCAAAGAGAGAGAGAGAGAGAGAAAGTGAGTGAGAGAGAGAGAGAGAGAGAGAGAGAGAGAGTGCAAAGGAGAGTTGCATTACATTAATTTACAAAATTAGTGAAGATTTTCAACTTTGCAGTGCTACAAATTTTTTTGAATATTTCTGGTTCATGTGACAAATTGTCTCAACGTTTTAAAAATGTTTTAAATTTTTTTTTTTGTTAATATTTGAAAATTGTTTTTTCACAATTTAAAAGGAAGAGTTTATAGACAGGGTTCCTCTAATAATTCAAATAATTTTTTATTGATCAATTCTTTCGATTGTTGTTTATATCTCTGCGTAGTTTACAGATGATGCATGTCCTTGAGATCCTTGAGACAATTGTCGCGATTGCCATGAGTTAACTTCTAGCTAAATATGTTTTGAGTGTCCGTCGTTTTTTTTTTTTTGATTTTGAATTCCTTTATTTAATATTGTCTTGAGATGCATGTATTAACTGTTGTGGTTTTCAAAAGACTTACATCTGGTTCCCTTTTGTATATCCTTCCTTTATTTAATAATATTATGGATCAAGTCCTATGGTAAGACCGCGATGTATTTAAAAATCGAATACAATTTCTCAACACTCACTTTTTGTCCACTCAAAATGGCTGCCAGCCAGTGTTGTGTAATGTCATCAGTATTAAATGTTGAAAATCCGAATATATCATTCCTCAATAACCTCAATACCTATTTGATGCTCTCAAACTCTGTCACTCTCTTCTTCTCCGTGTCTTATGTTGGTAACTGTATTAACTAGTTAGTATACAAACATACATACATATGTACGTGTGTATATGTGTGTGCATGTCCTGAGATAGGCCCAAAACATAAACAAAAACACAAAAACAAGAAATGGAAACAATTGTGTATTTTAAATGTCGCACAAAACTGAATTTTGAATTAATCTTAAAGAAACATGAATAAAATGTCAGCATAATAGTGAATTGCAAATGTTACGATATTTTCTTTAATTAATATACATTTTATGTGTCTTTTACATTTATTTTTACATTATTTTTTGTTTTGTTTTTAGTTTTACAGTGAAACGGACAGGAACAGAGTAGACAGCATTATCTGAAGATTATAGTCGAAAACATATCTGTAAAGCACTTACTACCATATGTACTTGTGTGTGCATATGCATGATAATGTGACATAATGAACAGCATTAACTATAGAATATAACTGCATACTATGTATAATCAATAAAATCTATAAACCAAATAAACAAACAAACAACACTATGATTTTCTTAAACAAACAATAAATTATATACAATACAAACTTAACATTGATATGCCGTAGTCAGAAATTCAATACGTTATTCCCTTCATTATATGTATATACATACATAAATACTGTATGTGTGTAAATGTATAGTATATAGCTTGATGAATTATTCCAAAAAATTAACAACAATTTATTTACAACAATTGCAATGTGAGACTCATTAGGCGACTGCAATTTGTTGTTGTGTGTGTGTGTGTGTTAAAAGTTATTATCTCATTAATTAAACTGACAAATTACAGCAACTAAATATTGTGCTCATTTAATATACATATACATATATATGTACATCATTTTGGAATATTTGAAAAGATGACTCATTTTGTCGTATTTGCCAAGTATCTGTCACATTTTATTTCTAATGTTTCAATTATAACTTATGCTTGTTTATCAATAAGTTTATATTTGATTTATATTTTCAATTTATTTTTATCATATGCACACATACATTGAAAATGATATAATTGTGCTGAAAATTTGTATTCGCATTGAAAAATATTCATATAGATACATATATTCAATTTGCATTGCCCAAAATGTGTTTCAAATCAGTTCAAATTTATTAAAAGATGTTCGTATGTTAATTAAATTTATATGTATATTTGTTAATTTACACTCAAAATATTCCCACATTTTTTCGCTTTGAATATGTTGAATATATTCGAAATATATTCGAGAAGATAAAAAGAGAATTATGCGCAAAATATTCTTCCATTGTTTTTGTCGGCGGTTCAAGACTGAAGTGAAATACAAATATGCATATTAATGATCATGTCCTTAAGGACTGATATGAATATACATATGTATGTATATGGATACATCCATTCGTACAACTCCAATTCAGTCTGTTCACTCACATATTCAATTCTGCTGTTTTCGAATGTATTCTAATTTGGCTTTGTTTCGAATGCAATTCCAGATGTCGGGTATATGAATATACAAAAAAAAACACACACACACACACAGCTTAAATATATGGCATACATACATACATACAGACATACATATGTATGTAAGTAACCAATGAAAGAGTTATGTGTAGAAAAAAACAAAAACGATATTCAAAATATAGAGAATGTGAATTTATATAATTGTGGCAGAGAGTGTGTCAGCGAAATAGATAATTAAACATACATATGTTGCATATACTTTTAGTATATATACATACATACACAACACTCACACACATACATACATCAAATAAATACAAATTCAATTTAAACAGCAAATTAATGGAAATACAAACTCTAAAAGTAATAAAAATGGTAGAAACAATAAATGAAACAAGTTAAATTAATTCTTTTGTTGGTAGCGAATTTGAAATTTCACTGGAAAATTGCATTACCAAGTCAAGTGCAGCGCAAGCGAACCGACCGTAGATCCAAGTAAAAATGCCAACATTATTTTATAATATATATTTATTTTGGTTTTATTTTTATTTTTTTTTTATATTTTTTTTGCTGATTTTTCTTGTGTGCATTACTTAACTAAGGCGTATACATAGATATACATAGTACATAGTTGGTATATAGTAGTAGTAGTAGCAATAGTAGTAGTAGTAGTAGTAGTAGCATATGCTTTAGATAGTTAAACATTCAGTTAAATAATATCGTTTATATGTAGATAGTTACGGTATGCGTTTGCCGTTTGTTCGCTTAGCGTTTTGGTGGGTCTGCTGTGGGTATTATAATTACTATATTCTTCATATCTTATTGCTTCACTATAGGATCCTCACTCGCTACAAACCTCTCGTCTCAATTAAAACCTAACAACAAAATGTCCAACAATATTCTCAAAACAAACAAAAAAAAAACAAAAAAAATTGCTCGCATATCGCTTGAGGTTAAAGTGAGGCTCCTTGGGGTTTTGAGGGGTTGTTTAAGAGACAAAAATTAAGACTAAGGATATTTGCATAGAGTACGTTTAGAGTTGATTCATTCTGACTGGTTCCGGGGTCCACAACGAAAGGGGCATAATTGTCTTCTCTTTGGGTTCTTGGTTCGCCCCCTATTCGTCGAGGCAAATGGTGCGGAGTATGGCCTCCACCACAGAGTACGGATCGCAGTTGGAGCTTGGGCGACGATCCTCGAAGTAACCCTTGCCCTCGTCGTTGACGCTGCGCGGTATGCGAATGCTGCAGCCACGATTGGCGACGCCAGCGCTGAAATCGTTGATGGAGCTCGTTTCGTGTTTGCCTGTGAGGCGGCGGGCGTTGTCCTGACCCTCCTTGGGATCGTAGGCCCGAATGTGTCGCTCGTGGCATTTGGAGAGCTTGGCAACAGCCTTCTCAATGTCACGTATGCCGCCCTCTTCGCGCATCGACTTGGTCGACACATTGGTGTGGGCGCCAGCGCCATTCCAATCACCCGGAATCGGCTTGGGATCCAATGTGACAACGATCTGCAAATGAACCGAAAGCATTAGAGTTGGAGTCATGGGTTATAGGGTCATGACCTTTAATTGGAACACTTACACCAAACTCCTCAGAGATGCGATGCAAGATGAAACGCGACATCCAAAGGTCGTCGCCAATCGATATGCCTAGGCAGGGACCCACCTGGTATTCCCACTGTGCTGGCATCACCTCGGCATTGGTGCCGCATACCTTGATGCCCGCATACAGGCAGGCCCGATAATGCGCATCCACAATATCCCTAGCGTAGACCTTGTTTGCGCCCACGCCGCAATAGTAGGGTCCCTGCGGACCGGGGAAGCCGTTCTTGGGCCAGCCCAGCGGATGGCCATCAAAGTCGAGGAATGTGTACTCCTGCTCAATGCCAAACCAAGGCTCCTCATCGATGCACTTGTTCACCACTTCCAGGCACGTCTTGCGATGGTTTGTGCCGCTCGGGGTACCATCGAACTTGTACGTGTCGCACATGACCAGGATGTTGTTGCCGCGACGGAAGGGGTCCTTGTAGATGGCCACCGGATACAGGTAGGTGTCGGAGTTGGAACCGCCTGCCTGATACGATGAGCTGCCATCGTAGTTCCAAATTGGGAGCTCTGCAAAAGGGAGAGACAAGCGATTATAATTATTATTATTATTATTATTATTATTATTATTATTATTATTATAATTATAATTATAATTATAATTATAATTATTATTATTATTATTATTATTATTATTATTATTATTTTTTTTTTTTTTTTTTTTTTTTTTTTTGTTGCGAATTGATTGATTTATCCTCGGCCCGTCATAGGTTAGACTGGAAATGCGATACACTAATTAATTAGTGGTAATTGGTTTCCATTTACAACTTTTCCACATTTCAAATTTTCCGTGCTACTTTTCACGATTCGTCTTAAGATTTTCTTGATATTCAGTATGCATATATTTTAATTGCGCACCTTTCGCATTCATTTCGCTAACCACAACAGCAAAATTGATCATATTGCTGCTCACCCTGTAACTAATAATCATTGTGATCATGATTATGATGGCGATGGCGTTCGTGACCGTTACCTATCGTTATCGAAGTTCTCGCCATGATATGCAAGAGTTTCGATTTATTTCGTTTGAGCTTGAATGTCCGCCAAGACAATATGTAGAGCACGAGAAGGGGACTGGGAGAGTGAGAAAGTGCTACAAATAGAGGGTTCCTAAATGGGAAATAAATGCAATTAGAGAGCAACTAAGAGAGTGCAACTTAGAAGAAGAAGAAGAAATGACAGAAAGTAAGGCGCGAAGAGCGAAGAGAGAGAACACCTAGAACGCTAACAGAGAGAAAAAGGAAGATAAAGAGAAATAATAAAATGAAATCGTAGACGAATAGAAAAGAGATCAAGAAGTTGTAATTCTCACAAAAAAAATATATGAATAGTAAGCAAAAAGAGACAAGAACTATTAGAGAGAGAGAGAGGAAGAGAGCGAGAGAAAGGGAAAAGGTTAAAGAAGAAGACCAAACAGAAAAGTATAGAGCTGGAGATATTTCCATATGTATATAGATATAGTAAGCGAGCAAAAGTTGAGAACAAGTTGAAATGTGACTTAAGGAGAGTGACAGATACTGTAACTTAGTGGGGGGGGGGGGATGGCAAGAGCGACAAGTTGGGGTGGGGGAGAAGGAGGACATCTGACAGGTGACAAGTGAAATTGCTTCGAGGCAAACGGTGGCAATTGTGAAAACCGTCAACGGTTACCTTGAGGTGGCGTTTTCAGTTACGGATCTCGTGCCGCAAACAGATGCTAATTGGCGAGCCACTACAGTGAATGCCAGCTACAATCAACCTATATATAAATGTATGTATATACATATGATTATCGAAAAACAACTGTCATCAAAAAATAATGATAAGATAGACAACAAGTTGGGAAATCGACGTGTTGTTTATAGCTGGTGTCCACTGTACTTGCATTGTCGTCACGTGCCACAGTCGCCTGCACTTGACCAATGCCAAGGTTGACACAATTATTTCACTTGGCCAACAGCAATCAAAACAAAGCCAACGAACGGTTTGGCCAATTGAACAAAAACAACAAAAACAACAACAACAAAAAGAACAAAAAGAAAAAAAAAATACAAAAAAAGATATATGAAAATCGGTTTGCATAACAAATGTGAAGATTATTATAGAAATCGCTTTTCAGGGGGACGAATGGCAATTTAGTAGTTCATCAAATTGGGAAATTGATTTTTCTGGAATTATTTGTCTATTTTATTATTATTATTTTTTTTTTTTGATTGCAATCGCATCAACACAAATATTACGCATACGCCAGGTGACGGATGACGGATGACAAGTGGCAGATATAAACATATGTATATCTCTAAACTGCAAATATTATATCTAGTATATATATATATATATATACATATACATATATATATATATATAATATATGCGTGATAACGCATGCACACAGTGAGTTTCTATCATAAATTGGTAATTGTGCGCATTAAGTTCATTTGCATGGCAAGGAAAATGAAATAAATAAATTAATTAAATCGAAACAAAACAAAACATTTCAACAATTTAGCTAGGAAGTCAACAATATATATGTACCTATATATAAATTTCATAAATTTATTTATGTTAAGCATGCATTTCCGTTGCCATATTCCGCATACGCCCCGTGATACCACTTGGAAATTAAACTTATTAAAACATAATCAATTATCGGTGCGAATGTCAAGTTGCTTTGAATTTCGAATTTCGAATTTCGACTTTAGTCTGGCCATAAAGGCAGAGAGATAGATAAGCACGCAGGGATCAGAGATTTGGCAACCGCAATTGTGTTTCGTTTGGGGCACATTGTATCTTTTTTAGCTGGAAAAAGGCCAGACGACAGCTGCTTGCCCCAAACCATGATTAGATAGGAGAGATTCTCGAGCGGATGGAGCTGATTGTGTGACTTACCCTTTGGGCTGCTCGGCACGAAATTGAGAGTGCGATCCTTGCTGCGCACATCCTCGCCGGTGCCGTCGATCCACACGTAGGTCGCCTGCACAACGTTCTCGGCCAACGGCAATGTCAGATAACGATCCAGTATCGTCTTGTTGATGCGGGCATTGGGCGAATCTTCCAAAATTCTACCAGACATAGTGCTATACCATTAATGTGTGCATGTATGTATGTGTGCATATGTATGCATATATGTGTGCAGCGAATGAAATGTAATCAATTGAAATGCGACAAATGAAAAACATAACAAGCAGCAGATGATGATGAAGATGATGTTGAAGATGCAGAAGAAAAGTAATCAGAGTCAACAAAATTAGTTCATCCGTCTGAATGAATAGCGAGCTGAGCGCGCGCACCTGATTTGATTTGAAATTCGGTTTGAAAGGATTCTCTCGCTGTGTGCGTAGGTGCGGAGGTGCAGGTGAGCGGATCTGGCGGTCAGTGGGTTGATCTTTTGTTGTGGTTTGTTGTGCGCGGAACCGTTACTGGAACACGACTAAGCTGGCGTGCGTTATGCCAACTCAATTTATAACGACAAACTAAATATCAGGCTGCCGCTGCCGCAGCCGCAGCTGCAGCAGCAACAAATTGTTATATTACTCTGCTTACTATTCGTACTTACAACAAGAACAGCAACTAATTTCAAAACAAAAACAAAAACAAAAGCAGCAGCAGCGTCGGCGACGGCAGCAAAATAACAACGGCAAACAACTAACGTCAGCGGTGACTGCGACTGCGACTGCGGCAGAGGTAGAGGCAGCGACACCCCCAAGCAGCGACAATGGTTTCCGCCTTAAATCGTTGCTTCGACTGTGTCGCATCGCTGCTAGCGCATACGCCGGCGCATTCGTATGTATTTCATAACACATACATTTGTACATATTCTTATAGGCATACATGTGCACATATTAATTTATACTGATTTGCTAATGCAGCTGCTGCTTCTTCTGCATGAGATCGACGGTTTGCTAGCAGCAGCAGCAGCAGCAATAACAACAACAACAACAACATCAAGAAATGTCCCGTTTCAGCTTAGTGCTTAGTGATGTGCAATCAATGCTCACGCATTATATCGATAACGTTGAAGGACCTATCGATTGACTGATAATGATTTGAATTGAAGTGCGCTTGTAAGTATACTATAGTTCATCAACTGCTTACAGCAATCGATATTGCATCGAGTTTTGAAACATTTGCATTATATGACTGCAATTATTCAATTATCAATTAGCAAACTCATGGTACGGTACGATCACACCGCTAGATACGTTATCAGATATATTCGTATACATAGTTACATAGATTACATTGAACAAAGACGAATGTTTCAGTATTTCATTTCTTTTTCATGTATATATTGATGAGCAACTCGACTTGGTAGGTTCGTATCTCTCCACACTATATAGATATCATTTGGCTATAGTATCCAGCAAAAGATGGAAGAAACTCTGCAATCAACTTGCAAGACCTGCCCGATTTAAGAGGAGACTTAACGGCAACGATGTACGGATTCTACACGTAATGTGCTATAAGAAACAAATATACAACGTCATTGCTAACGGCTATTTTTCCATCTCCCAGGTTATTATTTAGTCAATACACGATATACGCGTATAATATATAGCTGTTGTTGAATTTAATCTTTTGGATACCCCGTTACCCAACCACTTATCAGACATTCAAGCAGCGCTACTCATTCACGTGCCTTCCCTACACACATGCACATAGTATACATATATGTACATATAAATTATATCTAATTGACTGAAAGTACTATAATAGACGTAATGGGTGTCATCTCCTCATGATCGAAATTAGAGCCGACTAAACTCTAACTAATAGATCTAACGATCTCAACCTCAAATAAACCAATTAGGAAATCCGTAAAAAATAACCGCAAGGGAAATCTTTGAGTTTAAATAGAAAAAAGTTGAAATTGTTTCCATTCAATATATGAATGATTGAAAAATCTGTCAGAGATCTAGAAGAAAATTCTTGCCTAAAGCTTGATCAAAAAAAAAAAAAACATAAAATTTTAAAAATTTGTGAATCATTTCCAGTCCATATATGTATGTATATCTGTATCTATATATTTGGTAGGTAAATGCAGTGGAGGATATCTAAACTATGCTATATATCATACAGCAACAGAATATGAATTAAATTGGTTGGTGGTTTTTCGTAATGAGAAATGTATTTGATTAGGGAAATGTATTGGAGTTTTCAAAACCCGATAGTAAACTTACGTGGAATGCATGTCGTCTGCCGTTTTTTGCGTATGTGTCTGTGTGTGTGTGTGTGTGTGTGTTGAAGGAATTCGTTATCTTGTTCAGCAGCAATCAAGTTTAAAGTTTAAAACGTGAACACGCGCAAAGAGCATAAAGCTACGCGTGTCGCCGTCGCTTGATTATAATCTGGACGATGCGTGTCCGTGATAGAAACGAGTCTCTGATGTTCGACGCCTTTTATGATTCGACGATTGCTTCACTAGTATTCGATCTGTTTCTCTTGACGGGGACTATCATCAATCGACAGCACTCTCGAACAGAACTGCGATACGCGCGATAAGCGAGACACTGAGAGAATCGGAGACTGTCAATGTCAGAGAGAGACAAAGAGAGAGAGAGGGCAAGAGTGAGAGCGAGAAACCGACTTGGGTTCGATTGCGTTTTGTTGTGGACTGCCCAAATGCAGCCAATATTGTGGACCTTATATACTCTTCCAACTATGCGCACTATGGCTGAAGGTGCGATATCATCATTATCATTCCGCTCTTTCGTCGTGTATTTTATGGCAGCTAAGCCACAAAAAAAAAACAACTACAACAACAACAACAGTAACCAGAGCAAGATCTTTGGAGTATGATGTGTTAATTGCCTTTTCAAGATTCTCACACATTTCAGGTTAACGCTGACGTCGCCAAACACTTTTCAACTGCCTGATTGCCTGAATACTATCACTCTAAGGCACAAAACACACGCAGTTCTATGTGTGATGAGGAATTTCCTCAATTCCTTGTTAGAGTCGAACGTGGCGTATACTTAATTTCCTTCCTTGCTGCCGCCATCAACACATTAATCATACGCCATGTTGCACGCCATTCACATCACAACCTTATCAGATCATTTGAGGTCAAATACACGCGCTTTGTATTACAAACTCGGCTGAATATCCCCAAACAAACCAAATACAATCCAGACAACCAGAAACAACAATAATAATAAATTGAAGTCACAATAATATTCTCCAGTCGATCTAAAAATAAACGCAAATAAACGCCAGACAGGCGAACGTATGAACAATCAAAACAAAACAAAACAAAACTAAATAAAGCGAAAAAAAAATAATAATAAAATTTAAAATTCTTCATTATATTCCCAAACTCTTAATGAACGAATTAACATATAAACATAAACATTTGCACAAACACATTTGTACACTGAGCGAAATTCCGGGAAAGAATATCAACGTAATCAGTATTAAATTTTAACATGGAATTTGATAATAGATTAATTTTTATTTAATATGTATTTATTTTTTGGAAATGCAGTTTTTATATCAATTTTCACTAAATTATATTTTTTTCTTGGGGGATCTAACCTGAGGCAAGTATCCTGCGCTAACTATCCTGCCATTGCTGATACCACATGTTAATACGATTTTATAAAAAAAAATTGTATATATAATATATGTACTACAAGATCTGCAAAATAACTAATTGGCAGCAAACACACATTTCTTTAAATTTTATTGACATATTATTGTATTAGTAATGATACTAAAGCAGCAGATTCTATTGAAATATCTTTTCTGCTAGAATATAATTCTTTTGATTCTCTGTTCTTTTAAATTTATACATTATACTTTTTAAAATTATACAATTTTTTCAAATTTGAATATTAAATGAATATAATAATTTTAATCATTTTTGAAAATGTTTTTTTTTTTAATTTTTTTTAAATTTTATTATTATTATCATTTTTTTTTTATGATTAACTTATTTTATTTGAGATCGTTCAATATTATATATAAATGTAGTTATTGTTTACAAGTTATATGTTTTAAAAATCAATTTAGATCAATATCGCAACTAATTTATCAAATTAATAGAAAATATATTAAAACAAGAGTATTTTAAAATGTAACACTTCTTTTTGTGCCAGTGTATTTATACGTATGTGAGTATGTATGTATGTATGTATGTATGTACAGTAAGCAAGTAAGCGTAAATTATATTTCGATTGATCGATGGCCGATCGTCGTCGCTGTCGTCGTCGTCGCTGTCGCCGTCGTCAGCTGTTGATCGTTGAACCTCTCACGCTCCAGACGCTCCCCATGTTCATTGTGACGTTCCGCTCATGGGTTCACGTGAATCGCGCATGCGTTCGTTTGTGCGTTCAGACGACACTTCGGTCCGCTTCCGCCCCCTGTCATCACTACAAAGGCATTCACTTAGGTTTTAACACACATATATTTGGTTTTTTTTTCGTCTGGCAATTTTACGAGGCTTTTTGGAGGCATTAAAATAAAACTCAACTAGACGAAAAAAGAAAGATAGAGAGAGAGAGAGAGGAGGGTGGATGGTTACTATATGGGGTTATACTTTTTTTGGGGGGGGACTATAAACCTGATCGACAACTTTGATCTTTTGATAGTGTGAAGTCTCTCTAACTGCGTAATACCCTCTTGCTGATAAACGCAAAAAAGACGCGTGTCTGCAAATGGGTCTTAGTCCGGGTATGGTTATGGGTCTCGGTCTCAGTCTCGGTCTCGGTCGGGGTCTGGGTCGATGGGTACTGATATGGTAGGTGGTTGGTGGTAAGATCTGCCAGATGATAAGAACTCATTTCAAGTGCCTGTTAAGTAGGTGAAGGCAGCAGCTGTGCGGACCTACGCGGCGTATGAGTAATGTGAAGAGTCTGTCGTGCAGACGGTTTACGGTCAATATCTATGTACATACATACATACATACATACATATGTATGTATGTATGTATGTATGTGTGTTGAGAAGTGTATGTAGTACAACGGTTATATGGAGCATAGCTTGATTTATAGTGCTCGTTGATAGCGCACAGCAATTAAAAATGAGTTTAATTCGACACATTCGACAAATTGTTCTAATTATTTATGCCCGTCTAATTGAAATTCATCAAATTGCTAATTTATGGTGATGTTAACGTCATGCGAAAAAAAAAAACGTGATTAATTAGACGCCAACTACAGCTAACACCATAAGTATTCTTAATATACTTTATACTAATTTTAAACATTCAATTACAGAATTGTATTTTGTAGCATTTTCCGATCTGAATTGAGGCTCTATTAGACGGCATTGCTCGTGCTCAGCGTATTTTCATTCCATCTATATTCAGCTGAGTGTCCATAATTCGTTCTCCGTTAATTCTAAATTCTCAATAATTCATAACAAATTTCGATAGTTCGAAAAAATATCATAAATATTTTGTCGCTCTACATTCTGAATATTGTGTAATTTTTATTTCAGGTTTCTGATCAATAGACTTATTTTTATGTTACTGTTTAATTTTCATTTAATATATAAGTTGTCCGGCAATAAAGAAATATGTAAACATTCTCTAAACTGTAAGATCACCATTAATTTGAATATATCTTTGTTAAAGGGAAATCTCGGTAAGTCGAAATGCCGCATAATTCGTAAAAGATGTGATCCTCGTGTCATGCCGAATTATCGGGACTCGACTGTAATTCCTAATTGGATCAGGCAACCACTATATAGACCATCTAATGGCTGGTCGTAAACGAAATCAAAGTTTCGGGTTCTCATGTCAATTGGAGGCGAGAGCACGATTCGGCGAAATGGGGCTATATAAGAAGGGTCCCATATACACAAAATATATTGTGGGTACAATAAACTGAAAGCATGAAAATTTCTGTTTTGAAATTTGTTTGGGTTCTGCTTCTTTTTCATTGTTAGGGGTTGTTTCAGTTTATTAAACAATTGATGCATTAAGCATTTGAATTGCTCCAACAAAAACAAAAACAAACACTCTCAATAAAATACAAAACTTGTCGGCAATAGTTACTTGCATCTGAACATATACTACATAGTGAATATTCGTAATCCCCCATTAGTCCATCAAGGGCGCAAATAACTGCGGGTCATACGACCAATTCAATGATACTGACAGTGATGATCATGATGATGATGATGATGTTACTTAGGGGGGATCTCGTGATGATTTCGTCAAGTGCTTCTCACTCAATCTCAAATTTCACTCTACCTTCCCCCCCTCCTCCCAACAATCACACAGCCACTCTTTAGCTTATTGTTTCACATATACTATGTATGTATGTATGTATGTATGTATGTATGTAGGCATGTACTTAGCACAATATGAAAGTCATCACATCATGCGATGTCAGTCCAAATGTCCACTCGCCTATTGCCTCAATTTATTGTAATTGGTTTTGCGTGTGCGACTGCAGCACTAGACAGAGATAGCGATATACCGCAATGCATTCGAGGGAGATGACACTACTGACAGACAGGTGCTGCGTCTAAATTCAGTGCCAGTGCCAGTGCCAGTGCCACTACCAGTCTCAGATCCACTTACAAAGTGTCTCCTCAAAAACAAAAAACTCAATTGAAAAAAAAGAAGAGAAACCTCACATATAATCTGCGATTTACTAATAAGCAACACTGAAAGGGGATGAGGCACAGATAGAAAGAGACAAAAGAGAGAGAGAGAGAGAGAGAGAGAGAGAGAGAGAGAGAGAGCGAGAGAGAGTTAGATTGATATGCTCGTTACAGTCCAGTTCAATTAGCGTTGATTCAATTTGCAAAATACTTAATGCAACTAACGGCCTCAAAAAAAAAAAAAAAAAAAAAAAAAAAAAAAAAAACCAATTTGGCACTTTACTTATGTAAAATCTACTCAACATTTCCCATTGCGAATTCGTTTATTTTTGAGATCGCAGATCTTGGCTTCAACTGGTTTAATAACTGACATTCATTGACTTGTTGAACTCAACGAAGTGCCGAAATTTGAAATGTTTTGAACCTCCATCCCGGCATCTCGATCTGAATCGCAATCTTGTGCCATTCTCGTAATCGTAATTAACTCAAATTTGTTAAACACGTCACCAAACATATGATACCTTCATTAATCGTTTCAGTTTTGAAAACCCAATTTAATTTGTTTATGGCGCATAGCGAAATTAATTAAGTAAATATGTCTGCCTGTCTATTAAAAAAAGTGCAATTATTTGTTTTGTTTGTTGTGTACACATTTCTAACAAGACTTCAAAGTTCGGCAATAATCTTTGAACCCATGTAAATAATGTAAATACAGTTGAATTGTTGGTTTCGAGTAAGTGAACCATTAGTTATTTGTGCTTCCAGCTGTCAAAAGCAAATGATGCAATAAGGTAATGATCTTAATTTATGTAAGCAAAAAGGTAACCTCGTGATTTATGTACAATAAACAAGGTTTTATCTGCCGTATAAGTTATATCTTGAATTACACATTCAAACAATGAACAAACGTTATTTTCAAAATAGTCAGAGTTGTATTGAACAAAAGTTTTACTCAGCACTGCCACACCTAAAATAAAAGCACCTCAATGGCAACGCTCTTTCTTAAAAACTAGCTGCCGAAAACCGTAATGATTGTTGTTTATTTATAATTTTTTTCCTTTTTTTAAGAAAATAAATGATTTAATTCTACTACCATAATAGACCGTATATCTTCGATTTTGTACTTAATATAGAAATAAAGTTGTTGCATTCTCGTTGGGCCGGCTGCGGGTTATCGATGATCTCAGGGCTGGGTCAACGATATGTCCGGCGTTGCCGTAGTTCTGGGACATCGATAGCCCGATTTTAAAGAAAAAATCACGAACAGCCGATTGACCACGAGAGTGTGGCAAAGAAAAATCTGCAAGTGACTGCACGTGTCGGTGGGCGCCCGGTCCAATAATTTCAAATAAAATGAAGACCGGGCGCTGAAGACCAGGCCAAGGCGCTGACGACGAGGCCACAGCACGGGCGGGGAAGGCATGAGTATGCTAATATTAAGCGGGAGCTTTAAAATAAGCCAGGTGAGCGGAGTTTGGTTATTTCAAGTGCGAGTTTCTAAAAGTGAAATTTGTTTGATGACAGCAGGCCGACGACCGGATCAGCTGAATCTGTAATCCGGCGTCGGCCAACTTATTAGAAGTATTGTGCTTTGCCACACGCACTCCGTTAACCTGCGCTGGAGGAGCCTCCGTTGCCGCGAGTCTGGACGCAGCAATGTTGCCACCATGTCGACGTGGATATCCACAACGCCGCCGACGCCACAACACCGAGGCCCTAAGGGGCAAGATCAGTCCAAAAATTCTGGTGAGTCCGGTCCAATGGGCATCGTCCAGCGGCAATCTTGGCACCGTGCCAGGCGCAGCAAAGATGCGACCTCTCCTCCAGCCCCGCGAGATTGAAACCAGCCCCAAAGTGGGGGCAGTGAACCCGCCATAGCCCAGAGGGGCACGTCGAACCAGGACTGTGCGAATTTTGGCGCAGTCTGCCACTTGCAGACACCCACCCCCACATCGTCCCATCGTTATTTTTTCTTTATTTACATATTTATTTTGTTATTTATTTATTTATTATTCATTTGTGTGTAATGTCCGATAGGCTAAGCTTTTGTTAGTGATTTTTAGATTTTGTCAAGGTAGGCGCATTGCCGAGTAGCAATTTTGCTGCTTGCGGGCAAGCCAGCGCGCTTTGCGACCAGACGCGAGTCTGGTTACAGATAGGTATCCACCGAAACCCAAGGGGAGCTCCGCTAGGCAGGTTAGGATCCTATTAATGCTGTAGTTAGTTCATGTGCGAGGCTATTTGCAGCTCACATTTTCGCCGCACATTGCGCGTGAGGATTAGCCCTGGCAGACAGCAGGTTTGCTGCCACGGTCATCCGTCACCTTAGGGCCCAATAATTTTAAATTAATTTCAATAAAATACTTGTTAGTTGCGCAGCAAAAAAAAAGATGAATTGTTAGTTTCCCGCAGGAGGGGGGGAAGAGAAGGCTGTGAAAGCCTGGAATAGTCAGCTGTGGGTGATGGACCACAACATTCACGCTTTGGTCCATCGTATGGTAGGGTGGGCGCGTCTCTGGTCATCAACACCAGACCAGCAGTGATTCCACTCAGCTGTAGTTTGTCGTTTGTATGCATGCTTGTGTTTGTTATTGTTGATGTTGTGTGTTATCGATGTTGTTATCGATGTTGTTTGCGAACGAGACGGAACTTGTTCGGGATCTGGCTACGAACTGAGGGCATTGGGACCCAGCAACCCATCCCTGGGTACACTGAGCTAGCTGAGGTTGCCCACCGGGAAAAATCGGTTCGTAACAAAGTAAACAATTCTTTTAAAATTCCCCATTGCTGTATAAACCACTTGTAGTATAATGGAATGTATGCCAGCGGTGCCACTCTCAAAGTAAAAACAACTGAGTTGGCAACGCTCAAACTTAATGACTATCGATATATCGATAAGCGCACGAACAGCACTAAATGCAATATTGCCGGTCATAACAATACAAAATATCTACGCTACGAACGCGTAAACATTAATTTAAGTAAAATATTGATTGGAAATGACTGAAGCATCAGGTATTACCAATAAAAATTAACACAACGAAACACTCAACTTATTTTAATTTTAAATTTATAGCATCAAAGCGTCTGAAGACAGAACCTAAACTGCCAGTGGAAGAAGACGGTAATTAAGTAAACTTTGCAAAATACATAAATAACAATTGAATATTAACAAATTTAATTGCAGACACACCTTCTGTATTCAATCCAAAGTATCGCGTTTGCCCCTATCTGGATACCATTCATCGCAATCTCCTCGACTTCGACTTTGAGAAACTCTGCTCCATATCGTTGACGCGGATAAACGTTTACGCCTGCCTCGTGTGCGGAAAGTATTTCCAGGGGCGTGGCACTAATACACACGCCTACACACATTCGGTGGGCGAGGCGCATCATGTGTTCCTCAATTTGCATACGTTGCGCTTCTACTGCTTGCCGGATAACTATGAGATCATCGATTCCTCCCTGGATGACATCAAGTATGTGCTGAATCCGACATTTGCACGCAGAGAGATCAGTAAACTGGATGAAGTGCAGCCCAAGCATTCTCGTACCGTTGACGGTATCCTCTATTTGCCGGGCGTTGTTGGCCTCAACAATATCAAGGCGAACGACTATTGCAACGTGGTGCTGCATGCCTTATCTCATGTGGGGCCATTGCGAGATTACTTCCTGCGGGAGCAGAACTATGCCAATATCAAGCGGCCGCCGGGAGATTCCATGTTCACGCTGGTGCAGCGATTCGGCGAGCTGATGCGCAAAATGTGGAATCCCCGTAACTTCAAGGCTCATGTATCGCCTCATGAAATGCTGCAAGCTGTGGTTCTTTGGTCCAGCAAGCGATTCCAGATCACCGAACAGGGTGATCCGATAGATTTTATATCGTGGTTCCTTAACACACTACATCGTGCCCTCAAGGGCAACAAGCAGCCCAATTCATCTATATTGTATAAAATATTCCTGGGTGAAATGAAAATCTTCACCCGTAAGATTCCACCCGTTGATCTGGACGATGACGCCAAACAGTTGCTGCTATCCACAGACGAGTACCAGCATCAGGTGGAAGACACAAATTTCATATACTTAACCTGTGACCTGCCACCGCCGCCACTCTTCACGGATGAGTTTCGTGAGAACATTATACCGCAGGTGAACCTATATCAATTGCTCTCCAAGTTCAATGGCAGCACCGAGAAGGAGTACAAGACCTATAAGGATAACTTTATGAAGCGATTCGAGATCACGCGCTTGCCTCAGTTCATCATACTGTACATTAAGCGATTCACCAAAAACACATTCTTCCTCGAAAAGAATCCCACCATTGTCAACTTTCCAATCAAGTAAGCCTATCATTGTGATACTAATGAAGGAGCTCTTAACTGTCAACTTTTGTGTTTTGCAGGAATGTCGATTTTGGCGATATATTGGGCATGAAGCAGCGCGACCAGGCGGTCAAGGATACGAAATACAATCTGGTTGCCAACATTGTGCACGACGGTGATCCCAAGAAGGGCACCTATCGAGTACACATTCTGCACAAAGCCAACGGGCAGTGGTATGAGATGCAGGATCTCCATGTAACCGAAATATTGCCTCAAATGATAACCCTGACGGAGTCCTACATACAAATCTATGAGCGTAGCGAAGATCCTTAACTTGTAACCTCCATCCAAATACATACAAAACAAATTCTAAAATACTGTTTTCTCAAAAGTACGCTCCCTTCTCTTTCACTCTCTTTCTGAGCAGAACACTTGATGTTCTTTCATTTGGGTTCTCTCTTTCGAGCTGTTCGGTGAGCAAACGAAAAAATACGAAGCTCTCACAAAAAGAGAATACGGATGTCATCCATAATTTCATATCACACACAATAAAACCAACAAATACGTTTAACGTTTAGCGAATGGACAGGAATTATATTGAAATTTCATATGGGCCTTGTTTACTATAATTTACAATATTTATTTACACCATGTAGTTACAAACATTTCAGTAACACCAGATCTGTGGGGTTGCTGCTTCTTCAAGGCAATGTCCCATTTAATAAATCAGTGGAATCGATGGAGCTTAGAATTGTTTCCGTATCCATCTTATTTTTCAGGTCTGACCCCAGTTAATCTTTCCTGTCCTTAGACCCTTAGAAGTCATTTTTGAAGAAACAGAAAAGTTTTTCATGTCTATAATACCGATCGTCAGAACAGAATGCATATTAATTAATAAAATTTTTAAGATATTTTTTCTCAAACACAAAAAAATAAGAGGTGATAATTGAAACTGAGGCCTATTTTGGACTAAAGGACTAATATTACTAGTATTACAGAAAAAGAACGTATTTTTGAAAAACAAACCTATAGCAGACAGTGGAATTTTGAATTGTGCAGTTAAGTTCCGCTTAGAACGCCAAATCTTTCCACTGTGGATGGCCACAATTTTTGGACGCATGCGTCGTGCCCCAGTTAAGCAAATCAGTAAGAAAATCGATGGGTGACTGGTTAGTCGAATAGACTACGGTTAGTCGTTGAAGAAGCGTAATATGGCTGAGCACAGCAATAGCTACGAGGAGGAATGCCAGCGTGCCGAGCTGCTGGGCATAGCACCGCCGAACAAGGACGAATTCGAGCGGCAAAGGAATGCACGGGTCGAGCAGCAATTGGCTGAACAGGAGGCAGCCGAGGCCAATGTAAGCAAGTAGCTCACACTTTTAGCCAATCCTTCCAGTCACGAAATCCGTTGTGAATCTTACTCACCAGTTGCTGGAGGAACAGGATGAATCACTGCGCAATACGGGCGGCAAACTGGATGAACTGAACAGCATCTTGTCGAGCACACAGCAACGCTTAAACCGCTTCAAGCAGACGGCGTGCGGCAGCCTTACAAACATATTCACGCGTGCGGGCAGCTTTAGTGGCGCCACAGATGCTCCTGCACCCGCTCCTGCCGAGCCAAAGCCGGAGCCGAAGGCGCAACCCATGGCACCGCCAACAGCTGCCCAGGTGAGTGCGGCCAAGGCGGCACAGCAGGCCAAAATGGATGGGCAGCTGGACAAGCTGGACTCACTCATCAACAAGGCGGACAATGCCCAACTGGCGATGAGCGAACAGACTAAACAGATGCGTCGCATGGCCAAATGAAGCAACAAAGAATACTATATACATACATACATACATATTTTGTGTTTCGTTGTTTTTCTCTTCCCAATAACTACATTAAGATACTATATCTACGCAAGAAAATAGAAGTGAAGAAACTAAAGTTGAATTGTTTATGAATCACACAATTGGTCTAAGGTTTATCTTTGCATCAAGTTGTGTATGTATTATAATGTGTATATATATTAAATATAGATATATTAACTAGATGAAAAGACAAACATTGCACAGTTTGTTACTGAACATGTTCAACTTCAGTTTCTATTGTTTGTATAGTTCATAAACTGTTTCGATGTCCTGAATAATAATTGTTAAATGTTTGTCAACAATTTAAATTTACAATAAACTTTTAAATGACAATTGATAATGTTGAACTTTTTAATGTCTGGCATTGATCGAGATTGCACAAATATACTAGTATCTTTAAAGCTATAGTTGAAACATTAATACGCTAATTTTCAAAATATCAGTATTTTTGTATTCAGCAACATTTCATTATTCGTTTAACAAGAAATACGCAAATAATTATTTTCAGTTACTCAAATATATTTCGGCATATATTTTTTATCGTATTCCCTCATCCTGCTTATAATTATTCAATATTTCAATTTTAATCAATATCAAAATCCCATTAAAAATCTAAATTTTGTAACAAATATTATTAAATCAATACTATAATTGTAATTAAATTAGAAACTTATTTTACAGCTTTGCTCAGCAGTATCATCTTAAAGCTTTAACTATAGCTTGGCTTGGGTTATTTATATTGAATGAGTTTTACGACAAATATATAATAACACTTTATTTCTAAGACTTTTGTATTCATTTTACTAGTTTACGTTAACTTATACATATAATAAACAATAGATGACTTCATTTATCGAAAACGAACACAAGAATGGCAAAAATAATACCAACAATCAAAATTATAAAATCCTGTTCTCAATTCCAAATCCGAACAAAATGTGTGGTTTTACAGTAGCTATCAATGCTTAAATCGCACGTTTCGATCGGATTTGGGATTGAGAACACGCCTTATAATACAAAATTACATTCTTATTCTCTCGTCAACGTCTATATAGAATCTACAATAAATATTCTCGTATGTGAGAATGATAATTGGTACAATTATTGGGTTATCTCTAGATGGTAACGATCGCCGTCTGTCTACGATCATAGTTGTGGGTCTAGTCGGTAGATTCGTACTCAGATTCCGATTCGATTTCATCAAACTCATGGTCATCACTCTGAAAGAGACATGGTTTAGAAAGAGCCATAAAATATAAATATATACTTGATAAATCATACCGAAGTGTTGATGGCAGTCTGAAGAAGACGGTGCTGCTCTTCCTCCTCATTCTCAAAGAAAAAATACGTCAACCGGAGTTGTTCCTCGCTAGAGTTGTACTGGTCTGGACGTGGCACGAGTCGTGCATTGGTTGTAAGACGAGACTGGATCTCATTGAACAGATTCGGGGATATTTCAAGCTTGGGCAAGTCTTCAACTGACTGCATCCATTGCTTGGACTTACTTTTCGACATATTGCCTACTTCGTATACCCGGAAGTAGAGCTTACACGCATAACAGTGCCGTAGGGAACTCTCGAACTTGATTGTACCTGGCTTCAGGCGCATCATGGACAGACGCTGGTCAAGCACTTGGATGAGCATATATTGAGTATCCCGATTGGGCTGTATGGAGCTCAGTATGGCACGTGACTGGGTAGGATTTATGGGCTGCGATTGTGGCCAGAAGGTGTGCAGGATGCGCATCATCATCGACGATATCGTTGCGTTGGCGAATAGTGGTGTAGGAATAGGAGTAGGGAATACTTTCCGCTCTGGCAGCCAATAAATAGCATCGGACCAGACTTTAACAGCCCCTCCGTCCAGTATGAGCACTCCAAGCATATTCAAGCATCTCTTGCAGCACATATGTTCCGAGTTATTCCTTACAGTTCCGATCAGAAGTTTGATGTTGATCACAATAAAGTTGATGCCGTAGAAAAGATCTTTTGGCTTCGGCACTAGTGTTACCGTGGTCATGTCGTTGTTGTTGTTGCCATGACTGTGGCTGTGGCTGTGGCAGAAGAAGTCACTGACGTCAACTAATCCATTAGGGAACTCTCGTAGACGATCAAACATAACGGAGTTCACCAGCTTGATCTGACAATTATTACAGTGCAACGTGAGGCGATCCAAATTCTCTCTGAGGGTCAGCTGGACGGGCGGAGGCACTGGCTCCGATTTGAAGTTGCTGACGCCTTGCAAAGCAACGTGATCAAAATCCGTGAAGCAAAAGCGAAAGTGGATGTGACGGTGCGCAATGGAGGAGCCGTGAAGCATTTTGGTATTTATGCCATAGCTCCCATAGCTGACAACGTAAACATTTTTTTTGTAATTCTTGTCAACTTCGACAAGTTGCATGTCGCGCTCTCTTATGGAGAGGGTCAGCTCACAAATATCTTTTATATCATTATCAAAGCAGAGCACAGCGCGACCACTAAACAAGTTTGGGCGCAATTCAATGCACACATCTTGCAGTGGCATCTTTTTTAGTTTATTTTATTTTTGGCGGGAGTCAACAACATTCGGCGAGTCAAAACAAACACGATATCAAATGCCGTTCTGTGGACTCCCGCAGAACAAGTTCACATGAACAGTACCACCAGTTCGTAGTACTGGTGGTTCATTTGAATATAAGCATGAGCGCGCACGTAGCGCAGACCTGCCAACTTGTTTCAACTTCAAAAATCTCAACTGTCTGGCAACTCCATACGAAAAGTAGTGGAAGCAAGAAAAGTCCGACATAAGCGCAGTATTATTTTTTTTTTTTATTTTTTCGGGTTATAATATACACGCATTATATTTTGTGCAACTAAATTTTGTTCTATTTTGATGGCTTTTCGTTGTGCACACAAATAGAGAGAGTAGACAATCCTTAGTGTGCCTTGAAATTACTATAGCAACGAGCTCACAACAATTGTTAGACTTTGTTATTATTACTATTATTATTTGGCATGCAGTGTTAATATACATATATAACACAACACTTTTTGGCTATATATAAAATTCAGGTGCTCAAACCATAAAACCTAATTATGGACAACGCAAGGTGAGTTAATCTAATTTGAATTTGTTCCAAGTCTATTCTTCCTCTTCATTTTTTGTCTTACTCTGCTTTTTCTTCTTCTTCTGTCTCTGGTTGTTGCTGCCGTTGTTGTAGTTGGGCCATGGATCAACTGCGTGCAGCCACAGAGTCCATACAGCGTGAGGCAACGACGACAGCATGTCCATGTGTGGATATTGATGTGGAGTCTCGAGTAGATGGCCCGCCGACGCCGTACATCTCCCAGTTCCGCATCGATGGGCAACCCATACTGCCACCAGTGGTAAGCATAGAGGAGTGTCATCACTGAACCGTGAACCCACAACTGCCACTACTTCCATATACAGATGACGCCGGAAAGGCGGCTCCAAATGCAGCAGCTGCGGGCTCAGGCCACGCTGCTGGAGGCCAAGTACAAGCAGGCGAAAGCGAGCAATAGTACTGTTTTGGCTTCGTCCGACGGTGAAGCTCAGTCCACAGATGCCGAAGCAAGCACAATGAACTCATCCCGAAGGTTGTCGCAGTTGCAGCAAACCAAAACCTACATCTATGACAGTACGGCGCCTGCTCCCATCCCTGCCCAGGCACGGAGTCGCCCTCCAACACTAGAGCTGGATGTGAACGACATACCCACTATCTGCGTGAATCCACCAACGCCTCAGCGGCCGACTCCGCCGCCTCAGGCTCTGCATGTGGAAATGACTGGCCTGGACTCGCCTCGGCGCAAGATCAACAACATCACCAGTCGGATCATGCAGTTCGAGGGTAAGCAGGTGTCTAGAACACCAGAGCCAGCCAATGTGGTCTGGCATCATAAGCTGCGCTCCAGCACGAGTCCCCAGCTGAACGCGGCACAGCTGGAGGGGCAGCAGTTGCAGCGTTCCCGCTCCTTTACGCTGGACGAACCATCGCAGGCACTGAAGGATCACATGCAGCTGGTAGGCCAGGAGCAGACTGACATATCATCAACATTGCCTGCTACTACTGCCGAGTCTTCTCCAGCGGCGCAACGCTGCCGCTCCTCCACATGCTGGACATCGTCATCCGCATCCTCTTTGGCTCATCTGCGTCGTGACACCGTCGAGTCCAAGGCGAAGCAAGTGCAGCGCAGTGCCAGCAGCACAAGTGTGGATCTACGCAAGTCATCGCGATCGACAGGTCGGTCCTGTGCTGGCCACCAAACCAGGCCCAATCCGCAGGACTCCCAGCAGCTAAAGGAGATTATTCAACGGGCGCTGCATGAAGCAGACATCGGGCTAGTGGATGGACAGCAGCAGCATGGCAAGCAACAGCTGCAGCTGGCCAAACGTCAAATGTTCCTGGACATAATGTCGGCACATCGAGATCGGTTCCAGCAGCTGGTGCAGTACCAGCATGAGGAGCAGCGTCGCATGCAGACGGAATTTGATCGACAGCAAAAGCTGCTCATTGAACAGATCTGTGCCGACATCAATGTGTCCACCTATGTATCCACTCCCAGTCCCAGTCGTGGCATCTCCGAGTACACAAGCACAGATGACATGCCCACTCCGACGCCCAACTGCTCCACGCCTAACAGCATGCAAGATTCCGTGCCCAGTGCGGCACGAAAACTTATCTTCGCCGTGAACGGGGAGACGGGAAAGGAAGTGGCTGCTAATGGAGAAGTCGTGTCCATGCATAGCTCAACTATTTCTGCCAAGACGCCAAACAACAATAACAACAACAGCAGCACCGCAAATAAGAATCTCAGTTATATTGTCAAGAAGCAACAACAACAGCAGCAACGCAAGACAACGGCCACGCCCAGTCCCGTGCTGGCCACGAAATCGCCGGTAGCGAAGCGGACCACAGTGGTAGCCAAGTCTAATCCTCGCCAGCCACAGACGAGCATGGTTTCCAAACAGCCGCAGCAGCAGCAGGACAAAAGCAAGGATCGCAAGGCAGCGTCGCCTAGACGTCAAATGGTAAAAATTTAACCATATCCTTCTAACTGCATCTGCATCTCTTTCCAACTAACTGCATCTACAACTTCTATAACTCCATATCCGTGTCTCTTTCGAAAAACTAGCGCAAGTAAATACCTAGATAGGAACAAATCTTAGAGAGAAACTTAGAGAGAAGTAGAGCAAGTGGAAGTGCCTTAAGTAGCCTCTCCAGCTGGAGTTGCTGACCAACTAACAACAATCACTATTACTAACTAGTTTCAACTATCAAACCAACATATGTTCAATATAATATCGAAGCCTATTTGCCTCTGCTCCATCGCCAGACTCTTCCGTCCACAAGGGAGCGGGCAGCCACCGTCATTAATGCCACCGCACGTGGTTATCTTGTGCGGCGTCTCTTCCGCACCGAGCAAGTGCAGCGCATTGTCCGGACCATACGCGACACCTTGGTATTTGTGCTCAATCTACACATGGAGACATATGGCAAAGGTTCCGAGGAGCATGATTCGCCCAATTTAAGGCTCAAGGCGCGTCTGCTTCAACAGGTAAATATATATTCCTTAGCTCACTTCCCAGTTTCGAATCGTCTTCGAATTGGTTTCGATATTAGTTATCGATGAGCAGAGGGATTCGAATTCGGAATTGAGAATAACAGTTTACATTGAACACTAATATATTTCGCTGATATATAGCTTTGCGCTGCGAGCCGTGCCCTCTATTTAATATTCTTTCAGACCAGCATTAAGGAGCGCATGGATATCATCGCACGGGATCGAAAGCGAGCAAAACTCAAGGCACTGGCCGCACATCATGTGAAGCATCCATAATGCCACTTAAACTTCAGCCCTCGAACTTTGTGCATACATCCAAACTTAATCTTCGAAATTCCAAGTGCCTACGCTCATTTTGTAAAAAACAAAACCCTTTGAAAACAAATAAAGACCAAATTACAAAATGGACTAAATTCGAAAATGATTAAAAAAATTTATATTTTCAATATATTTCCATTTCTCAAGAATTTTTGTCTAAATTGACCATAAATCTTATTTGCTAATTTTGAAGTAAATATATCATATCATAGCAGTCAGCTTTTGTATGCCACTGACTGAATCAACTTTCGGAGAATGAAAGTATGTATATATAAAAATAAAATTGTTGATTTAAGTAGATGAAGGTTTAAAATGCCGGTCAGTGTAATTAACCATATACTGGTAGTCCTTCAATTGGCAAAGATGTCCCGCAGTTTCAGGCTTTTAAGTAAAATTCCCGACTTAAAATGGCAAAGGCCTTTTCCACGTAATTTCGAAAATCCACGAATGTCAATCATGAGTCCTGTAAACAATCTTACATACACATGCATGTTCTCAATCACAAAACGATTCGATTCGTTGGGATTCGGAATCGCGAACAGACCTGATGACAAATGTGCATATGTATGTATGTACATACATATGTACATATGTATGTAAGCTTAAAATAAAACTGCCATAATACATAATAATATTTTTGGCATAATACTTTGTTTTATTTAATTAATTTTTATGGTTGCTTGTCTTCAGAATTCGAATAGAGCGCCTCGTGAGTATTCGTAAATTTTGAAATTTGTGTTTATTTTATTTACTATATTTGACGAGGTTGTGGACAAGGATGAGGATAGGAGATTATTTCATATACACACACGCACACACATACATACATATACATATATAAAGTAACTGATTGTGAAAGTGAGAGGGAGAGAGACAGAGTGATGACAATGATGCTGCTGTTAAGTTAAGTACAGCTAGACAACAAATACATGCATACATATACACGCACACACACATAGAATAACTGGTATATAGGGTATTAGTATATAATAATTCCATTACTGCATACATACATATATACATTCATTATGTCTGTATGTATTTTTACGCATAAGTTTAACGGGAGAGTTGTCCGTGTATGTGTGTGTGAGAGAAAGAGATGCTGCTCTATACAGCATACATACAAACTAGCATATGTACGTCACACACACACACACAGTAGTATGCATATATGTATGTATGTATATATAAAATTACTTATTTACGTTGTATAAAAAGCATATATGTAGTAGGTATATTTATATAAATTTTAAGCCAATGCCGCCACCCCTGACCTCTGCTAACTAATCCTCCTTCTCCTACTGATCCACTACAATTTGTTGTTGTTGTTGTTGTTGCTGTATTGGTGTTTTTGTTCTTGTTTATCGCATTTCCCTTTCGCTATGGTTTCGTTTGGATTTGATTGGAACTAATGGCATGGTATGGGATGGGATGGGGTGGTGTGGTGTGGGATTGGGGATCAATGGTGTGTGTGTGTGTGTGGGGGGGGGGAGTTCAGCCTGACTCTTAACTAAAGGTGCAACAGGAATTGGTCTTTTTCGCTGTCCTATAGAAGGCCTTGCTCTGCATGGATAGTTGCTCCGATTTGCTGACCATATCCTCCAGATTCTCGCCACGCTGCAGCACCGCCTCGATAGTGTTCTTCAGTATAATCTTCGTTTCATCCAAATCGGTTTGCATTTTCAGCAGTGGATCCGCCTCCTTGGGGTCCTGATAGCGGGCCAACAACGCGGGCAACGCATCAAATGCAATGGTGGCATCGGCTCCGGTTTGCCATTGATTCGCTGGCACCTTGGCCGCAAAGTCATCCAGGATCTTTGTGATCAGCGTGTGGGCGACACGATGTGGATACTCGTGATCCGCAATGAGGACCCCCGCCAGATTATCAGCCCGCACATACACATGGCACATGTACGCATCCTGTTTAACCGACTGTCTTAGTGCCGACTGTGTCCTTTCCACAATTGTCCTCGACGCGAAACTAAATCAGATACACAGATAGGTATGCATGTGTGAGTACATATGTATGTATATATATCTGCACAAGTGTATGTGTATGTATACGTAGCGAAGTCCGATTGGTGGGCAGAATGAGGGGGGGAATGGGGAGGGGGAGGGACGGTGATGCGGGTGGTAATTTACTCACGTCATAAATTCGTTAACTGTGCTACGTTGAAAGTACGAGAAATATTGCAAGTCAGACGCCGTCTTCAACAGGCGCGCCTCGCTGGCATCCTTGTAGAATACGCTGAGACTGAAAACTCGCACCATATTTTATGATTTTGATGTGAAACTTTTCGTCGTCTTCGGTCTCTGCTGATAAGTGTTAAATATTATACTACAGCCTTTGTTGGTGTTTGCTTCTTTTCTTGTTTTAGTTATATGTTTGTCTGTATATATACATATATGTGTATATTGTGTATTGATTGTGGTTGGTGGGTTGTTGTTAAGGCGCACACTTGTTGTTATTGAGATTAATGGCAATTGAGGCACAGAAAATAAAATACGATTTGTTTAATTTGATCTGTGTATGCGTATGCGTGTGTGACTATTACTGTCAGTACAACTAATCGCTTATCGATACATCTCGTGTTATCGATGTATTCGATGGCAAATGTTATTGGTATGTGCACAATTATGCATTATGTTAAATAACTTTATTTTGTTTTAATCTTAATTGCAATAATATTTATTCATACGACTCTGAACGCAACTATCGGTCTGTTATCAGTAACAGGGCTGCAAAATCTTGTTTAAAATTCGATTCTACTTAAATAATAAATATGGGGAAATTTTAAGTAGATTTTTGAAATTTTGTGACAATAACAGTTAGTTAACGTTTAATATTCATTACGATTTATATACATCTAGTAATGTTGACTGAGCTAAAGAATTAACTATATTAATATTTCCTAATTCGGAGCTCCTCCAATGCTAACGGGCGAATCGTCCTTTTGTCCCTTTTCCTTCAAGCTCTTTTCGAAACGCTCAAATTCCTTATTCGCCATTTTGTCGGCCTCGTCGAAAACCTGCTCAACCGACTGCACTTCCGGTATATAGAATTGGAGCATATTCTGCACGCCATTCTTTAGAGTAACAATCGAGCTGGGGCATGAGGAGCAGGATCCTTGCATTTTCAACTTGACAATTCCCTCTTCATAGCCCATGAAGACGATGTCCCCGCCATCCTCTTGCACTGTGGGGCGAATTCGTGTATCCAAGAGTTCCTTAATCATCATGACAGTCTCGTCATCGTCCTCAAGGATCTCTGTGTCGGCATTGGGTTTGGCCTCGTGCAGAATAGGTAAGCCAGTGGCAAAGAAATCCATGATTATTGCAAACACCTCGGGCTTTATGAGACCCCATTCGCCGCTTTCATCCTTGGATATGGTTATAAAATCCGCACCAAAGAATACTGCACGCACTCCCTCAACTCGAAACAATAACTTGGCTGGAATATTGGACATTTAGTTGGCTAGATCTCGTAGTTATCCGCTGTAGATTGGTACTTACCCAAGGGACTGCAGTGGGCTGCTTGGCCATTGGGGAAATCATAAGTATTTCCCTTGCCCAATACTTCAATGCCGGGCAGGAACTTTAAGCTGTCAGGATTCGGAGTGTCCTGTGTCTGAATGAACATGTTACGCTTTGACAATTGCACCACATCTGACCGCTGTTGAAGTAGACACGCCTTTGTGGGTCCAACTGACTTCGTAGCAGTTACGTTTTGTGCCGCATGAGCTGAAGCGGCGGCGGCCATGTGCATATAATCTCTGGCGGCATGTTGGCAACTAATATCGGAGATATGGTTGAATTTCAATGGCATTATTGTTGAACTTCTTACTTACATAGAGTTTTTGCAATTACGCAAAACACTTTTTGCGGCGTATGAAATTAATTTTGACATTGCCTATGTAATCTACTATTTGTTGTTATCGATGAATATATGCACACAAATAACAATGAGCCAGCTGTTGTGTTCGGCGTTGCCAGACTTTGACAATCGCAAAAGCTGTTTCGTTAACAATTGTCAGCGATGAGAAAGTATAGAAAAATGGTAATCGATTATCGGTGAAATATTCAAACCTTTGTGCTGTTACTTGGGCTGCTTTGATATTATTTATTTATTAAGATAAATAAGTTAATTTAAATACATTTTCGTTACATTTTGTTGAAAACTGTCATATTATCAGCTAGTGACGAATGTCGGTTTGCTTGTTAATATATACGAATAAGCTATTTACTTTACATATATTTTTGCCATTTTTTACAAGGTAAATACTAATAAATATTTTTTCATGTAGTGTAGCCTGTGCAAACATCAAAAAACATAGTCTAGTTCTGCATTATTTATTATGATCATATTTTGGAAGATGTCTGCTTAAGGAAGGTGTTTGTATTTTTCGCGAGTTATTTTCGTTATAAAAATCCTATCGATAAAATCAAATTAAATGGGTTAATCAGCTATCGCTATCAGTACCGCGAGAATAAAATCTTTAAAATTTGTTCCCTTCCATTAATATTCCTCATAGGCAAAGTTAGTGTTGAACAACGTGTTACAGACATTAACGGCGACATTACGACGTGCGATCTTCTTGGATCTACCGGTAGCTGTAAACTCCTGTTGGTCCACAACAACTCCGAGACGCTTCTCGCCACTGCTACCATGATCCACGTACAAGATACCCGGTCGCATCTACATAGGAAAGATCAGATAATTAAGCAATTTATAATAATTAATAATACTAATGGGGGCTTACAATGCAAAGCAACGTTGCAGGATGCATTGTCTCCCAATTTGGTGGTAACTCCGTGCGCAGTGGCGGCTTCTTGGGTTCCTTTGGCACAACTGCTGCTGCGGCCCCTGGCGGATTTCCAGCTCCTGGTTGATTCGACGATTCCGAGTTATTGCCAGCTGATGGATGCATTTCGGGAACAATGAACCCCTCGCGCTCCCATTCGGAGAATAGTTTGTAAATGGCAAATGAGGCCAGATTCAACATGGGCACATCATTCTCATCCGGAGTGTCCTCATCATTCACCTCCATCGACTCCTGTCCTGCCGGAGTTACTGGTTTTATTGTCTTCTTTGTCATTTTGGCAATGATATAGTCACGTAAGGCCTTCTCACATGCCAAATTCTTGGCTGCCATTTTGGAGTGACCTTTGCCCTCGTACGGAGTCGAGTTAACCATAACGATTGCCGTAAATCCGCCGTCCGAATTACTATTTATCGTGAAGTCACTAATATTAATACCCTTCACCTCGTTCAGTGCCATGAGAGCGCTCTTGGGAAACATGGCCTTGCGCAATTGACGATTCTGTCGGATCTTTTTATCGCGTGCCTTTTCTAAACATAGTAAATGAAATCAAATATTTTATTATATAATCATATTAACATTTTGAATAGACTTACGTGATGACTTCTTGCGCTTCAAAAATATTTTCTTGAATTGTACTCTACCGCCATTGTCAATGACATTATTGATATCCATCTCGACATCTCCATTGCCACCATCAATATCCGACAAGCCCATGCTGCTTGAAGTGTCACTTGGATCCCCCTTTACGACGCCAGTTGCCACCGGGATCTGTGCATTCAACGGGCAAGAGATTGGTGCCGGAGTTGGATCTGGTGCCGGCATTTTTCCTACAGCACTGGCACTTGTTGCACTTGGAGGCACAGCATCAGGTATGGACGAGATTGTCTGAGCCACATTTGCCTGCGCCACATTTGCCTGAGCCACATTTGCATCCTAAATGAATATACATACATTCATTTAATTCATTTAATAGAGAAATGAGAAATTTAGGATTATCAGCAATAATGATAATTGTATGTTACTAATACAATTTATAACAAATTTGAAAAAAGTACAATTCTAAAAATATCAAAAATAAATTAAAGAATTATGTTATCGTAGATAGTAAAAATATGAATCTGGTTTAAACAAAATATGCCTTATACTATTGAATCTCTGCATTTTCATAGATTTACGCTGTTGCCCGTTTTCAGCTCTCTTATAATACACAGTCACGTAACGTAACGTAACGTAACGCAACGTAACGTAGCGTAGCGTAATTTGTCTCTTACATTATTGCCATTTGTGTTTGTATCTATAACCAAACCGGCCAACGTAATGTTGTGTGCTCGAGGTGGTCACGGGTGCCAGGAGAGCTGCTGGTGATCGTTCATTCGTACATTCACTACTAAAAACCATAGTTCAGGAGGCATAGCCATGATCACTACTATGAATCAAAATGCCCAAAGGAGTTGTCATGAAACCATGTTCCCAAAACAGTCAATGGTTCATCCAACTAATGCCACATCCAACTGATCAAATTGGAGAGTCACATGATCAGGCTGATGGATTGGCGGCGTCTCTCTAGGTCTCTCGATTCAAGTCAAATGAACATTGCTATCTAACGCAAAACTAATAATTTTAGTTACAATTTTGGATGAATCGATTTCCAATAGCCCAAAGAAAGCACCAAAATCCAGCAAGTCCAGCTTATTCTCATTGTTTAATTGCCCAATTGGACTATTATTGTGTGTTTTCTTTCCACTCATGTGAATTATCCACAGATGCTTCAAGAACCTATAGCGCCCTCTCACTACACATGAGATGGCGATATAGGTGCGAGAAGTGCGGATAACGCATGGTACTTGCGATTAAAGCGCTTTCAATGGATATTGCAAATAAATTCATAAATTGATTTTGTGGCACACATTTACAATTTGTGCTCTGTAAATTATATAAACAAAAATACGAGTTAATGTTATTTGCCAACAAAAACGAAAACAATAATTCTAATAAGTATATGTACATACATATGTATGTATATGTACATAATAAGTATATGTACATACATATGTATGTGTGTACATTTAAGTTCATTTGCATGTATGTATGTATGTATGTATGTATGAATGTGTGTGTGTGTTTTATGAATTAGATACATGCATATGTATGTATGTGTGTATGTATATTTTATTATTTGACACAAGTATGAATGCAAATGCATATGCATGACATACACAAGCAATCATACATATATGTATGTATGTATGTATGTACATTTGAAAATTATTCAAAATTATGAAATATGCTAATATAAAATTAGTAATAATAATTATAATTGTGCACAAAATTAATAATAATTGTACGTACATAAACACCTCCATACACAAATGGTTTTGCTGGCATATTTTTCTGCACACGTTTCATTTTTTTCTCAATTCACTTTTAACACATAAGATATTACGAGCATCTAGTTCTGGATATTGATTCAGATTGCTTAGTTGATTCATCAATGCTATATAGCACACGTATCGAATATAGGTATACACACTCGATAACAGTTATCGAAAATACTAAAAGGTAGAAAATAAAAAATACTGACATCTCGACTGTGGTATTTTCACCGTAATCCAATAATGAACACTTAAGCCTAGTGATGCAAGTTGGACTAAAAACCTCGATGTCTATGTCCATCGATGTTTTAAAAGTAGATCATCGATGCATCACTTATCATCGGTATCAAAAAAACATGGAAAAACCTTGGGAAACATCGCTAAAAAACATCGGTGCTCGATATATCGATGTTCTTAGGATCACTACTTAAGCCGATCATTTGGTGTAAAGCCGTCGAGAAGATGGCTGATGAAAATAAAGATAGCAAAGTTTCACAATATCAGTGCTCTATTAACGCCGACTATTTGGATTTTAACAGTGATGAGAGTCCAATCCGTTGCAAACCAATAAAGATTGAGACCAACATCAAATCAGAGATTGGCAACTTAGGCGACTGGGATAGCGATGGTGATGATCTTCAATCGCCTCCACCTGTGAAGCAACGCAGCGCATCTTCCCTATCATTGTGGGATGATGTTAAAATCAAGCCTGATCTCGATACTCCCGATGAACTGCTTGGGGCTGGAGCAGCAGTCAATGTGGAGCAATCCCACGAGGACCGAACGGAATTTGATTTCCACCAAGACTTCAATATTAATGGCAACTTCACCAGGCCAAATGAACAGGCAAACGACGGGATGGATCAGGGGCCAGATACGCCATCCGACTATAACAAAGCAGATAATAACAACATAAGCAACGTCAAGAAATGTGGTTTCAGCAGTACTCAGTTGGAGAGTCCCACTTCCACACCAACGGAAAAAAAGGATCCTATCGATGGTAATCTATTTCTTGACATTGATCCTCCACGGGCACTTACTATCGCGGAGAAATGTAACCTGTACACGGATCGTTGCTTAGCCGTGCTAGAGAAGATTGAGCAGCTGAAATCGAAGGAACCACCAAATGAAGTCATCATTGTAAACAAAATTTCGCAGATACCCAAAAAGGGATCTGCGCTGGGTAATCAATATACTCAGTATCCCTCGCCGTTGAAGAAGAACTTCAATGTTAAATATGAATTCAATTCTCTGGAACCCAGCGTTGATATCTCCAAGTGGGGCTTGCAAGAAGTCTCGCCAGAGATTGCAGCAATCTTGGATGTAACTGGCATTAGTGCGGAGCGTCTCGAGGAGATTGAGAGGAAATCGTCGGGCTTCCAGAAGCAACGCGATCTCATTAAAGAGAAGCCCAAGGATGAGCAGAATGAGAGCATTTCCACATGCTTCTTCAAAAGCGTTGCAACTCAAACGCATTGCAGCATCCACCCGGAATCCTCTGAAGATGCAAATTCCAATCTAGACTTTCTTCTCGGTGTTCATTCGAAATTGAGACGTGGCTTTCAGGAGCTCAGCGCCATGCTTTCAAACGACGCATTAGTTCCTGAGGCCATAAGATCAGCTGTCGATGATATCAAACGTAAAACTGATCGAATAATCAAGTCTTAGAGTGGCTTGGATGCTCTTATATACTAAGGTGTAATACGTTAAGTTTATCTACTAGATTCGCAATTATCGTAGATAAAATTCCTGTATTACAGTTGATACGAATTTATCTAGGACGGTATAGGCTTAAGGAAACTTGAAAACTGCTAAGAAAACTACTTTGTATAAACATATATTTTGTGAATTTATCTGATGAATTAATTCACATTCATATATGACATAGCTGTAATACATGAAGTTTTCTATGATGCATTCATGTACTACAGTTATGACAAATACGAATTTATCTTTATCCCAACAGATCAATGCCTGGCAGAATATACAAGTACAAGCATAGCTTCTTGTGTGTATACAGTGTGAGAACGGCTTCCGTCGAGCGAATAATATTCATGCACACAAAATACACGAATAATCAGCACGTTCGGCCAACAGCTTAAATCGGCGTTCGTGCACATATAGAGCTGGTGAGCGAAGTTCGCGCATATGCGGTAAATTCGGTTGCTTTCTGAGTTTATTCATGTTCGTGTGCAAACAGCTCTTCTCGGCTCTGCAATGATCGTTTCGAACGAAAGCGAAAACGTAAATCACCAAACCCACCCCCTAATGGACAAACTCAACGCGTATGAAAAACTCATCACGTATGAGTAAACTCGGGGCACATGAGTAAACTCAGCGCATATGAGTAAACTCAGCGCAATGAGTATACTCATCGCTGACAGCAGTACATTTTAGCTTCTGATGACTGTAAAAGAGAAACAATAAAAATGCAATGTATGCATTTTCACAATTGTTTATGTACATACATATTATGAACGTGCATTTTTAATTCATAATACAAAATGGCAATTGAAAATAAAAAGAGAACATTCATTTAACATTATTTTAATTTATATACATACATATGTATGTCGGAAGCCCGTTTTGAATGAATATTCTTATTCGATGCGGCAGCACAGCAAGGTCCTAGAGCTGAAAAAAACATTAACGATATATCGATACATCGATGTTTTACATTTTTTTTTTAAAAACATCGATGTTTTTAATCCGATGTTTTCCGATGTTCGATCCCTCTTTCCAGAGGGAGACATCCGCTCTCTTGCACGCATACAGCGACAGCCGCCGTCTGTAGGTGTACACATGTATTCGAAAGCAAAGGTCCTTGTGGATCACCTGATTTGGAACCGTTGCAGAATTTCGATGTTTAACGTTGAGGCTGTGCCCCACAGTTGAATCCCGTACGTCCATATGGACTTGAGTATCACTTTGTACAGCAGTCGGACCTCCGGGCAGCTTTTAGGGCGAGTTGCGAAGGTTATGTGAGCTTATTTCGTTGGCTACAACATTCCATCTTAGCAACCACGGTTCTAGTTTTGTCAGTTGTAGTTGCAGGGTTGCTAATGCTTCTACGTGGTCCGTTGAGGTGGCTAAAAATGCTGTGTCGTGGGCATACATACATATGTTGCAATAATTAGATCTTCTCTTTCAATCACTGTAATGTCTTCAGTGAAAAGTGTGTACAATATAGGGCCTAGCACGCTTCCCTGGGGACACCTGCTTGCACTTCGATGATTTCAGATTTGGCCCATTCACATCTGACGTTGAACGGGCGCCTATGTAGGTAGGATTTAAGCAGCAAGAAGAATGGTGCTGGTAGCATGGACTTCAGATTGTCAAGTAAGCCCAAATGTCAGACACGAACAAATGCCTGTTTTATGTCAAGAAATGCTGCAGAACAGTACTTCCTGTCTTCAAAAGCACTCAATATAGTTTGTGCGATTCTGTGCCATTGTTCTGGGGTTCCATGATGAATTCTAAAACCAAATTGGTGCTCTGGGATTAAGTTGCCGTCTTCTAGCACCGGCAAAAGCCTGTCCGAAAATATTCGTTCGAATATTTTGGACAGTATTGCCAGTAAGCTGATTGGGCGGTAGGAGGCGGGATCCTTTTCTGGTTTCCCAGGTTTTGGTATCATTATGATCTCCGCACACTTCCGTTGTGAGGGGAAGCGATGGAGCTCAATGATACCATTGTAGATGACCGTTAGAAAGCCAATTGCACGTGGAGGTAGACGTTTCATAGTAGATGCATCAATAGAATCATAACCGGGGCTTTTGGTTGATTTCAGGCTGGATACTATGCTTTTGACTTCATCTTCCTGGATTGTACAAATCGGCAGATCCATTTGACAGGGCGACTCAATGAATGATTGTGTATTGATGACATCCATGGCTGAGCATAAGTTAAACGACTTGAATGAGCTCTGCAGATGTTGAGCAAAAGTCTCTGCTTTTTCCATATTGAAATGACACCAGGAGCCGGTAGCTGGAATCCGTTTGGGAGGCCTCTTAAGGTATTTGGTGTTGTTCCAGAGATTGTGCTCCACCCCATTAGGCTCAGAGTGTCGAAGGTATTCGGATTCGGAGGGATTTCAAGTCGTTGCTTGCACGGTTGAGGGCAGCCTTGTCACGGGGATTTCGACTTAGTTGCCAAACTCTTCGTGGCCGACGTTTTATTCTTAGCTGCTCTGTGATTTCTTCAGAGTGCAGGTGTCTGTCTGCTCTCGGTCTCTGTGGGTGCACTAAGCTAGTGTGATGCGGAGCAGTGCAAAGGTTTGCTGCGTCATGGATGCAACGCGTAAATGTTTCCACAGCTTCTTCAATGTCTTCACCCGAGTTGAGCACAAGGTTGGGACTCAGCCTCTCTTCTAGAGTTGCTTTGAAAATTTCGACATTCGAGCTATTCCTTAGCAGCCACGCATAATGACACATAATGTATATAATGCATAACTTCACATTGAAAAAATTACTATTAGGGAATTCAGCGTGCGACGTGAAAGAATTTGCGATGACAACGATTAATAATGATTTCGGGATTTCAAAAAAATTGTGTACAAAAATTTTGTATGGCGTTACGCATCTTAGTGTTCTAATGTCTTTGGTCGGTTGATGCTTGGGCATCTCTGCTTTACACGCACAACAAAATATAGCAAAAGACAAATGCGAAAATTAACAGTTATTAGGAAGCCACTAAGTTTATTCACTGAACAAATAACATATGGATGGGACATTTCATACAACGAAAACGGCCACGAAATTTCTTAGCGACATACCCCGATCGGCTCACACGAACAGCTTCTGACAAGATCGATCTCTCAATGTGCGAACCTTTCCCGAATTAATAGCAATTTGTACGTCGTCTAGGGCGGACTCTTCGTATAGAGCCCGCATGTTACTCCTATGATCGCAGGTAGCTTCTGTTCTACTCGCTTCTCTCTCCCTTTATGCTTCTCTATGGCTTTTCATAGGCAAGCATCAACGAATAATCAGCGAGAGAGAGTGAGAAAGAAGACATTGTTGCATCCCTCACACCAATGCTGTTCGCTGTTGAGAGCTTGCATCTTGTCTGTCTCTCTATTTCTAAGTTGCCCATTTTCATTTCTATCTCGACAAATACACTCTCATCATCTTGTACGTACACATCTCGTCACTGTGTGTGTGAGTCCCCAGCCGATTTTCATATTTTTGCCGTTTGCTGCTGTCCGAGCTCAGCAAAGTTTTTTCAACTACCTGCGACGGGTCGACCCATTCACTGCAAGACGGATCTTCACCCTGTGTTTCGAAGCACAAAGTTTAGCATTTGTGTGCGGTATTGCCGCCTTAAATTTTCTTACAGGATATTTTTTATTTTATCATTGCTTTGCATATCGCTGATTCTGAATTGGGCTATCCCACCAGATCAATGCCTGCCAGAATATACAAACACAAGCATAGCTTGCAAAACTGTCAACAGAGTGAAAATTATAAAATCGTAATTTTCTGTGCCCAATCGATTTCTGGCATCAAATCGGAGTATAAAAAACTTTGCCGGACTTGATTTGGATCAATAATTTAGAAAATATGGCTGCAATACTGAAAAATGGTCAAAAACAGATTTTTGAGCAAATAATGAATTCTTCCTCTTATTTGAGAAACCGCAACTTTCCATACCTCAGCCGATTTTTCAAGTTTATTCATTTCTGGATATGGCGATGATCGTATTATGAATCGGTATCAAATGTTTATTACAAATTTTAAAAAATATAGCAAGGAAAGTGTAAAATTGTAAAAACCCTTTTTTTTAGTACAAAAAATTGAGACTTTTGCGACTTTGAGAAGCCATAAATTAGCTAAAAATCAACCGATTTTCAAAATTTTTGCATTTTTGTCAATGGTTTGAATCATATTTTGAATCTACTTCAAAAATTTTTGTATACTGTCAATTTTCAAATTTGACACATTTTTGGTCAATTTTGCAAAAATGTCAAAAAATTTTAAAAATTAAAAAAAAAATCGGTAAAGCTAGAACCTTGAATGCAGAATTATTTTTGGATCAAAACCATTGACGGAAGTGCAAAAATTTTCAAAATCGGGTGATTTTTCGGAAAGTTATGGCTATTGACAGGTCTAACTCTAAGGAAAAGGCCGTTTTGAAAGCCTTTTTACGAAATTTTTGCTCATATTTTCCAAACTATTGCTCCAAACGAAAAGGGTAAAGTGATTTAAACACATACAAGTGCCCTAAATCAAGATCAACTTACATTTAATTTTTATGTCTTGGTTTTGCATCCATAGAGCTCAAAAGTTTAACAAAAGAACAATTTTATATAATCTTTCACTATTTTGGCTATATTTTCTAAAATGCTGCGCCAAATTAACTCTGGTAACGTTTTTTTTATACCTATGTTGATACCAGAAATCAATTGGGCTCAAAAAATTTCGATTAAAATATTTTCGACATTTTAGCAAGGGGTAAGTGTGGAAAAAGGGGCGAAAAAATTTGAAAATTTTAAAAGATGCTTAAGCTCATATCTTGAATGCAGAATTATTTTTGGATCAACACCATTGACGTAAGTCCAAAAATGTTTAAAATCGGATGGCGAAATTGGCATCAAACTTGAAAATCGGTTGAGATTTGACGAAGTTATGACCCACAAAAGTTTTGAAAGACACGAAACACCGATTTTTAGATACAGTTCTGGGCTTGTGGAGGGGTCCCAAAATGATGGTCTTCATTTGGACAATCTTTGAATGCAGTTTTGTTCAATACACCGAAACTTGGAAAAATTATCATCAAACTTGAAAATCGGTTGAGATTTGACGATGTTATGGCCCATCAAATTTATGAAATACCCGAAACACCGATTTCCAGATACAGTTCTGGGCTTGTGGAGGGGTCCAAAAATAATGGTCTTCATTTGGACAATCTTTGAATGCAGTTTTGTTCAATATGCCGAAACTTGTAAAAATTTGCATCAAACTTGATAATCGGTTGAGATTTGACGAAGTTATGGCCCATCAAAGTTTTCAAATACCCGAAACACCGATTTTCAGATACAGTTCTCGGCCTGTGAGTGGGTCCAAAAATAATGGTCTTCCTTTGGACAATCTTTGAATGCAGTTTTGTTCAATATGCCGAAACTTGGAAAAATTGGCATCAAACTTGAAAATCGGTTGAGATTTGACGAAGTTATGGCCCACAAAAGTTTTGAAAGACACGAAACACCGATTTTTAGATACAGTTCTGGGCTTGTGGAGGGGTCCCAAAATGATGGTCTTCCTTTGGACAAGCTTTAAATGCAGTTTTGTTCAATATGCCGAAACTTGTAAAAATGGGAATCAAACTTGAAAATCGGTTGAGATTTGACGAAGTTATGGCCCATCAAATTTATGAAATACCCGAAACACCGATTATCAGATACAGTTCTGGGCTTGTGGAGGGATCCAAAAATAATGGTCTTCATTTGGACAATCTTTGAATGCAGTTTTGTTCAATATACCGAAACTTGGAAAAATTATCATCAAACTTGAAAATCGGTTGAGATTCGACGAAGTTATGGCCCATCAAAGTTTTGAAATACCCGAAACACCGATTTTCAGATACAGTTCTCGGCCTGTGAGTGGGTCCAAAAATAATGGTCTTCCTTTGGACAATCTTTGAAAGCAGTTTTGTTCAATATGCCGAAACTTGGAAAAATTGGCATCAAACTTGAAAATCGGTTGAGATTCGACGATGTTATGGCCCATCAAATTTATGAAATACCCGAAACACCGATTATCAGATACAGTTCTGGGCTTCTGGAGGGGTCCCAAAATGATGGTCTTCCTTTGGACAAGCTTTAAATGCAGTTTTGTTCAATAGGCCGAAACTTGGAAAAATTATCATCAAACTTGAAAATCGGTTGAGATTTAACGAAGTTATGGCCTACAAAATTTTTGAAATACCCGAAACACCGATTTTCAGATACAGTTCTGGGCTTTTGGAGGGGTCCAAAAACGATGGTCTTCCTTTGGACAATCTTTGAATGCAGTTTTGTTCAATATACCGAATCTTGGAAAAATTGGCATCAAACTTGAAAATTGGTTGAGATTTGACGAAGTTATGGCCCACAAAAGTTTTGAAATACACGAAACACCAATTTTCAGATACAGTTCTGGGCTTGTGGAGGGGTCCAAAAATAATGATCTTCATTTGGACAAGCTTTGAATGCAGTGACATTTCTGCATCATCGCGAAAGTATGCAACAGAACACGGCTGCTATGCATGCAGCTGTTACGTTTGTTTTGGTTATGATCAGCTGGCGCGCTTGAGTTATGGATTAGCGGGAAACTAAATATTGATTAAAAACAATTGAAAATATGATAAAGTGGCCGATTTACTATAGGCACTTACAAACAATTGTTATCAGGTACTGTCAGCTGCCTGTATATGTATACGTTCCTAAAAAGCACTTATTAATTTACACAACAATGAAATATTTGTAATTCAAATGCCAAATACATCAGAGTACCTTCAAAGAGTAATCAACTTCTGTGGAACTTGCCACATAAAAAAGAATGAGATAGACACAGGGACAAGAGTTCGGCATTGAATGCATGAAACTGAACGTTCTTATCTACATACATACTATGTATGTATGTATCTATGTATCTGAAGTAAAATTAAAAACAACAAACGCATTTTATTACATTTTCAATTCATTTGTTTATATTATTAATTATGTATGTAGTTTTTGGTGTACATATTGTTGTAAAGTACTGAGTATGAGTACAGGGTGAAGTACTTAAGGAAGTGAGTTGCATATTTATACCGATAGATGGCGCTAATGCGGCTTATTTGCGTAGTGATGGATGTGTGGTGGGTGGGGCGGGGTGTAGTGGAGTGGGCAGTGCACATTGTGATGAAAGTTGTTGAAAGTATGTATGTATGTATGCATATGTATATAGGACACTGGTGCGTATGCTCTTATCAAATATATATAGTATGGATCTTACAAATACATATAGATATCAACATATATCATAGGGTAGTCTCGACTAGTTCTCACAGTTTGTTTTGGATTAAGGTTGAACTTTCCACTGTTGTTCTATTTATGTTGCTGCTACTATTGTTGTTGTTGTTGTTGGCGCGCCTACGCGACTTCGCCTGCTTTGGTAACTGATCAGTGATTGGAGGCGGCAGCGCAGCTGGAGTGCCTGATGGTGGGGGTGCTGACACATCGAGTTGCTCGGTAAAGAAGGGATGATTGAGCGCCTCCTCCGCACTGATGCGCTTATGAGGATTAATCTCCAGAAGTCGTCCCAACAGATTATATAAACTGCTCGGGAAGCATTCGTAGGGCTCTAGGGGTTCCGTCACAAAAGCCGAATCCTCGCAGATGCAGTTGAAGTAGAACTGGTCACAATTCTGACATTTGACGCAGTTGCCGTCCGGCGACAAATGCTTCCTAACCAACTGCGGATCACTGAAGATCAAGCGATGACGGAAACGCAGGCACAGCTCACGTAGATTCAGTGGATTTGTTGGCCGACTGATGGTCACCATCCGCTCCAATATGAATGCTGTCTTGCGTATGGCGCGATCCCCGAATATGGTGACGATTTCGGCGAGTGCCACCAGATCGTTGGGTGCCTTGAAGAATGGATACATGGCCGACAGTATGGACAAGAGTATGACCCCAGCTGCCCAGACGTCCACAGCAGTGGTCTGATCCGCATACTTGAGCAGCACCTCCGGCGGCCGATACCCGGGTGTGCCAGCCCGCGAGGCATGCACCTCCTTCTTCCTCAGGCAGTAGATACACACAGAGGGGTTGCCAAAGCAATAGCACTTGCCAGAGTTGCCACCTGCGGCGTGACGATTCGTATTGTATTTGCTACTGCTGCTGGCCACAGGTTGAGGTTGAGGTTGAGGTTGAGGTTGGGGTTGTGGTTGTTGCTGTTCCAACTGCTGCATGTTTCCCGGCACAGTCTGAACGTGTCCTGCTTGTGGCTGGGAGGGCTGCAGTTGGAGCTCCGTAGGCGCAGCATCGGCGGCAATGCCCTGTTTGAGATCATCCGCCAGGGCATCGCTAACTCGGCTGCTCAAAGCAATCTCATTGACGGGCTTCAGCGGCATCTTGTGCCAGTTGCCCGATGATGACTCCTCGGTGAGGCGCATACGTTTGGCAATGCCCTCCGACAACGCTGTTGTCGCGTGGGCCGCTGATCCTCCCATTAAGGATTCCCGTTCCCGAGGACGCTTGGCAATCGCATTAGCATTGGTATTATTATTTATACGACGCTCATCCTGGCCAGCTGCTGTTAATTGTTGCTGCTTCTTGGCGGGCGTGGGATGCACCTGCTGAGCCAGTCCAAAGTCGACGAGGAGGAACTGTCTCTTCTGACGATTGTAGAGAAAGTTGCTCGGCTTCACATCCCGATGGATGATGTTGAACTTGTGGACATGGCGCAGTGCCTGCAATAGATTACTCATATAGAGACGGATCTCGGGCAGCTCCATCTGCATGTAGAAATCATGGAAGCGATCATGTGGCATATACGTCATAACAAACGCCGCCGATGCCTCTCGGCGCAGGCAGCAGTGGATGCCCACAACGTTGTTGATTCCACTGTCAAATAAATGCAGATAGAGATAATGCACAAATTAATAAGGATACGTAAATTGTAACGACGTAAGAAAACGTTGCGACGTAAGCCGCCCGTCCGCCCACAGACACAGACAGCGTTCGACGTCACAACAAACAGCAATGATAATTCACATACAAACATACATACAGACTTACATGCATACATAAATACACACAGATATAGGCGGCATTGCGCACGAACCAATGTCGAGAAACCCCAAGCATGCTCACTGCCCCCTCCTTTGTCATGATTATCAATGCTGTGACGCAATTGCGAGCACGGAATTTGCGCAAATTGTGCGAACGAACAGAACACAAGAGAAGAGAAACACACAAGCACACGCACAGCAGACAGGCAGAGAGTGGCAGCGAAGGAAGAGAGGAAGAGCAAGTAAGCAAGCTGGCTCATCGACACCGGCCGGCCATTTGTCTGACTAATGTTGTGTTTGTAGCTGTTGCTGCTGCAAATTCCGAATACCCACCAACCTAACACCCACCCACCCAATACATATATACAGTACAGCCCACGCAAGCAAGCGTCATACAAGCAAAGTATCCCTGTCTCTCTATCCGTCTCATTCCCTTCAGCACTGTCAGTTGGCATTAATAATGCAAGACAAGTCAAGACAATCAATCCCTAGCGAAATCGAAGCCAGCTGGCAGCAATTGGTTTTAAACATTAACAACGATAACCTTGTTCAAGGTAGTTCAAAGCGGAATTGAACGGTTTGCCAAGCGAAAATACATACACACACACACATACGGCATACAATCGAGTACTTGTATGAATGTACTTGTAGCAGTCAATAGACATAGTGATGTGTTATCTAATCAATGCCTAGAGAGCCCCACTAAATGTCTATCGATAACACAAATAATCGATATGCATATTACGCCGGCAGGACACAGCACACTTGACAACACCAATGAAAAGTAAAAACAAACATATGTACATATGTACATACATACAATTGTACATATCCAAATATTTATGTATGTATATTAGATATACGAATACGTACATTTGAAAAATATAAACATAGTTATATTTGTAAATGCATATAAAAGATATTTTCACATATGAATGGCTGCCATCTGATTTATTTGTAAACAAACTTTACAGCAGCAGACCGACTGAGAGGCACAGAGGAACGAAGTAGACACGCATATGGGGGCGTCAAGTCGACCTTTAAGATACCCTTATCTTGCGCACGCAGACAGTATGTCTACAGACTGTGCATAATTGCATTTTTAGTTTAAAGTCAAGTCAGCAAAAATAACAATTCAAGTCAGTTACTTGTAATTTAACGCAAATATCAGAAATATACATAGGTATGTACATATGTACATACGTATACAATTGTAAATGTGACGTCTGGTCTGTCGTTAGGGAGATTGAGAGTCTGTGTGTAAATGAGAACTGAGCACGTGAATGTTGTGTGAAAGTGCAATAAACGTTACGCCCAATGGCAAATTTGCAATGACGTATTGACGTAGGTACGTTAAAATGGAAGACAGACAGACGTAAGCTTAGGCACAAACTTACATATGTACGTATTAATGTACATATGTATGTATGTACGTAGTATGTACATATGTATGGAGCTTGTATGTATGGCTTGGCGGCTGACGTCGTTCGTGACGTTAAGAGCAAAAAGGCAGAAACAACCTCACACTCTCATTACACACACTTTTACACACTCATCAAATTTGTGTTCTTTGTTATTATTAGTATCATTTTTTTTTTTTGGCAATTTAGTATTATTTGGAATTTGGGCTGTTAGTTGGATATTTGATGATTTCTTTAATATGTAGTACATACCCCATATTGGTCATGCATTGCAGCTCCTTCATAATGCGATCCGGATGACTAGTGGGTATATGATGTTTGATAGCAAACTTGCGGCGTGTGGAGTAGGGTATGTGGGATTCGCGCTTAAGCGTTGCCAGCAGCACGGTGCTGAACGTCCCATTACCAATCCGGCTGTGCACGTCGAAAATGTTGCCAGCATCGGGTATGCGCTGCAGCAGATCGCAGATGGCATCTGTGGACAAAAGACAACCACAAAATGTAAATAACTGAAAAATGCTTGTTAATAATAACATCTATTTAATTGATTTTAATTATTTTGCATTATATACATATGTGCATAATATGTACATTTAGATATGTATATATGTATATATTTTCTATATCTTTAATACGTAGCAAATTTCTTACGCACTACGTGAGTGCGTCTAGTCTACGTTAGTCTTGCGTAAATAAATTAGAATCAAAAAAAAAACAAACACAAACAATAACACACTAGTACACACATACAAATGTACATACATACAATGTACATACATGCGTGTATATGGCATATGTGAATACAAAATGGCCGCACTTACCATCGTTTTTGTTGCGCAGCTTTGTCCTGGGTGTCGGCGCATGATGCTCAACTGCTGGCAGCGGGATCGGCATCGACAACGGCATTTTGGCGACGCCTGTATGCCTCTTTGGCGGTACGAGTGTAGAGCAGGGCGTATTCGCAGGGTGTGGAGGAGGGGCAGAAAGTGTTTCCGCTGCCTGCACAGATTGCCCATCAGCTGGACGCACTTCTGCAGGGGATCGGCAATTGACCGATACCGTATCCTCGTCCACAGTATCCTTGCTGTTTTGCACCCGGTTCATGTTATTGCTGAGCCTCTTTCGGATGGAACTTGCTGGCGGCACGATATATTTCTCATCGATGCAGATTATGGACTCCGGATTGTTGCGCACTTCCATGTTGCAATCGAATCATCAAGGACATTTACATTTGCCCCAAGCAACATATAGAAAAGAAGACAGCAAAAAATAACGCTCACAAATCTCTATTTGCTTGGCCGCTTTATTCCGGTTTTGTCGTTTTCTTCCGCTTCCAGATTACGTTTTTCTTGTTGTAGATAGAATTTAGATTTACGCAAATTTTATATTTCCCGAACTTGCAAGACGTTTGTATTTATATGATATTTATTTTGACTTTTTTTTATTTATTTCAGAGAACTGTGATTCTTGACACTTCGTTTCCATCGGCACGATTCACTTTCATACTCAACCGGATTCTAAGCGCTTCTATTTCTATTTTTGTGTTTGTATTTTCTTCTGATTCTTATTGTTGTTGGTTTGTTGTTGTTATTGTTGTTTATCGTTTGCCACTTTTGCCGCTACCAGCAATCTTTCCGTATTTACCTCAGCTGCGGCAATGCAATCGCTTGTAAATGCGCCTTGATGAAATATCCATCAGGCTTTATACGTATTCTTATTTAATTATTTGCAATCAGAGACATTTATTTACAGTATGCTACCAGAGCAAAAAGAAGGTTGTGAATGTGAATATTTTTGCAGGCGAGAATGTCTAACCGATAAGCGACAATGACAGCTGACGGGTTTGCTCGAATATCGATACATCGCATAGCATCGATAGCAGCTCCCGATAATTTGATTCGTATGTTATTTGAATTGATTTTATTCATTTAGTTCGATAATTTCAGACCTTTGCCCGCCATAGCACAAATACAAATTCAAATGAAATAGACTATGATGAACAATTTAAGTGGTTCACAATACAGCAAATTAAACTGGCACTAAAATAAAAAAAAAAGAAATTTAAGAACTAAATTTACGAAAAATCAGTACATATTCTTAACATATAAACATTAGGCCAACTAGAACATAAAAAATACAAAAAAGCCCATGGATGCGGACTAAAAATGCGAACGCCAGCGCAAGCACTGAGTGATGGCTTCATAAGCGACTGGAATCATCTGCCAGAAGTGGCAATCCCACGGTATAGGTTGTGTTGTTGCCATCCGCCGACTGATTGGGATCATCACAACGAGCACATGGTCCCAAAATGCGTAGCATGCGAGAAGCGAATGATTTCTTTCTACGACCCATGAATTCCCTGCTATTCACCTGGTAGGGCGGCACTAGCTGGAACACTTGGTGGGAATGGGGATCGGTATTGGCAGCAGTCGGGTCATTGGAGTTATTGATGCGGGACAAGGATGAATTCATTGGCACCAGCTCGATGACGCCATTCGTACGCTTGTCAAAGTATATGATATTCTCACGAGAACTCCAATCCCTCATGATGGTCGTCTGGCTGCGATAACGCTGTTGATGCGGCGAACGCGTCTCGTGGCCCTCGATCTCGATGGCGGAATCATTGCTGCTCGGGTGGCTGCTGCCGGAATTGTTGGTGGCGCCGCGATTGGAGCTGCTTGGCGCGACTCCTGTCTCAGTGTCAGCTGCAGAAGGATTAGGATACGGATTAGGTTTCAATGGGCCTAAACATCGCTCAGGTCTTTTTACTTGCCCAGCACCAAAGCATTGCCATTGGAGTCCATGTCGTTGCTGACGTTGTTAAAGCTCAGCGAGGTGGGCTTCAGGTGGCCATTGATGCATTGCATCTGCTGTGCCGTGGGACGAACACTTAGCAGCGCGATCTCAATGGAACCAGTGATGCTGTCGTAGGTGAGATCGTTGAGATTCGCATTGGGATGGGGTGTGGCGTTCGAGGGTATCACGGGCAAATCCGACAGATCGGACAGATGGGTAATATGCGTCTTGCGCTGCACTGCTTCCAAATCCGTTTGCGTCGCCTGGGTGACTCTCTCCGGCTGCGGCACCTTCTCCACTGGCTGGCTGTAGCTAAGCAGGAGCGGAGGCCGCAGCGAATCCTTCATCAGATTGGTTTGACGCTTAAGCTTCTCCTGGCAATCCATGAGTTCGTTGCGCACCGTATCAAAGTTACGGCGGAGCACAATGATGTCGGAAATCTTTTGATGGATCGTCAACTCTAAGTGGTTGTTGCGGGATCGCAGATACTCGTGTTCGTTCATCAGACGCTCGTAGCTCTCATCGTGCTCGTCCTGGACATGATTAGTATCCGCGAGAGAAGTGTCCAGCGACATCTTACGTTCGTCCTCGCCAACGGCGCCACGTGGCGTCAATGATTCTGGCATGGATCGGTGGCGTTGAAACGTCCCGGAACCGGAACTAGAGGCAACCCCACGTGCCTGTTGCTCCTTGTTGTCGGTGTACATGTATTTCCTTACCTTGCTGGTGACGTGCTTGTAGCGTCGCTTGGTATATGCCGAGTGTATGTCCTGATACGAGACAGCTTTGCTGCTCCCACTGCTGTTGCCGTTCCCATTCCCATTCCCATTTCGCTTCCTCTGCCCTTGTCCTGTCGCCTGATTTGTGCATTCCCCATTGCTGGTCGTGTCTGTTCCATAGACATGAATCAGATTGTTTTACACAGGCATACATTTCGACTTACCATGATTATCGGGCTCGTCGTGCTCCAATCCCACAGGATCGCTGGCGCATGTCTCCTCGGAGCAGTCGCTGTTCACGAATGGAGACGCATCGTCCCGCGTATAATTTTTGCTCTCAGGCAATCCCAGCTCAACGCTGAATTGCCTTTGGAGGCTGTTGTTGTTGTTATTGTCTGAGTCGGAGCACTTGGCAATTAAATGGGCGAATAGCTCATCATGGGGAAAGCTTTCATCCTGCAGACTCATTATGCTGATTCATTTAATTTTTTTTTCCACATGCGAGTAAGCACCGTTACATTTTAGTGTTGTGAGCTAGTTCGCTGGTCCTGTTTATCGGCACGTATCGATAGCCATGGCAGTAGTGTTGCACAACTATCGTATTTGCAGCCGGCACGTTTTAGTGATGGTAATCGACTGCTGTGCCATCTTCAATTATGTCTAGCGTTGTTGCCTGCAGTTCGTTGCTGCACGCTTAATAGAATCTGTCAATTGAACGCTATTTTCTGAACATGTCCCTAGAGCAGGTGAGTTCTACACTTACTATGTCAACCATATATATGTGACTGTATAAAGTGAAATTGCTTTGCTTGACAGCTGAAAGCCGATGTTGCCGAGTTCACCGCCCTCTTGGAGCAGGCGAAGAGTGGGCGCGTCAAAGGTGTCTTAACTCAGGCAAAAGCGGAGGCGGAACGGGAAATTTGTAATTTGGAGATAAAGGAGCGTTTAGCAAGCGAACATAAAGCGGCTAACGCCGACAATACAGCAAAGAGGTAGTTTTATCGCAGAATTTCCTATTCAAATGTTCGGCATTTCTGTAATGTGTAAACTGTCTCTGATTGGCAGATATTTGCACGAATTAACCGATTATGGCTGGGATCAAAGTGCGAAGTTTGTAAAGTTGTTCATCACATTGAACGGCGTTCAGAAATGCCCAGAGGAGGCCGTCACCCTTGACTACACCGATCATTCGCTGAAGCTTCATGTTCGTGATCTTGACGGCAAAGACTATAGCTTAAGTGTGAACAATGTGCTGCATGACATCGATATCGAAAAAAGTTATCGCAAATTAAAAACCGACATGGTTGCGATTTATTTGAAGAAGGCGGTGGAGGGCCAACATTGGGATGCACTCACCACGATCCAGAAGCGTTTGAAGGAGAAGAATGATAATGAAATGTCACCTTCCTCAACGGACACCGAGGGGGCCCTTGTTAACATTTTGAAGAAAATGTACAATGAGGGTGATTCGAAAATAAAAAGGTCGATTGCTAAAGCCTGGACCGAATCCAACGAGAAATACAAGGGCATGGGAGATGGCGGTCCTGGCGATCTTTTCGGCGTGTAAAATAAGACAATAAATAATGTGTGATTGTGAAGCGCAATTTGTATTGAATTTATTATTATCTTCACGCATGATTTCAAATTATTTAAAAACAAATACGTCTTAATAAAACTATAGTCTAACATTATTGCACATTTGCCAAAATTATACTGTGTACTTAGGGCTGTATCAATGCGGCAGGGCTACATCAATGAGACAGGGCTGCAGCACATAAATTCAAAATTGCAGTCACTACAAAGCTGCCTGCTACGACCTGATGAATTTCAAATTTGACTGTTACAGGCAGAGACAATTCGAAAATATAATGCATCGGGGCACAGTAAATAATAATGAAATAAGAGAAGACATTTTGTTGTTTTTAAAGGTATATAATTGTAATTATTTGTATTAAATTCTTGTGATTAAAATCAATAATATTTGTTTGTTTGTTTGTTGTTGTTTTTGTTGTTGGTTGTGTTTAGCTAGCATATGTATGTATATTGTAATCTATTCCATTTGTAATAGTTAGTTTGCTTTAAATGATCTCATTAATTAATTTTAAATTGTATTTTAAATACATTTCATTTATATATGTACGCAAAATATACTCGCAGTTTTGTGTAACAAACGCAAAGCAATAGAGAGAGAGACAGAGCTATTGTAATCCATAGAGAAAGGATAGAGAGCGAGCTGAATACACAATATAATATATATTATTATTACTATTATAATTATATTTATTATTATTATTATTTGATTTTTATTGTGTGCGTGTGTTGCATAAACAATTAAATTGTCCTCAACTCTTTTGACGATTTCATCTATATAATATGTATGTTTATTGTGAAGTTTAATTAGTTGAGGAGCTCACACCCCCACATATATATATGAACATGTATAAGTGTATGTATATATGCATGTATGTTTGTATGTATGTATGTATATGGATGTCTGAAATCCTCTTAACAAACAAACATCGAACTCAACTCAGAACTGAGAGCAGAATTGAAGTTTAAGGCCGATTTCAACAAAGTTTCCAACTAAGGATACATCGTATATAGTACATATGTATATATGTATATAATATAGTAAGTAAATACTCTTTTAAAGGTACACTGTACGTAATATAAACAAAACTCAAAACAAAAAAATAAAAAATAGAAAACTTCTCTTATATTAAAAGGAAATCTTATACAAAACATCATATTTATCGATCAAATTAGGCTAAGGTTCAATCGTATATAGTATATAGTATATAGTATGAATGTGTTATATAAGTAAGTATGTTATGTAAGTATATAGTAAGTGTAATTCCTATATGTTTGCATATGGAGAATAGAGTATATAAGGAGTCTAAGGTTTGTGACTAAAGTTGTTCAGATTTCCTATTGATTTGAGTTGAGTTGCAAAAGATATATCGCCGTATATATATATATATATATATATATATATATATATATATATATATATATGTATAGTCAGTAGTAGTAGTGTATATAGTGTTAGTATTGGTATATATTATGCTTTTTATTGATCCTGATCTAAGTAAAGCACCAAATTCGTATTTTGTCCTACGCTCTCTGATCGGAACAATCCGCTTAACTTGCCTAACTACTCACATCTTCTCTATATGTATATATCATATGTATGTATATGTGGGTATACTTATGTCTGCATATCTATCTAGATTGGTATATGTATTGGTATATGTTATGGCTATATATGCATATACATACATATGTATGTATGTATATCATTTCAATCTGTAAAATCCAGTATTCTATAAAACTTCGTTAAAAGCTTTTCCCTAATTACATACACATCTCGCCTGCATTTTGTATAAAAATAAATCTTGCTTTCATTTCTATAATATTGTTACTAATACTAGCCTGGAAAATAAGCAAGCACACTTTCACACACTATCACACACATACACCCCCTACATGTAATATACACATACACATGTACAACAATCAGTCCTTCGTAATACGTTTGATGCTTTCACTGTTTATAGTTTTTTTTTTTCTGCCTTCATTCTATCTACATTACATACATATGTATATGTATATAACTATACATGTGCGTGTGCGTGTGTGTGTGTGTGTGTGTGTGGGTTCATTCGTAAAATTTCTAGAAAACTAGGCTTGCCCAATAGGGGAGGGGGGAGGAAGGTAATGGTGAAGGATGCTTTGGGGGGGATCTTCATTGTTCACGGGATTTCCTACAAAAGATTCTATCACGACAGTTAAAATTTTTAGGCTTTCTTAGTTTCTTCAACTCTGCCTCTTCATCTTCTTCTTCTTCTACTCCATCTTAATACTAATTTCATCTATAATTGATGCCTGATAATTGTAGTCTCAAATTTTGGATTGTAATTGGTTAGACTTAAATCCCTTTATTTTTTATTAATTTTTTCTGTTCTGTTAGGGTTCTATTTAAGCAGTTCATCGATGCAGCCTAAAAATTAAAGTAAAGCCCTGCAAGCTGTAACGTTGTGACAGGCGTTGAGTAACAGTTACTGACATATCCTGGGCAAGTAACGAGTTTGAAATGCGCATAAGTTGCAGCTAGAAATGTTTCGTAGACTGTTGCTCAAGTTTAACGCCATAAGTAACAAGTGTCAGTCAATGGGAGTAACGAGTCATTACCATGATATTAACTAAATGCAAAACAAAGTACAACAAATTTGGTAACATGTCAAGAGAGATAAGTCACTTGTAACGAGTCACCACTGACAAGTAACGAGTCATATTAACACACGTTAGCAAACGAACGGAATATTGCAGAAAAGGAAAAAAAAACGGTTTAACCAGACATTGGCTGAGAAGTAACGAGTCAAGTGTCACATGTTAACGAGTCAGTGATCGAGTAAGGTCGTCAAATTGTGTTGTTTTCAAGACTGGCATCGCATCAAACCCTCCTATATCGTATATACCTGTTGAGGCAGTTCTGATTACATTTGTGTTATTGTGAGAAAATGTTATCGATACATGTATGTATAATATAATAGATCGATATATCGACAAATATTTGTAGACGTACTTATATCGCATTTCTGTGTCCTGCATTTTGAGGTTATATTGGAACGGTTCCATTAACTTTGCTTTACGGTTCGGCTTCGTTTGATTCATTTCACACACACACACACACACACACACACACACACACACACACACACATATACACACAAAAAGAGACACACTTACATACACACACACACACATACGCAACGAGTGAGCGACAGAGATAGATAGATACATGACATACTCACATACAAACACATGTACAGACGGACAGTTGCATTGCAACCCCACCCATTCTCCCGCCCCACGCCATTCCACAAAAAACAGCTTCAGCTCCAACTCCAACTCCATTCTTATGCTCATCCTTTTTTCTCTCTTGGCCAACTCCCTGTGTGGGTTGATCTCCTCTGCCATCATCAGCTTGGGTTTTCAAAAAACACTCGGGAGCAGCTTGTTGATAGTGACCGCTGATCCGGGTCTGAGCCTGGGCCGGACGCTGGGCGTCCGTGCGTGCCGTTAATAAAGCTCTGTATGATGACGCACCGGCGCTGGAATCTTGGACATGCCCCGATCCCGTCGTGGTGATACTGCAGCCGCAGCTGCTGCTGCGGCAGCTGTTGCTCCCCCGGCAGCCGAGTGGTTGCTCTCACAGGATGAGGCGGCCGAGCTGCGCTTGGAGCGAGCCTTGGCCGGCGGAGAGCAGCTCTCGGACCGCTCCAGATTGCCATTGCTGTGCACCCAGGCGCTGGTAAAGTCCTCGTACACTGGCGTCTTCTTTCCATTGCCGGCGCGCTGCTGTTGCTGTTGCTGCTGATTGCCGGACGCATAGCGTGAGAGCAGAGTCTTCATCTTCTCGAGAATCTGTGCATCATTCTTGGCACTGCTTGCCGCCTCCAGCAGCTGCTGTGCCAGCGGTGATGAGGCCAAATTCTTGACCGGCGATGTGGTCAATGAGCTGCTGCAGCCGCGCACTCGACGCCCATTGCTGTCGTAGAGGATCTGGGAGGAGCGTGTCTTGCTGCCACGCTCAAACATCGATGGCGATGTGGATGTAGATGAGCCGCCGGCGGCAGGTTGCGCGAATGTATCAGCGCTGATCGTTGGACGTTTCTTGACGGGCACAGCATTGGACGCACTGCGTCCACTCCACGTATTCGTCACATCGCGCACCAGCGGCAACTGCGACGCCTTGCCACGGGTCGCCACTGTGCCACCAGTGCCACCAGCAGCGGGTGCCGGACGTCGCACCGAACGATACACTGGCTGTTTGCGACTGAAGCTGGAATTTCCAATGGCGCCAGTGGTGGAGGAGCCGCCACCACGAGTGCTCAAGTCCTGTAGACTGCCACCGCCGCCGCCACAGGTACTGTTATCGATGCTGCTGCGACGCTGGCGACGCTGAGCCAACGGGGATCTGGGTATCTTGCTGACAGGAGTTGCTCCCGCTACTTTGCTGCTGCTGCTGCTGCTGTTGCTGACCCCATCCGTAGTCACAGTGATCTCATCGTCCGTAATGAAGACGCCCGACTGCTCGAACTTGTTGTGATCCTCGTAGATGACGGCGGCTTTCGTTTGTTTGGGCAGTGCCAACACAGCGGGCAGCGACTGTGGTCCATCCAGATCACAGCATAGTCCGACATAGTCTGTCTCATCCTGATGCTGCTCCTGCTGCTTCTCATGGTCATCCTCTTCCGACTCCTGTTGCTGTTGCTGCTGCAGCTGCTGCTGCTGCTGCTCCCGTTGCTGTTCCGCTTCGGGTTCCTCTATGGGCGAGATTTGCGAATCGCTGGACGTCTGATCAAGACGCGCTACAAGCAAGAGGATAACCATGGGGTTAGCACTGGTATTGTTGTCCTAGAGTCAACTTACCATTCATTTCAGCATCCTCAATGGAGGCCTGACTGTGCAGCGATTCGCGTTTCTGGGCCGTCGATTGGATGACGCCAAGACTGCGGTATCCCTCGTCGCTGATCTCACTTCCATTGTCGCTGATGTTCTCGAACTTGTTACTCTGCTCCGGTTGCTGTTGCTGTTGCTGTTGTTGGACTGCTCCACCCGCCGTTCCTCCAGCCTCCTCGCCGTAGTCATTGCCAGTGCTGGGCAACGACTTGGGGCCACTGCTGCTGCTGCCATACGATTCCATTGAGTTTTGCTTCTGTTTGCGCAAATCACTAAGCAGACGACGCTGTCCCGGCGACATGCTGCGTCGGTTCAAGCTGGGAGATCCGGGCAAAGTATCTCCACCCACACCCACACCCGTTCCCATGCCATTTGTCTGATTGAGAAATTTACGCTGTGGTGTCGGACTACGACTGCGATGTTTGTTGACAATGGCGCTGGGCGAGATGTTGGGCGTCGCGAGTGAGCCACCTCCGCTTCCACTTCCAGTTCCAGCTCCACTTCCTGTCGCGGACATAATGCGACGTGCTGCATGCGGTGAACTAAGCAAAACAGAAAGAAAATACCACTTATAAGCAATATTCTACATATTAAAGAAACTGGAATTTTTGATATCTTTTTGGCACTTTTTTGGCCATATCTCTTGAAATACTCAATACTCAATTGCGGATCGAATATTTTTCGATTTTTAATGATTACGAAAGATATGAAAAATCGTTCAAAAAAGTCAAAAAATTTAAAATAGTGAATTATAAAAAAAATTTTGATGCTGATTTAAACTGATATGAAAACCAATTCCAAAATGCCAAATTTCATAAAAATCGGATGATTTTTGGCCGAGATATGGCAATTCAAAGTTATGAGGACATACAATATACGAAATTTGGCAATTCGGGACCCTATTTCACACATTTTTGGCCATATCTCAAAAGTTATCATCAGAAACACAAATAAAAAGCAAAACGATAGTTACAAGTCCCAGAATCGATCACATTCGAAAATGGAATTGGAAAATAATAACTTTTAAGCAGAAATATATGTTCTATGCTAGTTTTTAGCTGCAATTCGATTAGTGTTCTATATCTGGGCTATGTATGTATAAAGGAGGAGGAGTACCTAACAGGAATATCTGTTTACGTTAAGGTCAAGTTTAAGGAGTTTTAGAACCTGAGCTTATTTGATCAACTGTCTGTCTGTGTCTTTGTTGCTCCTCTGCCTGCATAAGCATATGCATGCCGGTCTGTTTATCTGTTTACTTGTCGAGTTTTCTGTGGTCTAATGAAGCCACTAATGGAGCACTTAAATGACACGATATCCCCAGAGAGAGAGAGAGAGAGAGAGAGAGAGACTAAGTAGCTTCGTCTTTAACTTTGTGTCTGTTTCTATGCTGCCATCAAAGCTTTATCCGTCTTTATGCATGCAATTAGCGTGAGTCGTGATAACTGCTTAATGCAGCCGAAGCTAGGCGAGAACGGAGAGAGGAGGAGGTGAGACGAGTGACCATACATATGTATAGTTGTGGAGCATTACTTATCTAAATTGGTTACTACTCACCGCTCGTATATCACCTGCGTGTTGTGGAGTTCTATGGAGCCGTTGCCATTGCCAACGCCAATTCCCGGACTGGATGCATTTGAGCTGGTGGCGGAAACATTCCTTGGCAGCAGACGGGCCGTGATGGTGCTGCGATGTTGAGCCCGGCAGCGGCAAGGATCATGCTTGTCCAGATAGTGGGACAGCGTGTCCCAACCGCCGCCCACACGCACCATCACATGGGAGCGCAGTATCTAGAAGGATAATCGTGAATCAAAATATTATATGCATAGGTGAAGGCGATGAGGATATACGTACGCGCACGAAGATCAACACTTTGGTGTCGCCGATGCGATATTTGCCCTCGGATACCCGCACCATGGGAAACTGTGAGGGGCATGTGCATTTCTCCACCAAATCTCTGACCTGAAATGCGCCAAATGTGAGAAAAAAATAAAAACAAATTCAACAAATGTGTCAGCAACACTCTTCTCTCTCTCTTTCACTCTCTCTCACACTCTCTCACACTCTCTACGTCTCTCATTCTATCATTCTCTGTGTAGCTGTAACCCGAAGTTGTGAACCCATAGGGCATTGCATAAGATCAAGAGCCACAAGCACAAATCCAACTAGTAACAACAAAGTCCCACAGACTGGACTCGCCATGCTAGCGATGAACGCGTTGAGCACGAGCCGAATGAACAAATGAAATGAACAGATGAATGCGAGTAAATGAATATCAAAATGAGCTGATAGCACTAAATGAGCACTAGATGAATACTCGTTGAACTGGAAATGAATGTACATTCATGAATGCCTAAAATGAACCCATAGCGCTGAATGAACACCTGATGAATCCTCCTCATTATTATAAACCTCAAAATGAATCTAAAATGAACAGAAAGAGTGTCAAAATGGAATTGATGCAGTCTGTTGAAATAAACTCCGAAATATAATGAACGCTTAACCCATTAAAGATGAATTGAAATGAAATGAACTGTGAGCCGATAGTCGTGTCACGCGATCATCTCTATGTAAGTAGTTGTTGAGACTGCTGCCGCTGTTGTTGTTGTTAATGGATCTAGCAATGTTTTTGGGTCTCACTGCATAAATTCACGCGCGCTGCCATTGTCCAAGCAAATGATCAAACAAATGAGCGGAACAGCAAACGAATTGGCAGTCCCCCAACCACAACAGCAACAGCAACCTCAACAGCAACTGCAACTGCATCTCCAGCCCAATCTCAATCCCAATCCCAGTCCCAAAGCGCAATGCGCAAACCTCAACCCTATCGCAGAGTCCTCGCAAAGACACAACCGCTGTTCGTCCGTCTGTCCGTCCGTCCGTCCGTCTGTCTGTGCATCGTTCGCTATGCATATGTCTGCAGGGAGGAGGCACAGCCAGTTCGGCTACTGTGCCGACATTGCATTTGACAAGACGATCGACTGTGGGGCTAACAAAGCAACTGCCTGATAGACAAACACACAAAAACAAAAATGCATTGGAAAAACGCATTTGCACCTTTGAACTATACCCTGTAAAACATTATCTATGAGCGGGTATGCCCAGGTGCATGCACATAAATCGTATCACTTTTGCCAAAGTTACAAGCAGTCCATGTTGCAACATGTTTGTGACAGTTGAAGTGCCAACAGCGCAATCCCTTTTTTTACAGGGTATGCGTTGAGTCGAGCAGCTGTTATTAAGTTTGCTGCAGGAATTGTTAAGTGTGCCAGCAGCAGCAGCAGCAGGCGGCAGTAGTTGTTTCTTTTTGGGGGCGTGTCGTTGCATTGCTGCTGCTGCTGTTCAACGACAACACAATAAATCTAGTAAGCGGCGATAAGCAACAAACAACAACAACAACAGCAAACAAAACAGATCTGCAATCGACAACAGCCACAGCAACAGCAACAGTTGTTGCTGCTGAAAGTGACGCATGCGCGATTTGCTGGCGCTGTGATCCTGGCCAGGCCATAAATCCTCCAACAACAACAACAGCAACAGCAACAATAGCAACAACAGCAATAGTGGCAACTACAACAACAACCACAATGTTGTCGATGCGGACGTGCCAAACGGCAGCGACAAATGATTCGTGGCCAGTTTCGTGCCACAGTTGTCGTCGTTGTGCGGCAGTTGCTGCTGCTGTTGCTGCTGCTGTTGCTGGTGGCACATCATTTGATTTTGGACAAGTTGTTGAGGCTATTTGCTGATTTGGCAGCCAGGCCAACAGTGCCAACAACAAATTGATTGGCCCAACTGACTGATCGGACGATGCAAGCAACCCATGCGATCCGATCCGATCCGATCGGATCCATTGCGATGCGATGCAAGTCAAGCTTTGTCCGCCCGCCGGCGTCGTCTCTATTGTTGTTGCTGTTGCTGTTGTTGTGGCTGCCTGACAATGTTTTATGCATGGATGTGTGTGTGTGTGTGTGTGTGTGTGTGTGTGTGTGTGTGTGTGTGTGTGTGTGTGTGTGTGGCATGCCACATTCATGTCCATGTAGAGTTCAATAAAAGCGCAACGATTTAAACAGACAGCCAAAGAGACGTGAAGCGGGGCAAGTTGCTGTTGCTGATGCTGTTGTTGTTGCTGCTGATGTTGCTGGCGGCGTGAGGAAATGTTTTGTGTTTTTGGCATGGCTTTTCATTAGGTTTTGTTTGACGATTTGCCTGCCACACAATATTGACATTGTATGTTGCCGTTGTTGCTGCTGCTGCTGCTGCTGTTGCTGTTGTGTCGTATTGCTGCTGTCAGCGTGCCTATTGCTGATCGACGTCACACTTGCAATTTAGCAATTGGCGCCGCAACAACAACAACAACAGCCAACAACATCTTGTCAAATTAATTTACAATATGATGAGATACCACAAACAACAACAGCAACAACCAAACAACCAAAGAGCGTGACATAAGCAACACCAAACGGCAACAACGGCAGCAACAGTTGCTGCCGCTAGCCGTAAAGAAATTGCAATTGCTATGGCAATAACAGCAACAAGCAATTAACTCTTTGGATATGACAATTGCTCATTAGTAATGCAATTAGATCAGTGACTGATTGAGCGATTGATTGAACAACTGATTGATCAAATGATACTCAGATCAACAACAGCAACAAACAGCGAAGAGTAGATAGTTGCAGAGAGATCTGCATGCAATTGTTGCTGCTGTTGTTGTTGTCGTTGTCGTTGCTGTTTTGATTTGTTTTGACCAAGTTAGCAACTGGAAACTTAGCCATGGCCAAAAATGGCAATAAGAAAAGTCAGTTAAAGCAAATCGTGAGGTTTCTCACAGTCTAAAAAAAATATATACACAAAGCCTAAAGAAAAGTTAGAAAATATCGGCACAAAAATCGAAAGAGAGATCGATACAAGTTATCGATTAATATTTTAATACACACTTCACACACTTACCATCTCATCGAGACTCTTCAGATCGTTGGTCACAATCTGGGGCTGGGGTCCATACATCAGCATCGGATTCTTATCATCCTCGTCCTCGTTGTCTGTGTCGCTGTCATACAGCTCCGTTTCGATAGCCTGGACGCACTCGTTGCCGGTGGCTGGTGGCGCCTCCGTTTGTGTGCCGCTCTCGGAGCAGCCGTTGCTTGTTTGTGTGCCGCAGCCGACGCCATTGGCCTTGTTATCGGCGGCAATTTCGCGATCAATTTGTCGCTCCATTTGTACCAACATCGGTGCCAGCATGCCTAACAATTAAGTCATAGTATTGTAATCGTTGTGTTATCGATAACTCGAATAGTTGGCAAGACCTACCGAACTTGGCACCACGCCTGGCCACCTCCAGGAGACATAATATGACATGCTTCTCATTCTTGCGCATTATCAAATCGTCCGTTTCAAACAATAGGCACTCGATGATCTTCAGGCTCTTTCTGCCAAAATATACATATATACATCGATAAGTATTAATCGATATGTGTTAATCGATGCACAGCAATCGATAAACGTCAATATGTTAGCCCATAAGTTGTTATCGACAAATGGCATTACATATGTATCGATATGCATTTATCGATAAGTGTTAAGCGATAAGTATTTGTTAATCGATAAGTTATATGCAATTTTGAAGAGAGATCACTTACCTGCACCAGGTGATAAAGTTGGAGACATTGTCGCGGGAGAAGAAGGTGCCGCTTTTCGCCGCCGGCAGATAATGTACATTGCCCAGGGCCAATATCGGTCCCGCCAATCCGGAAGTCATCGAGCGGGTCATTGATTTGTTGCGCGCCTGACGACGGGCCAAATAATCCTCGGCCGCTTGCCGCACATAATTTGCATGCTGCAACAAAATAGAACAACAACAACAGCATTAGCAAATGAAAATCGGGCCAACCGCAATAAATTAGTAGACAAACGCATGCCACAAGTGAAAGTCAAAAGAGAGAGAGAGACAGAGAGCGAGAGAGAGAGGGAGAAAGAGATAGAGAGAGAGACAAAGAAAGTGAGAGCGAGAGGAAGACAAGAATATATCAAATTGAAAACGCGACAAAAATCTAGCAAAAAAGTTTATTTTTAAGAGACGCAGGAATTTAGCGCGGCATTTTTAGGCTGACGCGTCGCGGCGCACGCTACACACCAGACACCGCCAATCGTGGTGCAACCACCTCACGCCCCCCAGTAACCCCCCATCCCATCTGCCGTAATACACACGGCCGCGCCCACTTTGTCACAGAGCAGAACAAACAGAAACTGAAAGCAGGACAACGAATTTGGGCAGCCGCGGCAGAGGCGTGTCCACCGTGAGTTACCAAAAGCTGTTGAATGGGAGAAGGTGGTCCGCAAGGGGGGGGGCAGCGGAGGGCAGCGAACGAATGGCACGCATTGTGGCGCCGCAATCGCATGCATAATTAATTGACAACGCGTTGCATTCGTCAGTCATCAGTCATGATTTGGGGTATGCCTGCCGCCTTTGGCGAAACATCGAGAATGCCACACAGCAGATGAGGCAGGAGAACAACAAGTAGAAGCAACAGTGGCAAATTGGGCAACAAGAGGCAGTTGCATACTACATAGCCTTCCATTTCATTTCCACAGTCAAGACATTTTCCAGAATATACATACGTATATGTTTCTATTTCCATTTCTGAATTCCACATTCCACTTCCAATTTTCCAAGTTCCATTGCTCTTCTGCTGGAATACCCAATCTCGGCAGGATCAGTAGCAATTTGAGCAATTGACATGTTAATAGGATGACTACAGGCATCATTTTCACTATCAGCTAATATTTGCAATATTCACTTCCGATTCCGAATTCCACAATCCACATTCCACATTCCACTTCCAGTTTTCAATTTCATGCTCGCTGCTATTGTGAATGCCATGGAACATCGAGAGGACATCAAAGCTTCGAAGAAGCAACAGTGGCAATATGGACAACTGACATGCCTATGTGATTACTAGAGGCAGCTTTATCTTAAAACCGCTTTCCCTATGATTTCCACTATCAAGTCATTTCCACCACATATGTATGTATGCATATCTTTCCAATTTCCAATTCCCAATTCGAATTCCAGTTTCAGTTTTCAGTTTACAATTTCCATTGGCATTTGCATTCATTTGTATGTTTGTGTCATAATTTAAAATTTTTTAAACAAATCCAATATGTATATTTAACTGCATCACGATGTCACACACACTCCCCGCCTCCCCTCGATCTCGCACCCCCTTCACCACTAGCGCCACACACTTCTCCCACGCCGCATTGTCGCCTCGTCTCAAGTCTGTTTTATGGTTATCGCTATAAGTTGCAGCTCAACAAATGCGCTTTATTTGGTGTTTATGATATACCCTATGCCCAAATCGGGTCAACACCGATGCAAAGTGTCGACTGTCGTCGTCTGACGTCATCGGGCAATTATCGTTTATCGATACTATGCCTACATTGGAGGAGGTTTTGGAGGATCAGCACCAAATGCATTTAACAATTGCAATATTGCATATTCGCAATTTCACAAAATTGCAATCTCATATACAAAATTGTATGGAAATCAATAAATTCTGTTTCACCTTGAGCACAATTACATAGTATTATAGGGTATTATGCAGTCGATTTATTGCCGCTCGATTCTTTTCAACTTTGAAATCTGCCCACGAAGCGCACAATATGATTTTTTTTTTGTGGCCTTCTTCAGCTTTAAATTTATTGAATTGTTTTAATTACATAACAGCCAATATATAGAGTATATACATAACTCTATATATACTTTGTATTATATTAAATTTTTAGCTTTAATCGCTTTTTTTCTAGCGTTACTTATGTTTTTTGTGCAAAGCGTTGCCAAATTGTTGGTATTTTAATTTAGGATTAATTTTGCTGGTATTTTTTTAGTACATTTTAAGCTCAAAGAAAATAAGCTTCAATAATTATGAATTTCATACGTATGTATTTATGTATATGTATGTATTTCCAAAGGTAAGACATTGATTTTATGTAAAAGTCTGAGAAAAATGACTGCTAATTAGTATGTCAACTTGCCACAAACAATGCAACTGCCAGCAAAAGGTCGGAGGCCTCATGTGACATCGTCAAGTGTCGTTGCAATTAACATGACTTTGGAGTCAACCCATAAAGTGCAGACAGAGACAGATAAAGATAAGGTGAGAGAGATTGACAAGTGCAGCTCATAAAGTACATCGAATGCTGCCACAAACTGATTGCCATGCAACTGTGCCACACGACTCGAGGGGGCCTTATGAGGTACATACACATATACACACATACACACATACATACATACATACATATGTACATATATGTACGTGACAGGTAAAAAGCAGACGATAAAAATGATACAAAAAGAGAGCGAAAGCTGTTAAGGAAGTGACGTTTGTCCATGCGAGCGGCTCTGGGCGTGCGAGGGAGTGAAATCTACTTACAAAAACACAAACACACAAACACACACACACACATACATACTTATCTACATACATACACACATACATATGTACATATAAGATAATGCATAATGCAAAAAGCTGTTAGGCATGCATGAAGAGGGGAGGAGAGACTGCTGCCTTATTGCCGTCACGTAATTAGCTTAGATTTTTCGCTTTCAGCCTGGCAAAAATGTGTGTCAATATGGCGTTAATAACATTAGGTAAAAGGCAATTGACAACAATACACACACACACGCACACTTAGCTTGTGTATTAGAGCATATACCGTAAGAGTTCGTAACTGATTTTTTTGCTGTTTCTCTTTTGTTTGCTTCCGCAAAAAGAGAGAGAGAGCGAGATATGACCAAATTAAATCCAGCAAAATTCAAGCTCACAAAACAACTGCAATAATAGAAGTGACTTGGCAGAAAAATAAAAATAAAATTAAGATGAACGCACAAATCAACAGCAGCAGCAATAAGCAAGCATAACAATTGTACAGTTGCCGGATCTCAGTGCGCATCGCACGTCCATACGTACATATGTACATATGTTTGTATGTGATCGCTAAATACTCTGCCCTCCTAGCGTATGCAGACAGGCAGACAGACAGACAGCTTTTGCCAGGCATACCCTGCAGTCTGCAGAGTGCGCACAACAGTAGGCAACACTGAACGATGAACACGTAGCGCATGCTTAGCAATGCACCACTATCGATAGCAAATATCGATAGGTCAATCAATTAGCACATAGCCTGCGAGCTTTAGAATAAGAGATGGCCAAATTTAAAGTAAATTGCGTAGTGTTGCCAACGCCTAAGCGGATTTAAAACTTGAGCAGCAGAAATATAATGATAAAATTATAATGGAAAAGAAATATCTGTCAAAAAAAGAAAATAAGCATTGAGTGAGGCACTAATAATAAATTGAAAATTAAATAAACGAGTTGGAAAAAAAAAATATATATATATATATAGTTGGCAATAATGGCGTCAAGTTGCATGTGAATGTGTGTGTGTGTCTAATGAAGTGAACTGCCACCGATTGTCAGTTAGATTGGGGGATTTGCTGAATTGGCCATAACAGCTAACACCTAGCATGGCCAGCAAAGCACGCCGGCATTATATCAATGGTATTGTTGCTGTTGTTGTTGTTGTTGTTCAACTCAATCAAAATCACAAATCATAGCCCAAGAAAACAAAGCAGCAGCAGCAGAAGAAGCAGAGGCAGATTGAAAGCAACAGAAACAAAAAAAAAGTGTCCACGGCATGCCATTCAAAATTATATTTCAAAGCCGTGTCGACGTTGCCGTCATCAGCAACTATAGTTAACTTGGCTAACAGCCGTTGCTGTTTGTAGCTGTCATTGTTATTTGTTGTGCGCTGAGGTTCAAGGTTCTCATGCAGCCACACACAACTTCCTCCTCCGTTTGATTTTTTTTGCTCAGCTGCTTCTACTTCTTTTTCTTCATATTTTTTTTGGCATTATATTTTTGGGGTTTTCTTTTTTTTTTTTTTGACCATTTTGGCAATGATAGATTGCTGGCAAATGATTATTGCAACAACAGCAACAATGGACAACGAATGCTTCGGTCACCTGCCTGCTCGAGGGGCTCCCACTTTGATCTTTTGCTTGTGGAATTTGATTGCCAACTAACGGTATTGCCATAATGGCCAAACAACACCTCCATCTCTCTCTCTCTCTCTCTCTCTCTCTCTCTCTCTCTCTCTCTCTCTCTATCTCACTCTGTCACTCGAGCCATCTCACTTGCACGCTGACTTTGAATTGTGGGAAATGTCTTTAACCTAAGATCGATGATGCGATCACATAGTAGATGTGATGTGATGCGATGCGATGAGATCATTGATTTGCCAATTGAGATTCTTGTAACTTGATATGTGTTGCATAAAGAGATGAATGAATTTTCTTTTGGGAAATCATCGATTGCTGTTGTAGCGATGGCTTTAAATCTGGTCAACGATGGTTCGTCAACCATTGGTATTAACAAAACCAACGAAAAATCATCGATTAATTTTACAGTTCAACTACACAACGTAATCGAAAATAATCGATAGTCGCTGAATCGATAATTAGTTGCATCACTGCAGCGGGGGTGGACACATGCAGTAATTAATGTTTGTATGCAGTAGTTGTGTGGCAGCATTAACTTGCAACACGTTGCACGCCGCTTGCATACTCATTAATGCAACAATAACAAACGCGGCCTAAAATACATTACACAAAATATATGTGTATGTGTATATACAATATAGAAACTAAAATTAAACCAAACTAAACTGGTTTCCCAATTGTTGTTGCTCTTGTTTAACTATTTTCCCAAAAAGCCGAAGCCAAAACGAATTTTGAATGTGGGTGAAGTTGTTGTCGGACAAAATAAAAAAATATATACATATATACAAACAAAAATAAAAAAAAACAAAGAATCGAAAAGAGTTGAGAGCCACAAATCGAGGCCAAGTCGTCGTTCTCCTCCCTACTAACCCAAAACCCACCGCTGCCACCCATTTGGGTCTCCCTCGGTATCAGTCTCCGTCTCCGTCTCCGTATCAGTTTCTGGGTTGCCCCAGAGCTGAACCTGCTAAGTATTCATATTTAGTTATAAACTTGAATTTCGTTGCGGCCCAAATTAGTTATTAAAATTGTTTATGGCGCCCGAAGCATATACCCAAGTGAGTTCAGTCGGCACGACTCGCTGATACCATGTACTCAAATGATTACTTCTATTTTCAACTTTCAACACCACTAAAATTCCTTTGTAAGCTAAATACTTTTGCAAGCCATTCATTATTCTTAAAGTTATCTTTAAAATTTGTATTTTTCAACCTCATACACAATAAAATAAAAGTTGCTCATTTGAGGGAGGATATGACCATATAATACTTTGTTGCTTTGCAATACATTCCTTTTTGGGTAGATTAATGACAAGTCCAATTTTGTAGATCAGCTTCCGCTAATGAAATGCCCCATTAATTAAAACGCTATAAACGATTTAATTAGAATATATAGTATATACCAAATGCTAAGCGATTTCTTAATTAATTAATTCTCTCTGTTAAACATTATTAATATATATTTTTTCAATTGAGTTTCTCTTCAACACATTGTTTCTTCAAAAATATGTACGAGATATATTAAAGTCGAGTCAGTTTAATATCAAGATTGTTTAAAATTCCAAAAATAAGTTGAATTTATCTAAGTTTCAAATTCTACTCCAAGTTACTCTTATCTCCCAAATTTGTACAATAGATATACATATGTACGAGATATTGAAAAGTCGAGTCTAACTAATGTAAAGAACATTTGAAAAATATGATGTATTAATTTAAGTTCAAATACTCTCTCAAGTTTCCCTTCAATAAAATGCGTGAAATGTTCAGTTACAAACAATATTTGTAATATGTACGAGATATTGAGATTGAAGTCGAGTCAATTCAAGAGCAAGAATGTAGAAACGCATTGTTTGCCTCGTTTCAATTAATTTTTAATTATTGGTTAACTTAATTAAGCATATGCAAATTTGTAAATAAATTACAAGCACACACAATATGTGTATGTACATATGTATGTACATACATATATATGCCATAAGTATATCTCGTACATAATTGAGGGAATACCCATATTAAATGTCGATTGTTTGTTATTGCGTGCGTGACAGATCTGTGAGAGGTAAACAAAAACAAATACAAAAATGAAAACCAAAATAAACGTAAAACGTCAAAATCGTTATCGAAGAATCGTGCAAATTGTGAAGCCATGTCTAATACTTCGTTTTGTTCCATCTCTCTGGCCGTGCGTCTGTCTGTCTGTCTGTCTGTCCGTCTATCTGTTTATCTGGCTTTAGCTGTATGCGCCGTGTTTGGACTGTGTTTGGTTATTTGTCCAGTTTTGGGCACAGAAAAGCATTTTGGCCAAGCAAATACGAGCATATGTAAATATTAATTTTATTAAACAAACGTGACGTTAACTCAAAATAGAAGGAGACAGTCGATAGATGGAGGGAGATAGTGGGAGGTGACAGAGATAGAGAGAGGCATAGATGAAGAGATGAAGAGAGGGAGCGGTAGAGAGAGTATGCTTTTCATGCATACATATTTGGATTTTCAATTTACAATTGCGACTCGATTTTGCCATCGACACTATCTATATACATATATATCCATATCTACATATATCTCTTTCTTTCAATCGACATATACATATGTATGTATGTACATATATGTATATTTATCTATAGTTTTTTTTATATATTTTAAATATATACATTTTTTTTTTTTTGAGGTCTTGGACTCGTTTCAACTCTGTTTGTCAATTGCCGTTGACATCGTGCGTCTTGTTGACTCCGCCCTCCTTCACCTACTCTTCCTATTTCTCCCCTTATAATTCATACACATAGTACGTGCTAAGCCTCAGTGTGTGTGTGTGTGTGTGAAAGAGAGCGAGTATATGTGAGAACGAGAGGGAGCGAGTGAAAGGCCAAATCGGAGGCAGTTCATCAACAACGCATCCAAAATGCGTGGGAATTGTGACGGCCTTGCTTTGAAGTTTGTTTTGCAAAAAAAGAAACAACATAGAGATATAGAAAGAAAATGGGGGAGAGAGACAGAGATAAAGAGGGAGAGAGAGAGAGAAAGAGGGAGATAGAGATAGACAGAGTGAGAAAGACGGTTAGAGAGCTAGAGACACTAAAGGTTGCCACCTAAGAGAGCAAACAACCATAATCAGTTGGACTTTTTACCAAATTGTAAACGGCGAAAGCCGCTGCCAATCGATAAATTATCGGTAATTAAGTCGATAAGTTTGGCTGCGGAATTTCAGTAGACTAAGAGTTGATTAAAGAGCGAGAGAAACTTACAGCTGCCGAGAAAGAGAGCAAATAATCATAATCAGTTAATCGATAATTGATTATCGATAAATTGATCGATAGCTGATACAGCGAAATTTGAAGTTCCTTTAAAAAATGTCCTTATTTTAAATACACTTTCATTTAACATCTATTCTTTGTGTCAATTGGTATTTGAATGGCGATCAAGTATCTTTAGCTTTTATTTATCTATAATTTAGCCATTTTATGGCCAAACTGATGGCTGATTTAGCCAATTTTGGTAATACGACTGTCCAGCTTGCTGGCAACAGAATTGATTGGCAATTATGGCTAAAGAAGCATAATAATTGTCACATAATCGACACAATCCAAACGAATCGAATCGAGTTGAGTTAAGTTGAGTTGAGTTGAGTTGAGTATCGAATAGAATCGAATCGAGTTGCCAGTTTAATTGGCCAAAATGTGATTCATTCACAACAACAACAACAACAATAGACGGCATTTCTGTAGGCGACTTAACAACAACAACAACCACAACAACGATTTGGACTTCCTTTTGTGGCCTGGGCAAATGATTGTCGCCATTGAGACTGCACGACAACTGCAACAACGTGACGCATGCAACGTTTGCCAGCTACTTACCCCCCGTGCCGCCATCTCTCCCCCATTACAGCTACAACATGGTCTTTAACCTTTTCCCCACTTCTACTCCATCACCCCGATCCTTGGCCATGTTCATTCCCATGCTCCAGCTACTAGATCTTGTCTTTTGTTTCTATTTTCAGACTGTGACAAATGCAGAACGTAGCGGATCAGGGCCCAGCAACCCACTTAGCGCAGCTCAAAAAAAAATCTAGCTAATTTATAGCTAAAGCGTTGGTCAGTAGCTAAGGAGGTTAGGGTGTAACCAGTGAAAAATGTGGAAGTGGAGGATGATCAATAGCGCAAGTTTTGTATGAAGGCTCTCAGTATCGGAAGAAGGTCCTGAAGTGCAAAATATTGGCATAAGTATTATATTTAGTCCCTTAAAACTAAGGTACAGTGAGGGAGAGTGTTCTATTTGAAACCTTAAGTCCAAAATATTAAACAATAATATATCTATAAAAGAAAGTCCCTTTTTAGAATCTCGAAGTTTTTGAGTATTATGAGGTCAAAGTCAGAGGAAAAGGTAAAAGGTACCTAGTAGCAATAGGTGTATCTGAATAAATTCAGTTTTTATATATAGATTAGAAACAAGGTTATATTTTAAACCTTAAGTCCAAAATATTCAAAGAGTTGAAAGTTGTCTCTAATATTTAGAAAAAGCTTTTCTTCGGCAATGGGAAATGGTGCAGATTCCGATGAAGTAGCATTATTGCATGCTAAATTTTGTTCCGGCGCTAACAATGCCACAAATTATACAAATATTGGCAACTGTGCCGCCAATTGTGGCAGATACAATCCAATGCAAAGGCAAAGACAATTAACCGGTGGCGGTGGCGATCATTTACAAGAACTTTAACACGCCGAAGTTCAAATTAGTCAGTGACACTCCATAAATCAGACAAGGGGAAGGGGCGGGGGGTGGGGCAGGCAGTCGGCAACCAGACACAGCTGCCACATGCCACAAACAGCGGCAACTGTGGCAACTGACCGCCCGCTGCTTGCTTGGGTCGAGCGATTAGCATACAATTGTCCCACTAGCTGCAACTTTGGCTGTTCGTCTGTCGGTCTGTGTGTCTGTGTGTGGCAAGTTGTTGTTGCTGCTGCATGTGGTGTGGCATGTTGTGTCTCTGTATTCCATTGACAGCAATAAATAATAAAAGCAAACCGCAAATAACAAGCAAGAAGAAGAATAAGCACACGCTCCCATGAAAACAAAAAATGTCTGGTACGAGGTATATGCGAGTCGGGCATGTTCAACTCAAAGCGATCGTAGGGAATGCAACGCAAAACTGTGTGGGAAAGCAAACGATAACTAAGAGAACGAGGATTAAGAGGAAGGAGGATGCAAGTGAAGCAAAGGCTATACAATTTTATGGTAGGAGATAAACGCGAGTCGGGCAAGTTGAATTCGAAGCAACTGCAGGCATGGCAACCCAAAAGTGTAGGAAAAAATCGAAGGCAGGCTGAGGTTAGGAGGTTAAAGAGGGAGAGTAGGAGCGTAGGAGAGGCGGCAACTGAGATGGAGGCTAAGTACAACAATAACAACTATTTTGCGGTTGCAACTTGCTGTGGCACACATACATACACACAGTTGAGAGTGTGTCGCACAAATTTGCAGCGTTAATAAAGTCAAAATCGGATTAGACACGCCCCGTCGCGACCCATGGCAACACCTGCCTACTTCCCCCCATCGTCTCCCCTCCTGCAGCAGCAATTTATTGGCTCAGCTGCATGCCACTTCTGGTGGCAACTGGTCAAGCAGTTTGGCCACACGATCCCAGATGTAGAAAAGATATTTGATTTCAATTCGAAATCAAAAATGTGCAACAAAATCAACATTTTTAAATCGAGAAAAAATCGTAAGAAAAATATGTTGGCAAAACAATAAATTGTCGCTAATGAATTTGATTCATTTCGATTTTTGCCGGCGGCCCATAAATACACAGCTGAGGGGAGATGGAGGGGCAGTTTGTAAGATAGAGAGGAGGAGGAAAAGGAAGAGGAAGAGGGAGTTTTAGCTATGCGACAGTTGTCAAAAAGCCGATATGCAACTGCCCCATATGTGTCGCCATTCAATCTATGACAGCGAGTGGGTGGTGGGTGGTTGGGGAGGGGTAGGGGAGTGTGGGCAGCTGATTGCATTGTGGAGATACGACAAGAGTTGTTGCAACACCCCCAAAAAGTAAAGTGTGGTAAGAAACAAGCAGATAGAGCCTTGGCAAATTGTGAATTGCAGTTGAGGCAGATATGGAAAGAGACCAACAGTCAGATAGATATAGATGGAGAGAGAAGTGAAAGAGAGTGTGAGAGAGAGATAGATATATAGGGGCAGAGTGTATATGAAAGAAATAGACAGATATAGAAAGGATTATAATCTGTTTTTGACCCTTTTTTTGGTACTAAGCACTTAACAAAATTTAAAAAAAAGTGCAAATTTTTATATTGAAATTTTTTGACTATAATCGATTTCTGCCATCAAAAAAAATTATAAAAACTTTATTGCCGTTCATTTGAAGTAATACTTTTAAAGATACAGCCAAATAAAGGTTTACATTTTCTTAAGAATTTAATTTTCTACTATCGACTACACTTTGAACTGGCATAACTTTGGCAAAAGTTAATCGATTTTAAAATTTTTTACATTTGTTTCAAAATTTTGGATATTATTTTGTAGCTCCATCTAAAAATGGCCCATCGAAATACTACATGTTGAAAAAACCTTAAAAAAGTCATTTTCGAGCAGTTATGTGGAAAAATGGGTCTTCTTAACTGTGTTCTTTATAAGCAATATGTTATCCACTCCTTTTCAGGATCAATGATCTTATGATACTTGAGAGATTGTTGCATGTCTCAGAGCTATTGGACTGATCCATAATTCTACAAAGAGTACTTGGCATGCAGAGCAGACAAAGAATTGACGATTGGGAGGACAATGTCCAAGTGGACAAATGGATATCGTGAATGAGGAATCCGTATGCGGATGCGCCACAGTCTCAATTAAGAAAACAACGACCCAAAGTTCGACTATAAAATTGGATGGGCTCACGACGAAGTGGTAACCATTCGTAATGCCATCGTCATTCAATCCAGAGTTGGAGTCACGTTTTTTTTTAGCTCGCAAGAATTCCAAATGCATATAAATAAAGAGAACATTTTATATACATATGTACATATATAAAGATGGGATTTCTTGCGTAGAATATATAGTCTATATAAAGTCAGTTTTTATAATACTTTTCAACTATAAATAGGTCTGTCAGTGAATCGCCAAAATATCATGTTGAAATTAATGAATATTTTTTGAATAAAATTAAAATGAAAATTAATCCCAATTTCTTAATTCAAACTTGTTTGAAGAGATAACATGAGACGGAAATGAGCTTGCCGCACTTTGTGGCATTCGCCTCCAATTCGAAACCAAATCTAGTAATTATTCAAAACTCTCTTAGGCATATTTTCATTGAGTGCAACTTTCTGACAAGGGGAGGGTAGATACTATCCAAGGGTGGGGGGAGAGATAGGGAGGTTGTGTGGCAATATCGGCGATAATTGGCAGTACGAGTGTTTGCCCAATTAAAAGCACTCGTCGTCTTTATCAAATTCAATTAGTTGATGCTGCCGCAGGCCTAACAACGATATCTAACACGTTACCTGCCTCGACTAGCAGATACCCTGTAATCACTTTTGTGGCCCTGATACTTTCTATAGAAAAGAGATGATTTATAGTTGATATGGATAAAAAAAACATCATTTAGAGCAAACTGTAATATGGAATGTATGCATGTGCATATGTATGTATGAATGGTGATATGTATGGATGTATAGATGTATAGTTAAGTCATATAATTTATAATAATTATGATCTTGAAATCTTAAGAAATATAGATATGCATCTATGCATGTGTGAATACTCATTTGTATGGACGTGCATATGTATGGATGGTAATATGTATGAATGGATGTATGGACAGTTAGTTGAGTCATTTGTCGACATGTGGAATGCGTTGGCTCTTGTGGATTGTAAATTGTTTTGTGGATGCCATTAGACAATTCGCTAATGATGCCTGCCAAGCAAACGATTCTGCTTCGTCTGTCTCTACGCTAATTGGCAAGACACACACACACACACACACACACGCACAACAGTTGCAGGCATAATTAATACACACAAATACACACAAACACACACACACACACGCATGTACAGTGGGACAACATGTGTTGTGTTCGCTTGAGATGAAGACATGAGTAAACAAAGTTGCGTTTTATTTTCATTCAGAGAGTTGAGCGTGTCGCATCCGCCAGATACAAAATGCATCTATACATACAAGCAAATGTTGTTGTTGTTGTTGCTCATCTGTATGTGTGTGTGTGTGTTGCATCCACATCATCGTGAGTTTCAATTAAAGTTCCATTAACGCTTCGCGACACACACAATTATCAAAAATTAAATTTATGCTTATGACATTTCCGGCAGCAAACAGTCTCCCTCTCTCTCTCTCTCTCTATACCTGTCTCTCTCTTGCTCTGTCTTATGCAAAATCGAAATGTGACGCATCTGTGTTTGTGGCATGTATTTAAAGTTGGGGCAAAAGATCAAAGTAAACTTTATGATTATGCTCCATGCACATCCATCAGCATGTGGAGCAGCTGATCCCGTAGACCGAAAACCTGCACCCACACCACATGAGATTGAGATGCAACAAAAAGTAGCCGAAGGGAATGTGGCATGAACGACTGGCATAAATAGTAAAAGTTGAAAGGTGAACTGAGGTGATATCGGGAGAGAGAAAAAGACATGCCGAATCTTTTTTCGAAATCCTTTTACAACTCTTCTTTTTAAATCCATAAATTCTTCTTAAATACTTACACTTTCACTTTTTTAGCTTACTTCCACCTTCTAATCTGTTGTTAAGGAATCCTTTAACCCAAAATATTTAAATATTTTTTACTTTTAATTTATAATTTTTGCAATATTTCCTATTTACTTCCTTGAATACTTTTAACTAGGTTCACTAGACCTGTTCACAGTTAGTATGTATGTATATATCATTCTTGCTCGTTGACTGTCTACCTCTTTGGTTCTTTAAATGTTTCTCGGTCTCGCTCTTGTTTAATATTGTGCTTTGTCTGGCGGCATTTTTACTTTCAGGAATAGCCACAACAAAAACAATACCAACAACAACACACTCACACACACACAAACACACAAACACAAACACAGCGGCACACTCAGCAGTGACACACACAGCGGGAATGCCCCCCAAAGCGCATTGCGATGCAACCAATGTTGCCGCTACACTGAGAAAAATTAATCAAGTGCCAAAAAAAAAAAAAACAAAAATTATCATACTATTTTCTTAACTACATTTTTTATTTCTATAATTTAGAGGTTTCTATTTCTGTCATCTTCTCTCTTTTCGCCACTCGTGCACTTTGCACTCTCTTCGCACAGTGTACATCTTCTTCGCTTGAAGTGCAGCAAAGTCAAGACAAATTGTCTACGCGTTGAGGTCTTGGCTATCTTGGCCTCCAGCAGCATGACGTTGTCTCATTCCCAGCATCTGCTTACCCCTCACCACTCTCCCCATCCATGCACTCTGTGTTCATCATTGTTGTTGGTGGCGCCAGTAGCTCACCGCGGGCAACGTTGCCACTCATCACAACACACATACACACAAATACTGTGGAAGAAGGCACAAACCGAGCACACCAAGGGATAAGGTGCAAGACAGTTATGGTGTGATAGGGGAGGTGGCCGGAAGGGGGAAACAAGCGGTTGCAATTGCATTGGCAATGGGCAGAGGTTTTGTGGCATGCGCCACGTAACCGAAAACAAATTAAATAAAAAAACCCAAACTGTAATTTAAAGTGGCATCTTGGGATGCATTTTGCAGCACTGTGCATAGAAAGACAGCTAGAGAGACAGAGAGAGAGAGAGAGAGAGAGAGAAAGAGAGAGAAAGGGAGACAAGTGCAACCCCCAAAGAGCGTCAATTGTTGTGAATTTCTAAGGCGATTTTGGCACATTTTCCTTTTAATTCATATTTTTTCTCACCCTTTTTCTTCTTTTTTCTTCGTTCTCTCTCTCTCTCTCTCTCTGTCTCTCTCTGTCTCTCTCTATGTATTTTTTTTCTCTCACTAGCACTTTTTAACAAAAATTACTTTTTTTATGTCTATATTAAAAGTGATATAATATTTAAACATATTTCCGATTTCCAATAGAATTTCTTGTGCTTATATTTTCAATTTTTCATTTTAGGTTATTGAATTTTTTTTAACTTATGTATCTTTATCGATCCCAGCTTTTTGATATTTCTATTTCTATTTCTCTCTCTCTCTCTCTCTCTCTCTCTCTCTCTCTCTGCTGCTGCTTCCCTACTTCCTCTATAAACTTTTTGAGAATGAAAGTTGTTGCCCAAGAACTAGGGCAGGAACAGGCAGTACCTGAAGGAGATGGAGAAGGAGAGCTTAGGCTGCCACTTGAGGTAGCGCCACAAAGTGCAACATTTTAAACACTCAACATGCAACTGCAACAACAAAAAGAGGGGCAAAGAAGGAAGGGTGATGATGGGACAGGCCTTAGGCTAAGGATAAGCTCATTCAGGCAGCCTTTTTGCATTTGCATTTGCTTTGGTTTTTAACTTAAGGTTTCCCTGGGCAGCTGGCACAACGTACGCAGGTAACCTTAGCAACAACAACAAACAGCTGTAATGTGGCATGCAACAATCTGTAGGCGTGGCAGAGTGGGCAGCGACCAGGAGCTATGACCTGACAGCCGCCGCTGCTTTGACGAAATGCATGGCGAAACCGCTTGACAGGATGTCGCTAGAGAAGTGACAGCCATCTCATTCCCATGATAATTCTCTCTTATCTCTCTTTCTGTGTATCTCTCTTCTCTCTCTCTCTCTTTCTCATTGTCTGTCTCTTTCTTAGGCTGCTGCCTATGCCAAAAACTGACAGCCTTAGGCTTTGATAAGCTGCCGCACTTTCCTACTCTTTTTCTTACTCTTTCGCTTTCTCTCTCTACCTCTCTCTCTCTTTCTCTCTACCTCTCTCTCTCTCTATTTGTCTATGGCACCCCAATTGTGCGTGCGTATGCACCATAAAAGTCTAAATCCGTAAATCGCCAGCGCTTTTAACACCTAACCAAACAAACATCAATGCAGCTAGAGATGTGCTGCAGTTCGTGACACGAAACTATCGCTTAGTGAAGCGATTAACTGGCAACTCAATCAATGGGAAATGATTGCGTGTGGCTTGTCCATCACTAGTGGCAAACGCCCACCAAATCATCAGCATCGGCATGTGAGAATTTCTTTTATGGACTTGGCAGGCATAACAGAAAATCTTCTACACCCCTTCCCTTCCCTTCCCACCCCACATAAAAAAGTGTATGCATCCAATATTTTCTGTAGGGGGGGGAACGTATAGTCAATAGCAACTGCAACTGCAGCATCTGCCCGAAATGTGTGCCAGCTGTTGGCTATAAAAACCGAAACAATTGCCAATAAAATGGACTCTTTAGGAGCGAGAAATATGCGATCTTAGCAGCTATAGGAAGATGATTGTTTGATTGACGCACCTGGCACAAAGTTTGCCGATTGATTGACTATTCTAGCAACTGATTGTTTGCATTTCTTTGATTGACTTGCTCAGTTACATAATATTTAAGCGGAATTGTAGTTCACATGGAGATATTTAAATGATTGATGAATTTTACAGAATTTGATTGATGGTCATGACTGACTGAACTTGATTAAGTTACTTGCAAATTCACAGTATTTTAAAAATGAATTGCATTTTTATTTGAGAAATTTAAATCATTCGTGAGTATTTTAGACTATGATTGATGGCAATGATTGATTGAACTCACCTTGCACAGGGCAACGCCAGTGTCGAGTCGATCCATGAAATTCTCCGCATTGATGCAGAGCTCGGGATATAGTGTGCTAAGCCATTCGGCAAGATCCTCCTTCATTGCCTCCAGATACTCTTCGCTGGATTTAAATGGCCGATAAGGCCGCGCCTCGAGCATTGCCATGGCGCCTTCTTTTTTCGCTTACTCTCTCTCTCTTTCTTTCTCTCTATCTCTATTTCTCTCTCGCTCTATTTTTATTTCTCTGTGTTGTATTTTTATGTATATCTCTCGTTATCTCTTTTGTTTCGTTATATTGCTTATCGATTGGCTTGCAATTTGTTTATCGTGTTGTGTTTAAGGCTTGTTATCGATTAGTTATCGCTCATTTGCTGTCGGGCGTCGTGCATTGCTGCTCGTTCTATCGCATAAACGAGAGCTTGTCGACGCTATCCCCTTCTATCTTCTTCTCCAGCAGCTCTGCAAAAATATAGAAAAAAGTCATGTTTCATTTCAGTGTTTCAGCATGTTAAGGCATTTATGTTTCAGTTTCAGCGTTCCTTCTGGTTCACCATGAAACCTTATGGTGTCTAAAGTTATTTAAAAAAGTAAAGTTGCGTAAAGTAAAGTAACCAATGAATTGATATTATTTAGTACATATTTGGCGTTTCATTCCAATGTTTCACTTTTCAGCGTTACTTTTTGTATGGAATTTAAACTGAGGAAAGAAAGCAATGAATTAATATCATAATGTGCAGGATTTATCGTTAAATTCTCACGTATCATGTTTTGTTTGCCAGTTTAGCACTTAAAGTTTATGGAACGTGCCCTCAGGCCTGTGAAACGTGTGGAATGGAACATATTTTTCTGCTAAGCAACAGAATGGCATGTTTTGGGAATTTTATTAAGTTATAAAATCAGTTTTCTAAAGAGAAAATAAGGAGAGAGCGAAGGGGAAATAGCAAGCGAGAGAGAGAGAGAGAGAGGGAGTAACAGAGCATGAGAATGACAAAAAGGGAGAGAGGCAAAGCAGTCTGTGAGCAGCATCATAAATTTCAATATGCGCACAGTTATCGCCATTGAAATCTGCATTCCATCTGCATATTTGCACTTAATGGATTGTGGTAACACACTGCCACTGGTTGTCTCACTCTCTCTCTCTCTCTCTCTCTCTCTCTCTATTTGTCTCTCTCTCTCTGTCTGTCTGTCTGTCTGTCTGTCTGTCTCAAACAATTGCGAACTGAAAGACGGCGCAAAATTTATGACTTTGGCGCTGCAACTGACATAATTATAGCACAACAAAACCACAACAACAATAACAACAACAACTATAGCAACAATAATAATAATAATAAGAGCAACAACAAAAATAGCATTGACAACAACAATAACAACAACAACAACAATTTTATTAACAGCAACTGCAAATATAATCAATAAATAAAAACACATAAAAGCGACTCACAATCGTCGGTTTCTTAAAAGTCGCAAGTGCTTGTTGCTGCTGGGCGCCAGTTTAAATGCTCACCCCCCCTTCACCACCATCGGTCGATGAAACTGCCTGCCACACCTGTGCGCCTAGCGAGAGCGAGATGGCGTTAGTGGCAACTGTGGCTAATTAGCGGTAAGCTCAATTGAACTGTGAACTTGCCCCGCTGCAGCAGAAGCAAGTTGCAAGCTTGTTTTTATACGTATATATACACATATTTGTATATATTATTATATTATATGGGTATTTATTTATACGTGCAGTTAATGCTGCATAAGTTGCAGTTGCTGCATTTATTTATAGCCAAATCCAAGGCTATCGCTTATCTATTTATACTGATTGGATAAGCCGCAGGCCACTGCCAAGCCTGACCTTGTATTGTCCTCTCTACCTCTCTTTCTCTTTCTCTCTTCCTCTCTCTCTCTCTCCGTCTCTATACTCTTACAGCTCTCATTATGCAAACTCATTCTCGATCTATGCATGCGGCAAATGAAAAATAATAAAGAAAAAAAAATAATCATATTAATAATAATAATAAAAAATGAGTTTTCGCGATTTGGACTATAAAATTGTAAAGCTTATTAGCTTGATTGACAAAAGCTAACCGAGTTGGCGATATCGTATACCCTATAATTGGTCGCTTAGATTGGGGTATATTAAGCATGAAAACATTTACATGTTTTCTTTCTTTTTTTAAATTTTTCTCGGTTGAATAATTTAGCAATTAATGCAAGATTTTATTCTTCGTAAATCATTATAATATTTTTAATAGATTAAATGTACATGTTTTTTTAATTCTTCATGGATATTTTATTTTAAAAATTATAGATTTTTATTTTGAATAATAAAATGAAATAATGAAATCAGTACCTTCAAAAATTATGAGAATTTTCGCATTTCTTAACTAAATATAACGTTTTTGAAAATATACTTCAAATTTTATATGAAAACTAACTAACATCTAACCTTTCAAAGGAATTAATATTTTAAATGCATATTACTTTGGAGGATAAACATTCCTAGGCGCTCTCACATGGCTTAATATCCTTAAAACAAACTCTAGTTACGAGGTATCTCTGAGTGCATCAACTTTTGCGATGCATTCAAATTTTATGTAACAGGCAATCAAGTGAATCGGCAACGATGTGGTCTTAATTAAGCCACAGCTTCGTACAGTTTACTTAATTCGGACGTAAAGCAAAAAAAAAAAAAACGTGGACGGTACGACTAACAAATACCCTGTAAATTAAGCAAGTAAGGCTTAGACTATGAAAGTCTGAGGAAAAAAGTCAGAGAATTTCAAATGAAGACAAGTAATTGAGAGAGAGGAGAGTAAGCACCTCAGAGAGAGAGAGAGAGAGAGAGAGAGAGAGAGAGAGAGAAGGAAATGGAACAGAAAGTGAGAGAGGGAGAGATAAAACAGAGATGGATAGATAGATAAACAAATAGTGAAGAAAGAGAAAGAAAGGATTATAGTGCAATTTTACTTAAGCAACGATTATGACATCTTGAGAGAGTTGAGCAAAAATTTTGGAAACTATCAAGACAGTAAAAAAAAAAACAAAGTGAAAAAGATAAAGAGAGACAGAGAGAGAAAAAGAGATAGTGAGAGACAGCTGGAGATAAAAGTGAGATCCACCTTAGACTTGTCTATAGACTAATTAGTAGTATTGATCAACAATTGCTGAAAAGATTGATCAGTGATTACTCAACACACTGCAAGAGATTTGCAGAAAAACAAAGAATGGCAAAAACTGCAAAATAGAGAGACCGATAAAAAGAGACAGACAGAGAGAGAGGGAGAGAGAGAGAAAGAGATGCTAATAAAGAGTAAGAGGGGAAACAATGTTAAGACAAATATTTTGCTGATTTCCTTGGGATTTCTAAAAAAAAAAACAACATTTTGATTGGAAATTGTAGCAAACGATTGCGCCCCGCTGCTTCGGCAGTGGATGCTACAAATGATGAACATCATCAACATCAACATCATCATTATCATCGTCATCAGCTGATCAAGTGATCATCATAAGCCGCAGATCGATCATCAATGCATGTTTTTGCTCAAATCGAATAAATATTGCGTAAATCATTCGCATTCAAACGGATCAATCAATGAGTGGTTGAATGAATGACTGAATGAATGAATCACCACGCCCACTACGCCCCATTGTAACCGGCTGACGGTGCAAGAAATATGCAAATTTGAGCACATTATTTTATTTAGTTGCTCCCCTCTCTTCTCCTGCTCACCTGCTGAGATTTAAACTCTTGTTTTTTTTATATATATTTTTACCATCAGTTTAATTTCGATAATTTTCGAAATTCGTCTTTCATTTGTTTCTCTTGGATATGTTAATAATGTTTAGCGGCATTTTTGAAAGTGAAATTTAATTAAAATACCGCTTATCACAGAGAGAGCGTTTGAGTTGCCAAAAATGATGATGCTGCTTAAATGGCAAATTGACTCGTTACCCAACACTAACGTATGTTTGACTTTCTTGCTCTTTCTTCTTTTCATTATATACTCTGACTCTGCGAAGAATCTCGCTGTTTTGTGAACAAGACAATAATTCCACGTAAACCAACACTGCCGTAATTTCTCTCTTTGATCGTCCATAACTTTGGTAAAACTGCAGCGAATTGCATGTTATTTGCGTATTTTATATTTGTTGGAGTTCTACTTTCTATAAGCAGTGATACAAATTGTATATCATTGGGGTTATTCTCAAGAACTGCAGCAAATTTCTACTATAAATTGCCACTGACAGCAATTCAGTTAATGTGCTGTACTTCATATGAATTGTTATGCTATCAACAAATAGATTTTGAATATCGTTTAAACATTTTCCACACTATTATGGCTGATATTGTTATTATTATTGCTATTGTTGTTGTTTGATATGTACATAACATATTTTCATTTGTTGTTTGTCATGTATCGCATCGAAACGGAGTTTTCATTATCAAACACGACAAGCGATAACTTTACGAAATTGGTGGTATGGTATGGCATGCATCGAGTATTGAGTATCGAGTAACGAGTATGAGTGCGAGAGTTTGAATATGAATTTGAGTTTGAGTATGGGATACGAGTACCTGCCAGAGTCTGTGGATGGGTGCTTCACAAAGGTTGTTAAGTGTGAATTGCCAAATGACAGACAAAAAAAAAATTCAAAAAATTTTTTTTTATATATCTATAGAGAAAAAAGCAAGCAGTGCAGTTGTTGAGGTATTGTTGTTGTTGTTGATCACTTCTTTCAAGTGGAAAAATCGTATCGCATCACAAAATAGTTGTAGACTATTTCAATTAACAATTGGCGTTTGATCGATGAGACAGCTTGTTGCAATATCGCAACACTTTTACCATTACTATATCAATATAATCAACCTGTTATTGTCTGTTTGTCCATTTGTATGTATTTATATACATATGTTTATATACATATATAGATAGCATAAATTTATTATTGTTAATGTCAGCTAAATATAGGCATCGATCACTTCATCTCCACCGACAATTTCAGCACTTGCTCTGGTCACACTCAAAAAAATATTCAATTATTTATTATATGTATGTACATATACATATATAAAGATATTTTTAAAGCTGTGCCCGCATTACAGCAATTTACGTTGAGTAATAAGCGAATAATGCGCATTTCTTAAATGACTTCCATAGTGCATGCTGCTGGCGCCATCTAGCGTACAGTGCTGGCATTGCAGCGGATGGATGCTTAGCTAAGCGCCATCTAGCGTTTGACGTGGGAAATAAATTGGATTTAAGATGAAAAATTTATTTAGTTTAGCTCTAATTTTTTTTCTCTCTCTCTCTCTCTCTGTTTCTCTTTCTTACTATCAATCTGTTTGTCTCTCTCTTTTTCTTTCTTTATGTCTCTCTCTCTCTCTCTCTCTCTTTCTGTATAAATCTTTCTTCTTCTCTATATTATTCTCCCCTCACGGTCTATGCAACTCCATTTGAATGGCACTTGAAGCGACAATTGAAACGATTTTGTTTCAATTCGACTGACATCAATGGCACAACAACAATACACACACACACACACACACACACACATATATATATATATATATATATATGTATATACATACTTTTTGCAAGATGATGTTGCACATGTGGAGCATTGGCGGCACGAATTTGAAGCGTTTTGTTGCACTTCGCAACTGTCAGATTTCAGTGTCGAGGCTGCAAAGGGAAATATCTCAAACAGCGCACTGAGAGAGGGGGATAGAGATCGAGCGAAAGAGAGAGAGAGAGAGAGCGAGAGAGAAAAAGAGACACAATGCGAGACAGACAAAGTTGTTGAAGCTGGGAAACGGAGCAGACGACACCCATGGCCCATGGACCATGGACCATGGACCATGATTTTGTTGATGTGCGCCCCTCTCACTTTCAGCCGCACACATGCAACATGCTGCTGCATGCAACATGCGGCATACGACATGCTATCTCACAAAACAAGCAACAAGCAGCGCCGCCAAGTGCCCAGAGAGTTATTGCCACAAGTTATTATCTATCCATTTATGCATTGTGCCAACAATGCAACAGCTCTGCACCCCCACTTCCCAACGACATGCACCCCTTTGTTCCTTCCACATGCCCCTCGTCGTGTCAACCTATTATGTGTTGCACTTCAGTCGACACACGCAGCGTGGGGCAGAGTGTGAGCTTGGCATATAAAGCCCTATGATGGATGCGTTCGCTTTGCTGTTGCGGCTGTTGCTCTTTTCTTTCGTTTGCCTGCCCCCTCCTCCTCACCATCCTCTTCGCCACCAACTACCCTGTAAGACGGGGCTGCCATGAAAGGGTATGCTAAACTATAGTCTATAGTCTAATATATGAGAGTATATGATATGTAAAACACTGTTATCGTAATCGTTGCCTTAACGATATCTGTACATACATATATAGGCGATAACTATATTTCGATAACTGTCATCGATAGTTTGTCTATGAATTGCCATCGATAAATCATAGATAACTACTATCGATAAATAGGCAATAACGAAATTTACTACTTAGCGTGCTGCGATAACTATAATCGATAACTTGTCGATAAATATAACGTGAAATGATTGTGTTCTTCCTATACATCGATAAGTTCTCCAAAAGCGTTAAAGTGCACTGCAACTAGATTAAATTGATATCGATAACTTGTTGATAAACATTGACTTGCTCACTTAGTTGTCCAACTGACTAAACTGACAATTATTATCGTAAACAATATGCACTATCGATTAATCGATAACTAAAACTATAATGCAACCGACATTCAAATCAATCAAATATAATATATATTAAGTTTATTTAGTTGTTCTGTTGGTTATCGATCTTACTAAATGACAATTATCGAATCCATCACGTAGTATCGATTAATAGATTAATTGAATATATTTCTACAAGTCTATTTCTAGGGTATCCTCCTGCTGTATAGTTGCGACTCCTAATCGGCTTTTCAGTATTTCCCATTTCCATGTCGGCTTAGCTTTTCTGCCTGCATTTCCATATGTGCAACAGCAACAGCAGTGCCATTGTCATGCTCATCCTCTGCTACAACACCAACATCATCATCATCATTATCATCATTATCATCATCATCATCTAGGTGCTTCTTCTTCATATTCTCTATGCCTTCATTATGATTATTATAAAGTGTTGCCATAAATGTCGTCACATTTTTGTTGTTTGATTTGTTCTCCGTTTCTCCATTTGCCCGTCTTCTGGTTTTCAGGGTAAATGCACTGCGGAAAAATCAATAATAGACTGTCGCGCTACCCCACTCCCCCCCTCACTCCCTCACTCCATCAACCTCATTCCACACCCACGCCTAGACAAAGGATCAGCTGGAAGAAGAAGCACAAGTTGGGGGAAAAGAAATCCGTTGACAATTTCATTTGTTGCGACGCGACTAAAGCTGATGTCTTTTTTGACTCATCGCCGCTGACAGACAGAGGGGGGTGACAATACGGGTGTGTGTGTGTGTGTGGGAAGGGGGTGGTAGGTGCCTCGGAAAAATAGGAAAAACTAGCTGACTAACAGGACGACGACCTTGGCTAAATGAGACACTCCTCAGTCCATCGGGCACATTGCCAAAGTAACAGAAAGGGAGGCATGACTTTGTCTGAACAACCAACAACTGACTCATAGTGCAACTGGCGCTACTTTTTTTGTGCCACATTTACATAAATTGCCACAGCATGTTGCATGTAAGAAAACTTAGCCTCTCCAAACTACGGAAGACTATCCTAAACTAATTAAAATTTAGAAAACTTTAAAATTCAATTTTCATAAAAATTGGTTAAGATGTAACCAAGCTATGGAAGTTTGAAGAATCCCAAAAAATAGAAAATTTGAATTTTAGTTCATATTTTGGCACATTTTTGGCCATATCTATTTAAATACTCATCAGAATCACCTCAAATAAACAGCAAGAGACCTGGAATCAATCAGAGTCAAAAAATTGTGATGAAAAATTTTTCGATTTTTGATGATTATGCCAAGGCCGAAAAAGTCGAAAAATTAAAAATGGCGAATTTTACAACAATTTCGATGCAGTTTTAAACTGATATGAAAACCAACTCCAAAATACCAAATTTCAACAAATTCAGATGATTTTTGGCCAAGTTATGGCAATTCAAAGTTATGAGGACGTGTAACATGCGAAATTTGCGGTTTCGGGTTCCTATTTCACACATTTTTGGCCATATGTCTTGAAAAACTCATCAGAAACACCTAAAATAAAAAGCAAAATGCTAGTTATGAGTCCTAGAATCGATCAGAGTCAAAAATTTGAGATCGAAAATTTTTCGATTTTTGATGATAATGCCAAATGGGTCAAAAAAGTGTCGAAAAACTAAAAATGCCGATAATTTTAACAAATTTTGATGTTGAAATATACTGGCATGAAAATAAATAAGGAAAATTCAATATTCATGAAAATGGAATGAAATTTTGCAAAGTTATGATACAAAGAAATTGAAAAATTATTGTTGGTTTTTTCCTAACATCCTTTTTCAGACATTTTCCCATACTATATAACTTTGTTGTCATATTTGTCTGGTAGCAACAAATGTACATATGATATTTCAAAAGAGTCTGGAAATAAATTGTAACCTTCGTTTTTAGTTTTGTTTTGTTGGAGCTTAAGAACTCAACAAAACATAAAATGTCGCACAAAACTTTTGCTTACAATATGTTCAGCCATGTACATATGTGCGAGTGTGTATGTATGTGAGTGTGTGTGTGTGTGTGTGTGCGAGTGTGTGTATGTCAATGCGACAAGTTAAGAATTCGAAACAAGAAACGCAACTTAAGCCTGCGTAGGTTTCTTAAGTAACTTCAAATGTTTTGATTAGACTTTAAATGACAACAACAACTTAACAACAACTTAACAGCAACAACAACAATTACAACAAATGCTCGTAGCTGTGAATGCCAAATGGCAGGCCAAGTTGTCGTCGAAGTCCAACACAAAGTCAAACTCGGAGTCGAACTCGCAGTCAGCGTCGCAGTCGCTGTCGCCGTTGAAGTCGAACTCATTTGCGCAGTCGCCGCGTTGCCCCAACGAGTGTGGGTTGTCTCAAAATAAAAGAAAATAAATATAAAAAAAAACTTATATATGTATATATACACTATATGCACTGAGATATACGCCGACAACAGTCAAGTTATGAGAACTGAGGCAGTGAGAAAATTTGTAAGACTGCAAGTCGCACTCAATCTACACTCTATTCTCACTTAAAGAAACTTTTCTACGGTTTTCTCTTTAATTTAAAACAAAAAAACATTTTTCAATGTTAAAGAAAGATTTTTGTAATGTATAAAATATATAAGTAATTATAATAATAACTAAGAGTATCATTTAAAGACACGTTTGTAAAAAATAGTAAAAAATATAAAAAAATAAAATATATTTTTGTTTGCTGTATATACTATGGTAAAAACTAATAAACTAAAAAAACAGAAACAAATAAATTTAAATTTTTAGCTATATATAAGATATAGTAAACGAAAAATAAATTGAAAAAAAATAAATATAAATTTTTAGCCGTGTATACGATAGTAAAAACAAAAATTAAAAATAAACAAACAAATGAATATCAATTTTAAGCTTTATAAATTATAGTAAAAACCAATAAACTAAGAAATATATGATATCAATTAGAGAAACTTCAGTAAAACAATATTTAAAAACTGTGGGAATTGTTACGTTAAAAAACTGTGGCTAAAAAAGTTCATCAAATTAATTAAAAAAAACTTTTACAAAAATAAGTAAATGTGCAAATATTAAAAAAAGTTCAAAGAAATGGAAAATTTTTAATTAGATAATTATTTCAAATCATTGCAATTGATAACTAAAATTAAACATACATATATTAAAAAACCATTGCTTGATAAAAGTTCATTTAAATTAAAAAGTAGCATTATGTATATTCGGCATACGTAGTGTATGCAATATTCGTTGAGCAGCTGCCACAAATTTCAAAGCGCTATTCATGAATTATCCGTTGTCTTTTGTTTGGCGTAATGACAAAACAAATGGACAGCGCCTTGACTAAACAAACCAAGAGTATCTCTGCTGCTATGATCGTAGCTGCATTTGTATCTCTGTATCTGTATCTGTATCTTTAGCTTTGTGCGGAGTTGTATCTGTAGCTGTGGCTGTGACTGCATCTGTATCTGTCGTTCGCATTATTCGCGCGATAAATAATCGGCACAGAGCGTTTGTGTTGCGCTGCTGCAGCTGCTTGGGTGGCAGGCAAAAAGCTTGCAACTGTTGCAACTTGCAACTTGCAACTTACAACTGTTGCAACGGCATTTTTCAATTTGTAGGAGTTTTGAGGCACATACGGTTCTAGCCGCGACAAGTGGCAGCTAAGCAATCTCAAACAACTTTGTATCTTCAGCTCAGGCCTTCGTATCTGTATCTGTATGTGTATCTGTATCAGTTGCTGTCGCTGTAGAGCGAAGACCGCAACGGAGACCGAGACACTCAGATCGAGATGTAGACGGCGCGTCCGAGACCCGCACTTGACCTTGAACTTGTACAGGTTTTTAACTTTTCTTTTCTTTTGGCCGTTGAAGTATTTGGCCATTGCCTCGCTTTGGCTTTTTGCCTTTACAGTTTCTTATTTTTTTCTTTTCTTTTTTTGTGCTGCTCTCTCCTCCTCCCCCTCTTTTTCTTTCTTTCTCTTCTTTGTTGTTTTCATTCTGGGTATTCAAACGTCCATTTGCGTTTACGTTTGAAACCTTTACTCAGCTTTTTGTACCTTTGTTAGCCCCGTACATGCCTCACCGTGGTATACACAATCAATGTCATTTTGTTGGTATGAAGAAGTGCAGTAAATTTGAAAAGAAGTTGCACTGTTTTGAAGCCAATTTTAGTAGTCGATTTTTGTAATTCATATCAGAGGTACCTGGAATTTGGCAGTTGGGCACACACTTCATTTTCAATTTTCGAGTTAAAGTGAAATTATGAAATTTATTTATGCACTTTAGTTGATTTATTCATAGAGGTATTATGATTTCTAAACGAATTCATAATTCGATGTTTGGTACAGGGAATCATAATGTTGGTCAATCACAACTGCAATTTGCTTGCTTGTTTTAACCTTCTTGTTCTCCTTCTTCTGTTTTTGGACCTAATCAGGCTTAATGCCGCAGCAGAGAATAAGAGCCAAAGTAGCAGAGAGAGAGGGACAGAGGGACGAAAAACGTTGCAAAAAGATTTCCAGGAATCATTTTACAGCCTCCTTAAGTTCAACTCTGACTCGAACTTATGCAGAACTCAATTCGATACGTATTTAATTTCTATATATAGATGCCGATATCGCGCATGCAAAAATCTCCTCATACACATACACACATTCTCATATGAGGCGGCGACGATTTATGGGATTTATGAAATGCTTGAAAAGAGAACTTGAAACATTTGGCATATCATATACTTGTGATCTACAGATTCTACAGAAAGACTGCTGTCTAAAATTAAGCAAGAAGAATTCTGCCTTCCTCTTTACTCTCTTCCCCCCAGCCTTCTTTCAACTTCCTACTTCTCCAAGCCATGCCATATTCACCTCAGGAATGTTTTTAGACCTATTTATAGATTTATTAGTTTGCAAAATTTCAAACTCAAGGTGTTTCTCAGATGGTTTTCTGAGATATTATTTATTCGAGCAAAGATTCTTGTGGTCCTTAACTTTGGCATAATATATGAGTATGTTATATGACGATTTTCAATCACTTTTAAGCCTGAACAAAAGACTGACAAATAATAGGATTTTTGGAATTAGAGAATATTTTTATTTCCTTGAGAAATTATTGCTGAAAAGCTCCAGTTCAGAAAGACTGTAGAGCTTTAAAAGTCAAATATGAAAACAATGTAGACAATATGTATGTAAATATAGAAATTTCGAAAAAAAAAATGTATATTGATCGAATGGGGCAGCAAGTTAAGTTTCAAAATGGTGCAACATATATATATACATACACTGCAAGAAAAAACGAAGCGAAAAGTTATATTTAATATATTTTGTAGTTGCTTTATTCAAAGAAATAATGTTATAGTCACTTAAACAAAATTGAAAAGGAATGGAGTAGCACAGTGGATAAGTAAACTTAATTTAATTGTACACTGCGAGAAATAACATTGATCAGAGTTTTTTTTTCAAACACAACTCAAACTGAAGATACTGTACTTAACTTAGGCACTTTTGAGGTTACTTTACTTTAGATACCATATATGGGTGTACGTACTCTGCACTTATGTATGTACTTACATATGTAGCTCTACTTGACCTTATTTAGCGGTTTCTTGGCTAGAAGTTAGTTCATCCTTTGTGACACAAGCTGCTTAAATGGGTTTTAGAGCGCGAAAGCGCTAAAACCTGATATATGGGCTAGTGTTACACTCCATGACAAATTGGCATAGATGCATACAGATATGACCAAACACACACACACACACACACCAATACTGCGGCACTCTCTTTCTTTGTATGTGTGTGTGTGTTTGTTGCACGAAGCGTGACATTTTGCACATGAGTTTTTTTTTTTTGTTTTCCTGGTAATTTTTATGCAGGGAAACACGCGCTGCCCGACAATCTTTAGGCTGTCAACTCAATCTCAATTACAGACAGCCAAAGTGTAGAGATGAGGCTAAGAAGAAGAATAACTGAGAGAGAGAGAGAGTGAGACAGATAGATAGATAGACACATAGACAGATAGATAGAGACAAAGATACACCTGAGGCCATAGGCAAGAAGAGGGCAGATAGAGAGAGAGAGAGAGTGCCTCTCTGAGGCTGAGGTCGTGAGTTAGGAGTAATTCTGCTGCAAATTCAAGTGCAAGCACACTCACACACACACACACACATACTCACACACACATAGATACTTACATATATGAATACACACATACAGTCATAGAAATGTCATCGCAAATCTATGGCAAATGACATTGAGGCAAGTTGAAAAAAAAAAAAAAAAAAAAACAGCTGAAATTGTAATTGGAACCAGGTCCAAAGCAGTTAAAGCCAAGAAGTGTGACACAATTGAACGATATCAGATGACAGCAAGCGAGACAGAGACACACACATAAATTTAGAGCGAGATGGCAAGCAAAGCTCGAGAGAGGAAGAGAGGGAGAGAGAGAGAGTCTCCAGTAGAGATTGGACATGTCAACATGGACATGAACATAATTGGCAGCAGTATCTGTCCCTCTTCCTCTCTCTGTCTCTCTCTCCATCTCTCTCTCTTTCTCTGTGTGCGGTTGGTGCAACATTGGCGTGGCTAAAGCGGAGCAGCTGCTGGCACTCGGAGATCAGGTGAGAGTTATGCGATGTTGTTAATTAACCATTTACGGACTGATTGCATTGGCAACTGTAGCCAAAAGCGAGACACACTGAGAATCAGACAGAGACAGCGACAGCGAGAGAGTGAGAAAGAGTTGTAGAATGGCAGATAATGAAGAGATAACTAGATAAGGGGGTCAGCAGTTGATAAATCTAACTGTAGTAAGTTACAAGTCCATCTCAAGTGGCAATTCTCACAAATAATCGTTTATCGATAAACGATAACAGCTACTAGTTGGGGAACGATGCTCAAGAATGGTATATGATAGATAGATAACTAGATAAGCATGTCAACAGTTCATAATTTGAACTCCACTTAGTTACAAGTCTTACTAAATTTGTGATTTCGCACAAATAATCGATTATCGATAAGCGTTAACAGTTAGAAATCGAGCAACTATGCTCGAGAATGATATATAATTGGGAGATAACTGGATTAGCATGTCAGCAGTTCATAAATTCAACTACAGTTAGCTACAATAACAACTTAAAATAAAAAAAATTCTAATCAATAGTCGATAACAACAGCAGCCACAAACAGCCTAAATTGATAAATATCGATAACTTTTGTATTGTTTTCAATACTTACATTGCGACAGTTTCCCCCTTGACTGCGTTACTGCACATAACGGAACTCGCTCGAAGCGCACTGTGAAGCTGCAATGAAAGCAAAACAGAGTGGGAGGTGTGAGTTATCGATCAATTTATCGAATACAATTTATTTTGGAATTTAATATGCTAGTCACAGTTGTTGTGTAAGGAACAGTCCAATTGATGCGACGACATGTCACTGGGCGTTGACAGCTGATATGGTCACGCCCCCAACGTGACACATCAAAGGTGTGAAGTGTTCCCTGGGAAGAGGGGCGGGGAAGGAGGGTTGTGGTCGTAAATAATAGAAGTAGGAGCAGAAGAACATGAGAAACTGAAACAGAAACAGAAACTGAATAAAAGAGTTGACAACAAATCGGGTCAATCAACTGACAACATGTTTGCCACTGTCGCTGCCCTGCTCTGGGTCGCCCCCCCCCTTCTTTCCCCTTCCTTGCCACCCATCATTGGCACTGCGGTTAATTACCTCTTGGGCACACACACACACAAACACACACACACACACACACACAAATGCTGCCCACTCTGTTGGCCAAGTTGATAGCACGCACGTGATCTGCAGACTGAACGAGCTACGCGCACCGAAACTGAATGAAGAAGAATTTATGAATGGACGCTGCGTGAGCGAATCAACCACACACACATCCACATACACATACATATGTATATATAGGCATGAATGCGGATACACATATGTATGTATGTATGTAGATGGCACATGCATTGTAGGATGCGCCCAAAATGCAAGTTCCTCTTTGATTCGCTCAGCACTCGCCTCATTCAGCAAAAGATACAACAAACTTGCCAAATGTATCTCACAGATACAATTGCCAAATGTATCTCACAAACCACATATGGTATATATATTGTTGTTGTTGTTTATTCTGATTCTTCTTGTTGCCAATTGATGTTTCCCTTTGACGCACTTTAAATTGCTTCGAATTTTCTTATTTTTCTTTCTAAATAAAATTATTAGTGGAATATGTAAAATATTGTTATTATCATACATAGAACTTAAATATAAAATATAATTTCGATAATTTAATTTGAGTATTTATGATGATTTTCATATTATAAAACCAAAATAATCAAAAATATAAGCTTAGCTGCACTTAGATGCATTTGTATCTGTAAGTTACATTTTGTATTGAAATTCTATTCAACTACCAACAAAAGTATTCTCAGTTTTTCATTTGCTATACATTGGCAAATAACTGTGTATGTCAATTAAGCAGCTCTTAGATACATTTGTATCTGTGAGTTGCACTTTTCGCCAGCAATGTTATCGCTGTCAGATACAAATGTATCTATTAACTATTTACAGCAATCAATTGCAATGTTTGCTGCACGTGCCAAATGTTGATCGATAAACAAATGAATATGCTGCTCTCTTTGTCTCTCTCTCTTCTCTCTCTCTCTTCTCTCTCTATCTATCACTCTCTCTCTTTCTCTCTCTTCTCTCTCTATCTTTCGCTCTCTGAATGCGTGCCTACGCCTAGAGGCATGCAGAGAATCCACGAGTTTGCCACAATTTGGCTACTGTGCAACAGCAACCTCAACACTTACAACACCAGACAGCTGATGAGGATGTATCTGTATCTGTATCTACATGTATCTGAGTTGTTGTTGTAGTTGTATCTGTAACTCGCGTAGCTGTTTGGCACGCATGTCTCGTTGCCGTCTGACGCATTGTCTGTCGTCTGTGCGTGGCTCCAACAACTTGAAATTGTGGCATAAACACGTTCTACAATTTCCGGCATGAGTGTTGTTGGCGTTGTTCGTTCGTTGGTTCATTCGTTCGTTGTTGTTGTTTATTAATTTCCATTGATCATCATCATCATCATCAACATCACTATTATGATGATGATCATTACTGATGCAACCGCAAGCCAAAACAAACAATTGACCTCTTGCCCCAATTGATGCCTTTTGATCAACAATCAGTCAGAGGTCTCAACAGATCCGTCAGGTAGTTAATGTTAGATATACATATGTATGTATGTATATGTTGCAGAATTCAATTTTGGACACCTTTTGTTATGGGGTCACACTTGATCGATTGGGGCCATGTGCTTGCAATGGTCCACAAAAGATACACAATGAATGAATGAAAATAAAAACGGTGGGAAGATTCTTATTCAAAGTTCCTTTTTGAGATTCACAAATGATCGTTTAATAGAAGAAATCTTCAAGATTTGAAATCATAAAACATATGTATGTAGGTTTATATTCTAGAATTTTTCAACTTCAGTTATGTTGAACTTTGCTTGAGAGTTACGCAATTTCCACAGATCAACAGTCTCAAGTTGAATTTGATCAATCAATAAATAATGAAAACTAATGGCAATTATCGGGCAATGCAATCAATAATCAATCAAATGACAATCGATAAACGACAATCGACAACCAACCAATGGCAAACAAAATCTCATGGCGAACCAATAACTAAAAGAGAATCCCAAAACTCACAGATCGTTGAACTAATAAATTATGGCCAAAGTTGAAATTTGATAAATCAACTCAATTGTTTGCTCTACGATTTAGCCATAGATCAATTGATATCTAACAATGTACATACATATGTATATATAATCTAGATATACATACTACTCGGTATAGTTGGATAGTTCATGGCAGTTGAGAGTGGCCTTGTTCAGGCCAAAAGGTCTTGGTATCTAGTTTTTCTTTTAAAATCTTATTTTTTTTTTTATTTTTGGTATCTTTAAAAGGTCTTTCATCTCCGGCTTAAATGACAATTGTTTATATATGTATGTATGTGTGTTTATGTATTTGTTGTTGTTTTTAGAACAATTAATTTGTTGTCTCGTTGGTCAAACGAAATGATCAAAAAGTTAACGCGAGTGGGTTTGACCTTAGGCGACAAAACGAGACCGCGAATCCGACGACCAACGACATAGTAGAGACAGAGATAGCGATAGTGTTGGAAAGAGAGAGAGCGAGAGTGCGAAAGAGAGAGACAGAGATAAAGCTATAGAGCACGCACTTCACTTCAACACAATTTACTTTCGATTTATTGTCTTTGGTCAAAGACACGAACAAGCCAATTGCCAAGTCGAGTTGAGTAATTAATTTGATGACCCTAAAAATTAAGGTTTAATTACAGCTCAGCCAAAATGGGCGCCATCAGAGAGAGAGAGAGAAAAAGATAGATAGAGTGAGGTGTAAAGAAAGAGACACAGAGAGAGAGAGAGAGAGAGAGTAAGGGAGAAGGAGAGAGGAAACGATCGTGTTTCGAGGACAACAACGTCAAAGAAATCATCCTCAATCATAGTTAACTTCACCAAATGAGACAAGGTCAACTGATTAGGCAAATGATCTGGGGTTCAACACGCACCGACTGGAAAGGGACAACCTTTCCAGGAGAGAGCAAGACGACAAGACAGCTGGCTATGTTATAGTATGCATCTATGTATAATAATGACATAATAAACATGCCAATGGCATTAAACAGAAAACAAAAACACACACTCAGACAACTTGCAAAACCAAAAACAGAAACAAACCTCAAGACAACGTCAACGAAATTGAAATTAAAATTGAAATGGAATTGGAATGGCTATGAGTATGGGAATGGGTATGAGTCTTGGAATGAGTATTGGAAGTGGAAATTGGAATTGGAATTGGAATTGGTATCGATGTGGAGAAGCCGAAGACCTGCTAAGGTCGTAACATCAGGTTGTCAAATCGTTGAACATCGGCAATTAAAATCAATTTCAACTTGAATTTGTTTTATTTATTTATTTATTTATTTATTTGTTGTTTTTTTTTGTATAGAAAGTTAATTTGTTGGTTTATGGGTTTATAACAAGCTAGATCCTAACTATTTGGTAATATTATTGCAACAAAACACTGATGGAAAGAGACAGATAGAGCAGGAGAGAGAGAGAGAGCGCAACAAGTTCATTAACAAACAAACAAAAAAAAAATAAAAAATTAATGAAGATATAAGCAGATAATGAAATTGATATCGAAAGATATTCGGTGGGAGAGAGAGGGGCGGGTTACCGTTGCTATCGACAAAACTACAACACGATCTCAATTAAGAACAGCAGCTGGCACGTGCATGCATTATATCAATGAATATGCAGCTGCCAAGCAAAATTCGATAACAAATTTCATGACGCCAACAATACACATATCGATAGCTGGCATACGATTTTAAATTATCGTTTGCTTGCATACTTCAAATCGATTCGCGAAGAATTTTCAAGCTCACAACATTTGACTACGAATAATTTACCCATAACATATCGATTACTTATCGATTGATAACGTATCATATTGGTAGCTCACCTAGCACACATTAATCGAAATAGGGTGGCGAAAAATGCACAAAGGACACTACATTTGACTTCAAATAATTTATCAATAATTTATCAATTAGTTTTCGATCGATATGATGTAAGCAATAGCTCACCAAGCCGACAGGCGAATAATATGAAACCTCCTAAATGGCTTAGAACAAGGTATCGATAACATATAGATTAATTGTCAATCAATTTGCTATTAGCGAAAGCTCGCCTAGCTCTCTTACTTTAAGTCGGTAAACAAAAAAAATATTGTAGAGGCATACAATACTTGAATAAAAGCAATATTTCGATAACATATCGATCACGGATCGATGTAGATTAGTTTATAGTCTTCTTTAGTCTTCTTTGGCGTCACTTCCGCATCAGATCTTCCAACCATATTTGCCAACGCCCAGGCAGTCTCACACACACACTTACTCATAAGTTCATTCATTCATTGATTCGTTCATTGATTCATGCAATCATCATTATCAGATTGTTCCGTCAGCGTCGAATATATCACTTGCCAATTGCCAATTGGCGATGATCGAGCGCCCCCTGGTGACAGCAGGAGGTGACAGGCCGACAGATGGCGCCAGTTGCATTTGCATCAACAGATGCATGCACGAATGAAAGAGACGACAGACAATACAAGCAGACAGAGTGCGGCAGAAAGAGAAAGAGAGAGAGAGAGTAAGAGTGGGGGAAGGGGAAAGGGGAAAGGGACAGATGCCGATTAATTGCCTGAGAATCGCGCATGCATAGATAAATATTAATGTTACGCGAATCGTATAACAATCTATTCCACCCCACAGAGAAGTTGTCCACACACACAAACACACACTCGCAAATATACCTCACACACACACATGGAGAAACGCAGTTGGAAACGTAACGTAACGAATGAGAAGCGCAGAGAAGAGAAGCCCAAAGCGAATTGCGCAGCGATAAATTAGCAAAGGAATTTGTAACGCCCCATGATACCCCCGCTCTTTCTCCCTTTTCTCACTACTTCCCCTCCTTTACCACAGCACATGTACATATATGTAGTTCGAAAAGGGGGCGTAATGCGGCGCATGGCTGTGTCAGACAAGGACAGAGATGGGATGGCAGAAGAGATGGAAGAGATCTACCAGTGAAACAAAGTCAAGTCAGGTCCGAAGTTCATCATTGCTTGCATAACTAATTAACGGCGCTTTCGATTCTAACTGTTGTGCATCGCATATCATCATAACGTGAGCAAACTGACATCTTTATAGACCCCCAACCCTCACTGTTTCCATCTATCTCCCTATCTATCTCTCTCTCTCTCTTTCTCACACACACTCTCTTTGTCACTCTCTCTATCTTTCAATCCCACTTACCTCCCACAAAGCTAAATAATTCTTTATGCCTCTTCTTTTTCACTCAATTTCCTTGTTCGCTTTTCTCCCTTCTTCTTCCTTCTTCTATTTATTCGTATTATCTTCCCTGTAACCTGATTTTCCATTTGTTCTGTACTTTCTTCTTATCTTCCTTAACCCTTCCTCAACTTTCCGTAGTCTTACTATTATATATTTTCCGACATTTCCAACAATTCCTTATTATTTTTCTTCTTTTGTTAATACCTACTTCTTCTATTTCTGCTACTACTACTTCTTCTATCCTCTTTAATTTTTTCTCTTTTTTTTCTTTCACACTCTCTCTCCCTCTTTCTCTCTCTCTTTTCCTTACACTCTTCTCTGAAACCACTTTTTCCTCTCTTCAAAATAAGTAAATTTAAAACATACTTATATTTTCTTTATCTTGCAATCCGCTTTCTAGTCTCTCTTTCCACTTATTTAAGCTTCATGGCACCATCTGTCCTGCTCTTCTCTTTCTTTCTGTGCTCACCTTTTTCTCTTTTTGTCTGTCTTTCACTGTCATATCCTATAACTGTTTTTTTTTTCGTCTCGAGACTACTTCTGATTTTACTCTAGTTAATGCCGCCATTAGCGATTTATTATACTCGCTCTCTCTCAATCTTTAACTATCTATCTCTCTCTCTCTCTCTTGGATTTTATCTTTCTCTTTCTCTCTCATACTCTCTATGTCTCTTTCACACCTACACCACTCACCACATATGTATGTACATATGTATATGCGCTAAGTGCATATGATTATTCACTTGATACGCGTTGATTCGTTTCTTGTTTTGCTTTTGCTTTTTGCATATTATTTATGCAAATTTTATGCGAATGCAGAAAACAGAGACAGAGCGAAATTGAGAATATGAAATCAATTTAAACAAATAACTTAACTACATATACATACACACACAGAGTCACTTGTACATAAGTTGATAACAACATTGTAGCGTAGTATGTTATTGTGACTATCTTGAAATGCACTTTGAGTTTTGCTTTTTTTTGCTTAAGTTTTTTTTGCTTAAGTTTTTTTTTGCTTTTCGCTTTTTTTGCTGTTGCAACTTGAAACGGGCTGCAAGTCTTTGGTGCTGGGGGCGACTTCATGACTACATACATACATATGTTTGTGTGTATATGTACATATGTTGGTTGTGCGTGTGTGTGTGTATGTGTGTGTGTGTGTGTGTGTGTAGGCTAACGGGGGCGTTTGTTTGCGGCATTTGTCAAAGGCATTTGGCTACCGATTTGCTTTGCTTTGCTTTGCTTTGTTTTGCTTTGCTTACAACAACATTCGACATTGGCTTGACTGTGGCAGCAACAACAACAGCAACTGCAGCTAAGATCGCAAATAGTTGTTGTTGTTCTTAAACTTTGCTCCCTCCCCTATCTCTCTCTCTCTATCTCTCGCTCTCTCTTTCAATCTCGAATGTATCTCTCACTCTCGCAGTCTGTCGGAGACTAACGCATGACTGCAAAGTCGTTGCAACGTTACAACTAATGAGGCTGCCACAGTCGGCATGCAACATGTGTCCACATAATTAAACAAATCTACACACACACACATGAGCATGCTCTCTTTCTCCCTCCCACTCTCTCTCTCTTTCTGTTACCAAAAGTAGCTGCGTTTACTTGAAATACTTTTGCAGACTCACAGATACATATGTATCTCTTGAATATGTGTGTGTTTTGGGTCGAGACAGAGCTTGGCCAATGTTGGTTGTTATTGTTGTTGTCGTTAATTAATGCAACTACAACAACAACAACAACAACAAATTCATCGTCGTCGTCGTCGGCAAGTTTCAGTCACTAAATTGAACTTTTCAAATGATTTAAGCCAAATGCCACTTTGCATTCAGGGCCAGCGACTTGGCCACACACACACATGCACACCAACACACACACACACTTACATATGGAAATGGGCGTCTCTGTATATGTGTGTATATATGTATATGTACAAATGTCGTATGTATCTCTGCAACACGGTGTCTAGATCTTGGATGCCTTGACAAGTCAATTTTAGTTGCGTCTAACGGTAACAAGATGTTGACAGAACTCTAAAGCAGCCACAGCAGACAAAAAGAGAGAACAATATTCAACAGACAGAGAAAGAGACACCAAGGGGGAGAGAGAGCGAGAGGAAGATTTGCAACTGCAAAACAGCCTCCGCTAATGAACTTATGAGAAAATATATGCACATAACTCTCAGTTCGAGATACTTTAATGAGCCCGCCAGCAATGACAGATATAAAGATCAGAGATCATCCGTGAATTCAACTGGGCCACAAAATAACCACGAAACTTAAGGGAAAAACTGGAGAGCAGATTAAAATTTTAAAAAATATATATACAGAAATGCATATTTCATTGAAATCGATAAAGATTTGGCCAAGTTATGGCAGTTTAAAATAAAAGACAATTAATCGAAAAATGGGATTTCAATTCCTATACTGGCATATTTTGGCCATATCTCCTGAAATACTCATTAGAAACACCTCAAATTAAAAGCAAAATGCTAGTTACGAGTCCTAGAATCGACCTGAGTCGAAAAATTCCGGATCGAATATTGTTCGATTTTTGAAGAGTTTTTCAAAGGGTTAGTATGAAAAATCGTTAGTATCAAAAAAAAGTCGAAAAATTAAAAATGGTGAATTTTACAACAATTTTGATGCACTTTTAAACTGATATAAAAACCAACTCCAAAATGCCAAATTTAATCAAAATCGAATGATTTTTGGCCGAGTTATGGCAATTCAAAGTTATGAGGGCGTCCAATATGCGACTCTATCTTACAAATTTTAGGCCATATCTCTTGAAATACTCATCAGAAACACCTCCAATAAAAAGAAAAATACTTGTTAGGAGTCCAAAAATCGATCAGAAATCAAAATCTTGGTGTCGAAAAATTTTCGAATTCTTATGATTTCGTGAACTATACGATAATTTTAGACAAATCGAGTCATGGATTGTAACTTGGTCGCTAATTTGTTGCACGTGGCAAGTGGAGTTAATTATATGTAGTAAAGTATTCGAATGAGGAGTTCAAACTGATCAATCAATGCCAAAAATGCCAATGATTGTTCAGCTTAATGATGATGATTAACGTTGATCGTTTTGTCTTTTACATATAATAGTTGCCCTGACTGACATATCGTGCCAAATACTATAACAACCATAAGAAGACGAACAAGATGAAGTCGAAGCTAAGGAAGATGGTAGAGAGCTCTACTATTAGAACGGTAGTTAAACGATAGTATCCGGGTATGGAAGACAGAGATATAAAAAGAATGCGGGAAAAATGAATGAGATTGAATAGATACGAGAAATAAAAGTCAGTGTAAAAATGGCAGAACATAAATTTAATCGAGTTGAGCTTTTGAATAGGGGAACGAATGTGCAAATAAGGGTCGAAATGCAGCTCAACGCATGAAAACGAATACGTTTGAGAGTGAATAAATGAATGCAACTCGAGATTGAATAACACCCAGAATTATACCACAAATTGGGGAAAATTACGAGTGAAAATTGTTGTGTTTGAAATGAATATGAGATACAGTAAATGAATGAATAAACGACGCACATGCAATTGAATCAAAAGCCTCCCCACATTTCCAGTGGAGGAGTCTGAATGACTTCAGAAATGTTCAGAGGTTGGCAGGTTTATCAGCATGGTGTGTGTAGGAAAACCAGGAGGAAAAGGGGGTGTTTCATATGTAAAGATGTTGCTTAAATTAATTTATTAAAAGACATAGAAAGACAGAGATTGTAATGACAGTTACAATTACAACTCTAGACCTTCTACAACCTTCCAACAACGGCTCCTCGTATCTAGAGGTATATTCAGGTTGCTCTTCTAAGACCCATTAAAAAAATATACATCATAGATAAATAGGAAAAAGCTTGATTAGAATTCCCCAAATTGAATTTTCTAGTTATGTCAACGCAAAATGAAATTGAAATTGGATTAAAAGCGGCAAACAGACGAGGGAAATCGGAAAATAGAAAATGCATAAAATTGTGAAAATGTTCTCTATGTGTGTGTGTGTGTGTATGTATGGAAAATGAGAGGGGAAATCCGAAAGAAAATATCGTATCTGCCGCTGATGGTGTTGAAAGGTAATAAATAAAGCGCTTCCCAGCAAAGGGACACGTGCATCCATCTCTGTGTGTCTATAATCCCCCTATGCCACAGGCAACTGCTGCAGCGGCAGTTGCATGCCACACATGCCACATGAGACGCCCCAGAACCAGGCAACACGCATCATGTGTGCAACGTTTCTAATTAACACAGCAAATCAAGGAGGCGGAGTTGCAACCGCAAAACGTGGGAAGGTTGGGAGGACAGAGCCGTAGGGTTAACAGAGGGAGGGCCTACCCTCCTCCACATTTACATACATATATACATGTATACATACATACATACATTCATATATACTTGGAAAAGATGAAAGAATGCGGGAGATCTTCAGCTAGAAGTCTGAGGGGGACAAAACAGCCGGAGCAAGGGTAACGACACAGCTGCGAATACTTCACATCAAGAGGGTTAGGCTAAGCAGCCCCAGAGCAAAAAAACAGCCCCGACAAAAGTACAGTTGGCACAATACACAATAAACACAGCTCGAAATCAACGAAGGATAAAAAAAAAACAGATATTAAATCAAAAACGAAAACTGAATTCAACAGCAACGACTTCGTCATTATCTCGAACCAAGTTTTAATTTATTAAAAGAAAATATGGTATGAAACTCCAATATGCCTATGTACCTTAAGTACCTGGAATCAAAATAAGATTTTTCTCTATCTCACTGTTGGGGATCATTTAATTGGTTTAAACGGATCGTAACAAAATGGTCCGACAACTATACATATAATATATCAATCATATATATACAGTTTGAAAAATGATAAACTCGTGTGCTTAATTAAAGCAATTATAAATGAGGTTGAGAGGGGCAGAGATATAGGTAGGAAATGAGTCTAAAGAGAAAGAGAGAGTCGAGTGTTAAAATAGAGGCTTGGCTCACCACCATCAATAATATCAACATCATATTAGCCCAGTTATTAGCGCTGTTATTAGCCAAGCGGTCTTGATGTTGCCTTGACTTGATCTTGCCACGGCGCCTAGCCCATAACTCAAGTGACAATTGACACTATGATGGATGGATGCCACCTCAATCTCAAACTCCACACTCCATACTCGACACTCAATATCGAAGCCCGCATATGTGTGTATCTAAAATAAGGTTCGTAGAGAAGAAAAAGTTGCAGCTGCATTTTTCGTTTGGGGTTCGCTAAGGTCTTAAGTTTCTTTCTGTATTTTTTCTGCTACTTCTTCTTCTACTACTCTTTTCTGCGCTATGTCTTTTAACATATACATATATGTATATAGTATGCATGTAGTATATATTCGTGGGCACCACTGTAGTTTAGGTTGGGTTGGGCGGTGTCTGTCTTATACATACATATAACCTTGACCCAAATTGGATAGATCCGTAGAGTTGTGGATCTGTCTGCATGTTGCATCGCTTGTTTAATCGAACAGAAATGTGTGCTAATTGCTAAAAACAAAAAACAAAATAACGTTTTTTTAAAAAAGTGTAAACATCATAAAAAACACACAAAAACCGCATACAAGTGAAGAGATGAAGAACCATACCGTGTTCAAGAGTCTATAAAAACTCTTGAAACTCTTAATGTAATTGCAGCAACTACAACATACCCTGTATAATCTATACTAATTATGCAATTTTTCTATTTTTCTCACATTTTTATCAAAAACCAACTATCGTAACTCAGCAGTGACTGTAAGGATTTCGGCAGAATCTCAATCATAGTTGAAACTACAACTAGACAAAATTTGGTCACTGTACAGTCGATACAGGCAATTTGTAAAGAAATTTTGAACTACAGGGTATTGTTTGGGAAGATTGTGTAAGCCACAAGTGGTAGCTACTTAGATAGAGAGTGAATGAAGGAAAGAGAGAGCAAGTACTCGATATTTATTATGTGCCTATAGTGCAGAGCGGGGGAGGGGTGCAACACATAGAAAACATAGAGCAAACAACATCAGGGTATATCAAAACCTAAACATAGAATGGGAAACGAGACAAATGTGTTCAATATTTCAATTACTGTTGTTGTTGTTATTGTTATTATTTTTCTTGGCTGTGGCTACATGTGATCCAAGGCACGTTGTCACCATATTGTGTCAGGCTCTACAGCTTACCATATATATTACTATAATTATATGAACTATGTAGGGGAGATAAGATAAGAAATTTTATTTTTATTTTTTTCTGTATTTTTTGTTATTGTTTCTATTATTTTTTTTTGCTGTGGATCCATTTGGTGTTTACATTTGGTTCAAATTCCACTGGTGTTTGACTTGTGGCTTGATTGATACGATCCCCAACGATTAAGCATAAGAAGAGGTATGGATACATATACTGTTAACGAACTGTGTATGTCAACAGGAAAGTTACGAAACTTGAATGTCCTTTTCCATTGAATTTTTATTGACTTTTCAAACAACAATAATGTGAGTTAAAAATAAGCTTTAAAGCTCCCTCACGACAGCAGTCCTAATCGAAAACTTCTACACTCAGCTTTAAAGCTCATGGAAGCTCACTAAAATAGTAACATAAATTGTAAAATAGTCGTGATAAACGATGTTGTTATCGAAGTTATTTCGATGCCTATTTGGAAAATGGAAAGTTGGCCAATTTCGGGTTTTTAGTATGCAAATCGAAAATACATTCCACGTTCCCAAACGCTCCATAAAACAGACATAAATATTGAAATGCTCCACATATTGGGCGTATCGGGTGCGATGAAGAGCTAAGCTTTAAGCCTCAATTAAAGCGCCCCAAAAGCTTAAAAAAAACAGTGAGCCCATTAAAAACCTCACAACGTTGCGGATGAACAGACGGTGACCGCAACAAGACGAAGAGGAGCTGACCATAAAAGTGAAGCTAAATGTGGGCGTGCCACACGACAACACGACGGCAGGTCGCACGCTTCAACTTTTATTTCGTTTACGACCGCAAGCAACGATGGCAACGCGTTGAAGGTGTAGTCACTACTGACAGAGAGAGAGAGAGAGAGAGAGAGAGAGAGAGAGAGAGAGTTTCAGAAAGAGAGAGGATTATAGAGAGAGAGAGTGCTACAGGTATTCTCTAACCGCAACAGGTAGAACTGCATTCAGGATAAAAAAAAAAGGTTACCGCGCGGTTACAAAGTAACCTACAAACCATTGAAGCTGAATACCCTGTAATAAGTCAGAGGATGACGCACAGAACTCAATACCACATAAACAAAAATATTAAATATTAATTAATATTAAATTCTATTTACAATGAAATGTAAAAATTATCAAAAAATTAGCATAAGATTTGATCATTTTCAAAATTTGTAAACTAAAACTCGAGATTGAAAATAATCTTTTATCCGAATGATATTTGTTGTAGCATTAAAAAAGGCTTACCTTCTTCTCACTGAAAATCTGTGTCTGTGTAACAGACTCTGTGAGAAAACTATGGCTTAGATTTTCATAGGATATATGTATGTAAAGTGATATCTGGAAACTATTGAAAGAAGACAACAACAAAAAAGAAAAAAGGAAATACGCCTTGAAGTGCTCTCGAGCTTGTTTCAATTTACAGATGCGCTGCACTTGACATTCATAAGAATAAGCCGGGAAATTATTAACAACAACAACAATTGGTTAAACTACATAGAGAAAGAGACAGCAGTTAGTTGAAAGAAGAGAGAGAGAGAGAGATAGAGCAAAGGCAATGTTATATACCTACAATGTCAGGCGTAACTTAAGCTGGCAAAATCTTTAAGAATAGAATGGCAGCTACACACACTCAACACACACACATGCTCGGCACAACAATTGTGTCGAAGTCGCAGTCAGAACTTCAAAATCTCCGTCGAAATCTTTAGCATCGAACACCTTAAGGCTGCGATTGAGTCTAAGCGGCTGCAAGTGGCCCGGTAAAAAACATCAAAATCCCGCTACAGAAGTACTTTTACTAAAGATATAAACAACTATAGAACTCATGGCAGAGCTCTTCAAATAACACCTGTATCTAAACGGAGTTTTTCAAATATTTCCAATACTTCTATAATCCAACTATAATAATTTAATAATTGTCAACTACGTTGGCTACACAAACTTATTGGACTTGACCGTAAGTAGTGCCTTGCTTGTCGGTTCCAAATATGAGGTAATTCCAACAGCAAATTGGTTAACAAGAAAATGACGACGACGACCTTAAACAGTTAGAGGGGGGGAACTGTAGGTTCCGGGGGGATTAGATGTGTTTTGTAGCAGCAGATGAACGCAACCTGAAGCACAACTACTCAACTTCACTCAGAAAACAAACAACAACAGAAATGACATTGACATAATGATTCTTAGTTAGCGTTTACAATTTCAAAGTAGTATCTATTGTCTGTCTGCCTCATCTTCTTCTTATACTTCGTATTCTTCTTCATCTTCTTCACCTTTGTCATCATCATCATCAGCATATCTCTGCTGTTGATGCCGCTTTCAATGCCACGTACCACTGACATGCTGCAATATTGTAGTTGTAGTTATCGAACTTAGAAACTGTCGTAGTTAGTAATGTGATTCCTTCGCAAACTGAAACATCAGGAGTAATGTGTAAGAGATATATATAGATATATATATATATATATATATATATATATATATATATATATATATATATATATATATGTATATATAGCAAGAGAGAGAGAGAGAGAAAAAGAATTGGTCAAATTTGTTTGGTCATGTCTAGAGTTTTACTCTGAATAATATAGTGCATATATAAAATTAAATAGATTTTCAAATTTGCAATTATCGAAACCTTGGTTGCTTGATACCTGGAATAATGTAGTTGGGCAATATCAACTGCATATTTTCTTACAGCTTCAACAGCTGTTGAATTCATCTATCTCTCACACACACACTACATCTCACTCTCTCTAAATTTTAAGAGTATTCTGGTGTGTCTTGTCAAGTTTATTGTCAGTATTATAACATACCCTAACACAAATATGGTACATATGTTCACTACTGTTGCTAGTCAGCATAGAAATTGAAAACCTTTCCTAAGAAAATCGATAGAAATATCATTTAGTGGGATATATGACTGTTTCCAAAACTCAGAAAATATTAAATATTAACAAAAAAAATTATATATATTAAATAAATGAGAAAATTTAAGAATTTAAAATTCACCATGTAGGATAAATAATTTCATAAAATATGAAAAAATATAAAAAAAAAAAACATTTTCTAAAAACTGCGAAAATAAATCAAAATTGACCCCCAACTGGTGTAGGGTATCTGACATTCGTTATATTGGGCTGCGTCACATAATGAGCCCAACCAACAGACACTTGAGGCAACAAAAGCATTTAGTTTGTTGCTACTGCTGCTTCTTCTTCTCCTTCTGGCTAATACAGCTGACACTTATGTGCTTCTTCTGCTCCTCCTTTTCCTTCTACATTTTATTCTTATTCTTGATTTTCTTCTTTTCTTCGTTTTGCTGCCGAATTTTAAGCGTTTTTAAGTTATTCGCCCACCCAACAAAGCATTTAAGCAACAAGAAAATTCTTAATTGCGCACCTCTGGGGCAACTTCATTTTTTTCCTTTTTTCCGTTTTTTGCGTTTTGCGTTTTGCGTTTTTTTTTTTTTTTTTTTTTTTTTTTTTGACTCTGATTTGTTGTTATCGGCACATAGTAACTCAGGTAGTGTGGACGGGGGGTTGACAGAGCGACGAAGATCATGATGTAAGCTGACTAATTTGTCTTCACCTTTTATTCATCAGGTTCGTCCGGTTCGGGGCTCTTCGGCTTCCATCATAATTCATAAATGTTTTGCACAATTTTCGCAGTCATTTGCCACTTACACACATACACACACTCATACACACGCACGCACACACACACACACACACACACACACATTGATTCATTCATCATTCGTATAAAAGTATTGCTTATGCTGATGGCATTTGATGTGATGTGAGTTTCATTATGTTCAATGGGCTTAACACTCGTTGCAATCGCAGCTGTGTATATCTCACAAGCCGCACTCACAGATACCCTAACTCAACTAGAAAATTACATTTTTCACTATACGACATAGTGTATCCAAAAGTAAGTAGAAAATACCAATTAATCAGTTACCTTTAGAGTTTTTGAAAAATAAGTGGAAAGTAATAGAAACTAATTTAATTTGTAGAACCTTCAATAGAAAACGTCAACATTTCAAATTCGAAATAAAGAAAATATGAATTCACAAGCTTTTTTTCCATAAATCAATAAAAAATAATATTTATAAAGTACGCTATGAGATCTAGAAAATATTTTTCTTATATTTTAATTTATTTATTTATAATAAAATAATAAAAATAAAATTAGTGCATAATATTCCATCTAATTAAATTTGTAGAGCATTCAATAGAAAACGGTTTAGGTTTTCCAAGACAAATCTTAAGAAAAAATATTTACAATGAATATACAAGAGTTTTCAAAAACAAAATACCAAAACAATATTTGTAAAGCACGCTTTGATGTCTCCCACGAAGAAATAGCAGTTTCTAAGATTAAGAAAAACAAAATTCTAAAAAAAAAACCAAGACAAACCTCTCCCACTAAGATTCATAGAGTTTATAAAAAGTAACGAGAGCATTTTATTTTAAAATCCGCCATAGTTCTAAATAAACAACTTCTTCAAGCATTTAAGAAGCTCAAAACTGCATTGTACGATTCCGGCGAAATGATAATTGAAAAAAAAAGTTAAAATTGCAAAACAAATCTAAAAAAAGGACATTAAATTAAATTGTCAGTTGTACCTCAAATGGGACTTGAGCCTTGGCACTCGTCGCCCTCAGCGCTACACGAACCAATGCGACTCTTTACAGCATTTTATAGAGTATTTTTGAACATAAAACTGACAACAAAAGCAAATCCGTTGATGACTAAACGTTATTAAATGTAATGAAATTTAAGTACGCGCCGCTCTGTCGTTTGTTACCCCTGACCCACTAAAGTAACACAAACATATACATACATATATACCATATATACATATATATATATATATTTGATATCGCATAAATATGCTTTTGATTAGAGCCGACTGTCGAGAGGAGAGCGCCCGCCCGCATTGTCGTTGATTTCTGTTAATTGCCAGCAATCATTTGAGAGTCATTTAATCGCCAAGCCTGCCTACAAACTGCCACGCCCATATTGTTGTTGTTACTACATATTATTATTACTATTACTATGGCTATTAATATTATTATGATTATACACACAGCTCACAGCAATTGCGTTTAAACTGATTAGGTCGCATTATGTGGCTGTTAATTTGACAATTGCTGCCCCCAAAAATAATGCCGTAGGTAAGAAAAGCCATTATAATCAACAGTTTTGACAGTTGGAAATTACAAAAAAATTATTCAACTTTAGTTTCAAGTCAAGTTCCAGCTGCTTGAGCACTTAACTTAACATTAATGTGCAACCAAAGTTGTTAAAAGCGAACGAAATTGAAGTTTAAGGAAGCTACAAGCGAAATTTGCAAGCTTTGTTAGAAAAATGCTAAAAGCTTTTAAAGCTGCTAGGTAAAATTGCAAGATCTGTTAGAATATGATTAAAGCTTTTAAAGCTGCTGGCTGAAATTTCAAGATTTGTTAGAAATTTGCTAAAAGCTTTTAAAGCTGCTAGCTGAAATTGCAATCATTGTTAGAAATAAGCTTAAATCTTTGAAGGCTGCAAGATAAAGTTGCAACTTGCAACTTTTGCTACAAATTAAGTTAAGCTTTGAAAGCTTTGATAGTTAAGAATCAAATGTTGGATTAAGTTTGCCTTTTAAAGCTTAATTTATTAATACATCTTTACAAGTTATTCTTGATCATCAATCACAGCAAAAGATCTCTATGCTGATCAGATTATTGCGCACTTGATATTGATCAGCAGTTGATCAGCTACATCACCCACATCTCAAGCTTTAATCAACTTTCAGGTTCTTGATTGTTCGACTTGAATTCTTGCAGTGTCTGTGGCGTCTGCTGTCGGCGTCTGAAGATGCTGTTGTTGCCACGTTGCCACGTTAAGAGTCATGTCTAAATCGCATAACTTTGCCTCTTCATTTCATTTCATTTCAATTAATTGCGTTTCATATAAACTGTCTGTCCAACTGTCTATCTCATCATGATCAACATGATCACCATCATCTTAGTCGTCATCATCATCATATTGTAAATTTAGATGCTCACACGCAACCCCCTTTTGAGGGCGTATTGTGGTCATGGACCCGTATTGTTGGCGCTGCCATTGCCATTTCTTTGATTATTATTAACATTTTTCTTAACTCCCACCATCCCCTTCCCCCACCACTTGCCTCGTCAGCTTCTGCCACATTTTCATTTTTTCCTTTGTCAGTTTTTTTTTTTTTTTTTTTTTTTGCAAGTTTATTAATTGCTTAGCCACAGATCGCAGCTCGTAACTCGCAACATCAATTTGATGAATGCTGCGGCATGTGGCATGTGGGTTGTGGGTGACGGTAATGGTAATGGTGACGGTGATAATCAAAATCATGATGGCAAAAATATAAAGAAAACTATATAATGTTGAACTTTGCCCACATTGTTGACAATCATGACAATGTGTTACACTATCATTATTTCACAACCGACTCAATTAACTTCATTAAAACGGATTTGAGAAACGGTATTGCACAAAAACCTCAAAACGCCATAACTTTGCCAAAACCCAACCGATCTTGAGGTGGCATATGATTTTGAGAAGATTTTGAATAAAACTTTAAAACTGTATTCTGCTTTTCACTCTCTATAACATATTCTTAGCTTCTCTTCTTTGTAACTGATCTACCTTCATTGAAATGCTGAAGAGTCTCTGTACCTCAGAACCCAAATGCAATCTATTGTTGCTCAAGCAACATTATCTTAGGAGGGCGATCTCAAAAATCTGTTGCATCATTATGGACACTTGACCACACACAGACGGAGAGGGAGACAAAAACTGTTATTAATAGTAAATATTGAAACATAGTTCCCGATGTCGATGTCGATGACGACGACGATGACGATTAATGACAAGACGACAAGAAATCGCTTCGACGAGCAATCGCGATTGAGCAATCGATGGAATCAATCAAAACAAATCGTTTTGGGGTATCGTCCGACGGATTGTTTCGATCGATTGGGATTGTCATTTATTGTCGTTTCCCAAAATCGGTCTCTATCTATCTATCCTATCTATTGTCTAATGTCTTTATGCCACATTGTGCCCAATTTGTCTTCATGTGGTTTCCCCCGTTCACCTTCTCTATTCTCTTTTAACGTTTTCATTTTCAATAATTTATTTGATTTTGTTGCCACGTTTTGCATAACAATCAAACTGAAGTTATGATGATAAGTCGAAAAGGGCTGAGAATGCATAGGAAGAAAACACACCAAGAAATTGAAAGCGATACTGAAAATGAAATCTAAATGTTAAGTATTGAAAACAAAACAGGAACATACTGTTTTTAAGTGGGGATAGCAACTAAGTTGAATCTGAAACACAATGTTTAAGAATGTATTGATAGAATACATCAGTAAATTAAAATTGAAAGCGATATTGATAATGAAAATCATCTTGAATTTAAAACTATCGTTAAAAACTTGGTTAAACGTCAAAGTTGATTCAAATTTGTGTATTGAAAATTATAGAAATCTGAAGTAAATTTTTGACTAACTTGAATTAAAATTGAAAGTAATTAATTAAATAGAATTGACATACAAATTGAATCTTAAGCGAATTGAAATCAATGTATCAATTCAATAGAATCAATGAAAATTAAAAAAGTGTAATTCAAATGGAAGTGAAAATCGAATTCAATTGAAATGCAAACGCCAAGCAATTGTTAAATGAAATTGTTATTGAAATTGAAATTAAAATTGAAGCAAATTTGAATTGAATTGATTTGAAAGTCAAACAATGAAAACGTGATGCGTCAGAATTTGGCAAAGAGCCCATCGAGCGCTACGTATGAGTGAAAAATTCTTGACCTACGGCACATACTCTACATATATGCTCTATGTCTGCATATACGATATACTATATCTATATATATATATCTATAAGAAATTGTGCGAAATGACGAAACACTTGGTATTTTTATTACAATTTCCCTTCTGTTGTTGGCACTTCTTGTTCTTGTTTGTTGTGTATAATATTAAGTCTGTTTATGAATCACAGCAAAATTCGGCGAACGAAATGATTAGTGTGGAGGCGTCACTATATCAAACACTGACAGTACTACCCAGTACAGTCACAGATCTTAGGGGGTCTGAGAACTGGGGCGCCAGCTTCAGATATATGTATGTACATACATATGTATAAATGTATGTAATTGGCACATGTGTCAGAGAAACGAATTACCTGTATCTGTTTTTTATTTCTTTCAGTGTATGAATAAATGAGTTTGAGTTAAAGAAACCTAAAATCTGACTAGATTTATCGCAGGTCACAGCTGAAGAGCTCCAAACTGGCACTACTCATAGATGCGGAAATATAGATTAGATTAAGTTCGCGTGTGTCGCAATTGTCCAGGGAAAACCATAGAAAAAAAAATAGAATTTACAGCACAACCCAAAAAAAAAAATATATATATATGATGAGTATTATTTGTGTATATAGTATAATTTACACGAGATATTAAATAGTTCTTCAACTTACCGATCAATACATGTTTGAAAGCTTGGAACTATCCTGGTCAAAAAGAAAACGACAGTTCATTAAAATTACATGAATACATATATAATATATGAGTGTATTATGAATAGTTTTAGAGGTCTCTAGTGTGACATCATCAGAAGTCATTAAGTAAGAAGAGAAAAAAAAACGGTAAATGGAGTTTTATTTGCTTTTTGTCATACACACACACACACACACATACATATGCTTTGATGAGGTGCTCTAAACAAATAAGTTAATAAATAAAGGCGTTAACTTGGCTCGAAAGGCCTACGTAAATATGCGATGAAATGCGCGAAAACTACGCATACAACAAATACCCATGGGTAATGGGACAGCGAGACGCACTCGAACAGATGGACGGACAGACGAACAGTCGAACAGACCCACTGACGGAATGACAACCAGACAGATAGTTGCGTTAAGACATTTAGACAGACTTGTAGTATTATAGATGCATTTATGTATGTACATACATCTAGACAGACATATAGATGGACAGGCGAACAGATACGAATAATGCCGATACAACTCGTCAGCAGCTCGTGTAGGCTTGTTTTGCAATCGCACACACACACGCACACACTTACTCACACACGCATAAACACTTGTGCAAAAAGTTGGCAATAAGCTAAAAGCCAACAAATGTTTGACAAGCGGAAATGGCAGAAAGCACTGCAAACACGCGCAGACAAAATAACCGCAGAAAACAATACAAATGTATGTCCGTAAACCAATTGGAAAGACAAAAGCCCAGATGATGCTGAGATGATGGTGATAAACAAGACGAAAAGGAAGAAGAGCAGCAGCAGCTGCCGAAAAAGAACATCTATTCCGATCTCCGAACTTCCCCCACAGCGCACCCTATAGAGAAACAGGAAGTGAACCTTCTAGAAGTGCCCAATGAGGTCCTGTGCTCCAGCCAAACTCACAAGAACGCAAATTCTGGAAAGTGACTGGAAAGCGACTGGAAAGTAGCTTTGAAGATGTTTAACAGCTGGTAAACGCACTTAAGTTACTTAAGGAACTGAAGGACCTCAGGAACTTTTTAAGAAAGGATGTCAGTTGCTTTCCGTGATGAAATTTTCCACTAGAAATTTTGAAAACTAACTTTCAATAGCTTCCAAAAATAATTGCAGACCTTTTTATTGAGTACACTCAAAGAAGTATGAAAAAATTTCGTAACTTTCCATAAAACGCGTCAATATACTTTTCACACAATTTCCGTAAAGTAATTCTTGTCAAACTCTAACAATAGGTTAAGAAACAATGACAGTTTATAGCTGCTGCTGTTGCTTAACATTTCTAGAAGTGAAAAGTGCGAAGACTTCCAGTGGCGTTTGGAAGTGCCTCAATGACGTGAGAACTGCGTGACGATTTCTTTATGGCTTGAACCAATCCCAAAATAAAGTCAGAAAACCCCAGCGTAAACCTTTTCATTTTCATTTACATTCCCATTTCCAATTCCAATTCTATTCTCATTTCAAATTCCATTGAGACGGCAGCATCATCTGGAATTTCTGCATTTTTCCGTGAAGTATTATTGACAGTATTTGACGATTTTTACGTATGATTTTGTTGTTGCTCCTTGAGGTTAGCACCAGGTAGAATCGTGCCTGGGGCAAGGTCATTGCCATAACTGTTGTATGACATTGGTGTTTGTTCGTTTGTTTATTGTTGTGAGCAGCTAATGAAGGCCCCGTATAACATGGGCATTAATTGTTGACCTTTTCGGCCTAGTCCTTGACTGACAGAGAGAGAGCGAGGGAATGTGCGGGTGCGTATGCAGTAGACCTGACAAATGCCTGCGCATGCGGTCATCAAGGTCGCCGCCCGAACAGCTGACATGACTCAATCTCTAGACTCCACACATCGCCCCCAATACGGACTTCGGCCAAAAAGCCTTGCTCCATTCAAAAAAACAAACTCAGAACACGCTATACACAATCATGACTCATGCAACATTTTCAAACTCCTGCCACACTGTTCGGCCCTTGGCTCCCGCTATCACCAAATTCTGTAGAACCTTTAACTAGTTCAGACAATTCTGTTATTAGCGTCAGCTGTTTCTGTCAATTTTTGTATAAATTTGCAACTGACAGCGCATGAAAATTGGCAACCTTTCCAAATAAATCAATTTCGAGAATTGCAAAATTACTTAGAAATACTTCTGCAATATTACAGGCTATCGGATAAAGAAAGGTACATACAGGTTAGAAAAGTTTTCTTGTAGGCTACAGGTTAAAGAAGAGGTACATATAGCTATAGGGTAGGAAACCTCTATTTTAACCTACAGTCCAATTTCATAAAATTTAAAGCTTGAAATATATAACTATGGATTGAAATCCTATTATTTAACCTCTAGAGATATATATGTAACTATACATATGTATATTTCAATACCTTCCTATCAACCTACAGCCTGTTTATGGATAAATTTACGTAGTCTGTAGGCTATAGGCTAAAGGTGAGACATTTTACAGTGCACGTTGGCAACAGTGGCACATAGTATCTCAAGAAACAACATAATCCTATCTATAAGAACTCATGGAATCCTTTGCCACAGATGCCAGTGCATAGTATAGTGCCTAATCGAAGCAATGCATGCATAAATAACAGGATTTCTACACCACATTCCGTTGCACACACAGTTGCCGAAAGAGAGCCAACAAGAGAGAGCAAAAACATAATGGTGGTGGTGGTGGTAGTGGTGGTGGGATGTGCATGCTGTCTGGCAATGCTGTGATAGTCTGACACCGTGTCAGACACCGTGTCTGTCTGACAGTTATTGGGTGGCCTGGCAAATGCTGCAATAATAACAATCATTTTTGGCACACAATCGAATTGTTTAATAATATTTATACACTTTCATATATACATACATACATACATACATACACACATATAAATAAATAGGGGAAAAAACAACACGAAAAAACTATCGCGTTTTTGCATTTGATTTGTTTGTTTGTCTGCGCGACACGCAAATCGATGGTTGCCACCCTACAAAAAATAAATATAAAAGAAAAAGTAAAGAAAAACCAACTCCCAACTATAAAATTAAGTAACAACAACAACAACAAAATACAATAACAGAAGTAAGCAGCAACTTACGTTAAATTCTGCACGCGACGCAAATGCCGCACAACACTAAAAAAATGAGTAACCACAATATGTATTAAAAATCAAACAGAAACAACAACAACAGCAACAGCGAACTGCGAACGGTAAACGAAGAGCAACAATAACAAGCGTAGAAAATTTCGTCTATCGATAGGGAAGCACGTTATTATTATTATTATTACTATTAGTATGTACCTTTTGTACAACTGTAAATGTGCTAAATTGCTGTTGTTGCCTCACACACACATAGAAACACAAAAAACAAATAGTTAAAAAAAAGACAAGTAGAAGAAACTAAAACGCAGCAGCAGCACGACGTCGACGCTGCCGTGCACAAAATCGCGAGAAAAAAACTGCAGCAACGACGTCGACTGAAACGACGCAACGCAACGCAACGCACAGGACGATAGAAAACTGCGACTGCGACTGAAGTTAAAACTGAACACGGCACAGCGCATTTGGAGTTTATCCTCAATGCCCAATTCAATGCAGATTCATTCGCAATTTCTCACTGACCATATGACTCGCTCTGTCTCTCTTTCGATTGGCAATGGGGTTGGATTTGGGCACGAACTTTACCTTCGGCAACTCAATAAGAAATGAAGAGAGACAGAGAGCAAAATGCGAATGCGTTCGACTTGCGACGAGAGCAGCTTCCGCGCAAGTCCTGCTATGACGCACAGTGGGCAAGTGTACGATTAAAAATAAATTGTATAAATATAATATAAAAAATATATTGATTTTTCTTTTGTAATTGTGTTTTTCTAAAGTTATATTATAGCGTTATATTAATTATTTATTGCTATCGAATGTTGTATATGTGTTTTATAACTACAGACAATAGCACTATATTTACAACCAATGTAAATTGTGTTGTATTAACATGTAATCCATATTAAGCTATCTGTATTGGTGTTATTCGTTGTAAGGGTAGGGGGGAGGTAGTTTTAAAAACGTTTGCCAAGCGAATAGTGGGAGGGAGAGCAACAGGCGCATGCGTTCAAGAGTGAGAAAGAGAACGCATACGCATAACAGACTTGACACAATATTGAGAGTCCAGTAGCTGAGTTAATGTGGAGCTGTCTTTGTGTTGTTATTATCAGGCTATGCTGTATGCAAGTCTGTATGTCTGCCTGTGCGTGTATGTGTGAGTGCGTGTTGTGAGAGTGGCCCGAGGCCCTTTACCTTATCAGCAGCGTGACTGCGGCTGCGACTGCATTCGTTCCATTTCAAAATAAATTTTAACAGAATTACCACAGCTCACACACACACAAACACACAGACAGCAGCCAGCATAGCCTGTGCGCTGACAAAAGCTGTTCATCACAGCAGCTCACAGTCGTAATCTCATTCCTTCTCTCACGCTCCCACACTTTTAGCACTCTCGCTCTCAGTTTATGGTCCTTGGCTCATTGTTGTTGTGATTGCATTTGTGTTGAGCCGCGGCGTCCAACAGGCGTAAACAGCTGTCCATATACACAGTCACATGCACATACACATTTGTACATACTAAGTATATAGGGTGTTACTCTAAAGGGTCATGCAAATTAAACATGCTTTTATGGCATTATTGTGTTGTTTGTTGCCGTCTGCCTTATCTCTGTGTATCCTGTTTCATTTTATTTTGATTGGCTTTTTTTCTGTGTCATTTGTCATTTTCTGATTGTACTATGTGTGCTGTGTTCTCTTTCTTATGCTCTGTCTCGCATTTAATTAAAATGCTGGTACCACTAACTCACTCTCACTCTCGCTGATTCTCTCTCCCCTTCCCCCATTTGGCTCTCTTTGACTTTATCTGTGCGTGTGCATGTGTGTGTGTGACTAGTGCACTTCCTGAATGCACACTGACCCACAGCCATGGCATAAATGTTTATGCGACAAAAATGATTAATAAATGTAAATATGAAAATGATGAACAAAATAAATTCCAGGAAATTTGCACAAGGCAGAGTGAAGTGCTGACAAAATAATTTAAATATGAAAAGAAAAATTATGTATAAATAACAAAATATGTGTTTATGGTATGCAGTTGAAGAAGTTTATTCTAATCAAGATGTGCGTGTAATTAAGTAGCTTGGCACTACGACGATAGACAACGACGCCAACAGCACCGATAAATGAGAGTGTTGTTGTTGATATGCCGCAACGGCAACGGTGACCCAAAGATAGCCAAACAAAGGCAGTTTATACATAACACGCATACACGCACACACGCATATGTACATATGTATGTATATGCATAAGTAAATATCAAGTGAAGCTGGCAACTCTGTCAGCTTGCTGGGGGTCAATAACTATGGCGAGAGAGTGAGAGTAAGAGTGTGGGACAGAGAGGGCTGTGGGATGACAGACAGCCCACCGCTCTTGCACTTCTGTTTCTTCTTCTTCTTCATAATATTCATATTCTTCATCTTCATCTTCTTCTTTTTATTGCTTTTGTCTTTCATGCCCAAACGTGTGCGACTCTCTGTCTCAATCTCTGCTCTTCGTTAAGCATCGCTTTAATTTTTTGCACTTCATTGTTTATCTGGTGACAGAAAACAAACAAATGCAGTTTCAAGATCTGAGATTAATTTCGGCTGCAATCAAAATCAAACATAAAACATGTGTAGCGATCATCACATTAGCGACAATCTCTGTTGCAATTTAATTCGTATATCAACAGTTTTTTTGCTTTTTATTTTTCGGCAATCGCAACTGAAGAGCACGATATTTAACGGTTAACGTACCGTTATATTGACAGTATGTGTATGGATATACGCAAAACGATATCAATAACACTTAAAAATTGCCTGATTTCTATTTATTTATTTATTAATATTTATTAATTTATATTTATGCCGATTTCCTACTGGACTTTTCAATTTACTGTTAGAAACATACCTTTATTGTTTGGAATTTACAGCAAGTCGATCACAGCGTTTAGTGTCAATTCAATTTATTCAAATTAAATGCGAGTTTCACTCACACACATAAAAAAATAAGCAAAAAACAAGAAAAACACGCGCGAATTTAGCATTTATTCGTATTCAAATTCATAAACTTTTTTTTATTAATGAATGCCAATATCGTTGGAACCCACATCTAAATAGATGCGTATATTATGCTTGTGTGTGTATAAAAATATTTTGTTGAATCCAAATTGAAATTCGCAGCTTGTTAATTTGTTGACGAACGCAAAACTGTCACAATCCGTTCGCAGTTCGTTATCATAAAACAAAAACACTTTCAATTCATTCTAATTATTGTCCATTATTATATATGTATATGCATAACGTTTTTTGCTCTCACACAAGAACATAAAATTTTTTAATAAAAACGAAGAAAAACCAAAAAAAAAATAGTTAACGAACAGAAAAATCGTTCGATTTGATTCTATGCGCTTAGCGGGACCGCACATGCAACGGTGCGCGCGATTGATAAACAACTGAAGTTTTGGCGCGCGAGCTGTGCTCATATGCGACCAGATTGTCAATAACGTCGAAATACCAAAGCAAGCAGCATTTGCAATAGCACAATTGTGCTGACATGTTAAGCGCTTGCGTTGCTGGTCACACTGTTCGAGAGAGCTGTTAGCAATCTTTATAGCAGACAAAGCGAATTCAAATTTAAAAAATAAAGGATGATGTAATTTAAGCTCAGAATTTCTATAAATTTGCTATTATTTTTTTAAATGAATGCTAATTGAGGCAAGAAGAGAGTACACAAGTCTATGCTCTTTCCGTGTAACACAATTGTATACTTTCGCGCCGCGTTTTGGACTTTGAAACCTAAAATTCCCATAATAATTTATAATTTATTATATAAGCTTAAATAGAATTATTTACAATACCAGACCTATATGCATGTTGTGGCGAAAAAAAATTAAAAAATAAATGTTACAATTGCAAAACTAATCTAAAAAAAAGGGATTTTATTTAAAACCAATTTATCAATACCCCAGATGGGACTTGAACCCACAATCCCCGGCTTAGGAGGCCGATGCCTTATCCATTAGGCCACTGGGGCTTTATCAACTCGTTGCCCTCAGCAGTATATCAAACATAGATACATATCTTCTGTTCAATTTTGAAGCCGTTGTTAATTCGAATTTGAAAATAACGACGAATTTGATTAAATTGATTAATTTAAATTTAATAAATACTAATACTTAATATTTCACACATTGTTAACAAGAGAACTTAGCTAAATACACATAGAAATATTTTGTAAAATTATAATTTTTTTTCTTTAAATATTCCAAGCTAAAAAAATTTTGGGGAATGACGTTGATGTCGGGGATTGAGAATTTATAGCTTTAAAACTTACGAAATAAATAAATAATTAAAATATGTATGTATTGTATGTGTGTTTGTGTGCGTGTGTTTGGAAATCAGTTTGTTATCTCTCCCTCAACATCCTGCCAAAAGGGCTCGGAGAAGGTATCGGATTCGGCGTCCTCCTGCGGCAACGCTGGCGACGACAACTCTAGCACATCATTGGACATCTCCTCGCAGTCCAATTGCCAGTCATGATGTGCCGCCGCTGCCGTTGATGCAGTGCCTCCACCATCCACAGCTGCACCACCAGCGGCGGCACTGCCACTGCCACTGCCGCTGCTTGTGCCGCAGCTGTTGGCGCTGGCATTACTGGAGACATCGTTGGCCAATTTGCTGCTATTGAGATTATTGCGCACCGCTTTGGTGAGCGCATTGACTCCTTCAACGGCGCGTCGGCATGTGGGTTCCAGTCTGAAATAGGTTGCAGGGAATCCATTAGTTAATGAAGAAGCAACACAAGGTTAGAGAGAATGAGAGAAACATTTCTGAAAGTATAATGCAATGATCGGTGGTGCTTGACTATGAGATACCCTGTACCTTAGTGTTTACTGTGCCCAGTAATTGAGGTTCCCAACAAGGAAATAAGCTTGATTAGCATATGATAGACAGTAGTCTATATACCAAGTCTGAAGTCTGTAGATCTTATAGTAGCACTTCTACAGACAGGAAAGGATTTCGGTACAGCCAGGTAAGAATTTAGGTACAGACGGAAGGACATGCAGGTCTCAATTGATTTCCCTGTTTCATAATAAAACTAACGCCTCCTACTTCCCGTTACATACATTGACACCTGCCTAATATGCCCCTTTGACTTATTTCACAGGGCATGTAAGACAGATAGAGAGAGAGAGAGAGAGAGAGAGAGAGAGAGAGAGAGAGAGAGAGAAAAAGAGAAATTATGTTACCTCAAGGCGAGCGTATAGAAATGCAATGCACCATCTAGGTCCTTCTCGAGACTGAGCAGCTCGGCCAGCATGGCAAAGAGTTTGGGATGCGGATAGTTGGCGACCTGTTTGCGTAGCAATCCAATCGCATCCTGTGGTGACCCTTCGTGCTGGAAGATGCCGGCCATGAGGGCAATGCCGGGCGCATAATGCTCATCGATCTGCAAGGCCTTCTCCACAAACCTTTTGGCACTCTTCTTCGCATCCGGATTCGCCGAGTGGAACAACGTGCCACCGAACATGGTGTAGCTGCGCGGCGAAGTTCGAAAGTATCGCACCGCGAGCACGCACATCGCCTGCGCCTCCTTCAGACGCTTCAGGCGTATGTAGCAGGCGAGCAAACCCTTGTAGACCTCGAACCGATACGGCGCCAGGCACTGTGCGGTTCGAAAGGCATCGATTGCCTCCTTGTGCCGACCGAGGCCACCGAAGAGTTTTCCGCGCAGCAGCAGCGCCTCTATGTTGCGGGAATCCAAAGCGAGGGCGCGCTCCGAGAAGATCAGGGCACGCTCGTAGCGGGAACTCATGTAGGTTAGCTGGGCGTAGAGGAACCAATGGGACGTGCTGAACTCGCCGATGCCCCGCATACGTATTGGGTTGATGAGCTTCTCCTGCTCCAGCCGCTTCTTGCTGTTGAACTCGTAGACAACGGCGAGCGGACAGAGGGCGTTCATGTTATGCGGATTGATCATGGAGGCCATGGTCAGATAGTGTTCCGCCTGCGAGAAATTGCCATAGTAGTACAAGCACCGACCGATGTTCGTCAACAGATGCTCATTCTGGCGCAGCATCGTCGTATCGTTCAGTTGCTGGAATGTCTTGGCCGCCTCCAGATGCTTGCAACCATAGATCTGGGCATGTGCCTTAATCCAGCTGCTCAGCCACTCGATATTCTTGGGCAAAGGTGCCGCTGTAATCATTTGTTAGTAAAGCAATTCTAGAGAGGATTGGATAGGCGTATATGTATCTATCGGCCACTTACCATTGACGACCATGGAGTGAACGTCGCTGCCATCGATGCCCAGCTCAATGAGCGCCTCCACGCAGGTCAACGACATGGGGCACTCCCGCAGCACATCCTTGTAGGAGGCGGCCATCTCGGTCTTGGTCACCCCACGGCCATGCAGATGCAATAGCTTCGCCAGCAGCATATTCACCTTGGGCGTACGCGACTTCACCGACTGCAATGTAGTGATCGCCATACTATATTCACCCAGCTCCCTATAACAGATGGCGATGCGATAGTGCAGCTCAACATCCTGGAACTGTGCGTACGTCAACTCAATGGAGGACAGATGCGTGCTCTTGAATCGCAACATCGTTTTACGCTGCTGGACGACCGCCTCCAGCTGCTTGAGGGCGGTGTGAAAGTTACGCTCTTTGAAGTTGGCGCTGCTGAGATACAGCATCGTCTGATACTCCATCTCCAGTGTGGCGACATTGCGATCGTTGTGCAACACTGTCGACAATAGACTTGCCTGTAAAATACACACACATACATAGTTGTACAATATTAGTGCGTGTGTGTGTGTTTGTATTGATTGCAGACTGCGCTTAGTTATTTTGCAAGCCAGACTTACTTACTGTGGTTATTACACATTCATATAGGCCGTGATCGTATAACTTTTTAATGTTGGTGAAGAGAGCGTTTTCCATAATGTTTGGCGTTTGGTGTTTGTTGTTTGTTGTCTTTGCCGCCACGGACAACACACAGCCACCATACAAAAGGATTGCAGACTTCAATATCGATAGCCCAGCTTCGCAGCATCATCGATAACTGGCGTATTTGAAATCACCACAATGTAAGCAATGTAATAACTATCGATAAATTGTGCAGTAAATTACATGCATATTAAAATATATATATGTATAATATTCAACTATTGTACAATATGTTATATTATTATTATTAGGTCATTTTATGAAATCAATTAAAAACCATCTGCATGTATTGGAACTAGTTCGCGGTGAGCGATATCGGCGACCGGCTCGCATTTATCGATAAACGTGCCAATATATCAAGTTTAGAGTAATGGCAATTAAATAGCGTTCGTTTTTTTTACTTTTTATATAAATAATAAATAAATCGATAACGAACAATGTTTCTAAATCGACTTAAATGTCTACGACCACTGAGCAAAGCTCTAAACAATACACCTCACCAGAGTCCGAGCAAATGGCTGCAATTTCACAGACGCCTCTCCTCCACTGGAGTGATAGCACCCAAGGATCAGACTGGAACCACAACGGAGACCGTTGGCAAACCGATAACGAATCGAGTTGTGGTTGGCGTGAAGACATTGCCCCGGGTCGACGAACCTTTGGAGTCGGCAACAATGTCACCCAATCGAACGCGTGCGTTGCGCAAGAAGCGTTTGGCCATCGATGAGTTATCGGCATTGGGGTTCCTCAATACCCGCGGCTATACGACCGCCGATGAGTATAATCTGGAGGAGCTGCATGCGGCGCTCAAGCAACAGAATCTGTACGAAACGAAGCGATTCTTCTCCACCGATAATCTGGGCGTGGAACAGAACGTGCTCTTCGTCACAGCCAAGTATCCGACAGGGGAGCAACCTCGCGAGATCTTCTTTTTCCGTGAGGGATCCGTGGTGTTCTGGAACTGCAACGATATCGAGACGAACAATGTGCTGAATTTCCTGCGCAATTTCGAGCGGGAATCCTATGTGAGCGCCTTGGTGCATGGCGAGAGCGAAGTGATGCCCTACACCTACATTTCGGAGACGGCCATCGATGTGGAGGGTGACCTGGTGGCGGACTCCAGTGAATTGAATGTCGCATCGCGCGCCTTCTTCCAGAATGGAAAGTTCTATCTGACGCCCGATAGCGATAACTTTCTGTATAAGTACACATTCTCGAATGCCATCGCCCAATCCATTAAGCTGGGCATGTGGGAGGCGACCCTGGATCGTTATATCGATTCCATGGAGTATCTGACGGAGGATTTGAAGCGAGGACGTCGCTTACGCATTTCGCGTGCGGCCATGCTCCGCAAAACCGGTGAACTGTTCGCCCTGCGTCATTCCATCAATTTGTCCTCGGATCTGCTGGATGCTCCCGATTTCTATTGGGATCGTGAGGAGCTGGAGGGATTGTATCTGCAGGTGTGCTCCTACTTTAGCATAACGCGTCGCACCAAGGTGATGAACGAGAAGATTAACCATTGTGTTGAACTGGCCGAGCTCGTCTCACATAACCTCAACGATGCCCATCACATCCGCCTGGAATGGATGATCATTATCCTGATCATGGTGGAGGTGGGATTCGAGATACTGCACTTTGCTGAGGGCGCCTTGCACAAGGACGATAGCATGCATTCGGCGAATGCTTATCCAATTTCCGAGAGCAGTGCCTAGGATAAGAAATTGTTTATAACATGCAATATGTAAATTGTTAACACATTTAAATACATTTAAACATATTTTTTATTCACATACATTTTATTTAAATGTGCGCGCCACTTGTCAAGGTATCGCATAGCCTATCGTTTGGCCCATCGATATGTCTGCACAACTTCGACTGCTTCTCTTTGCTATCGATAGCTATCGCTGTCAGCTGTTGCAAACGACTTGTGCAACAACATTTAACGTGCAGCAGAAATATCACGCACAATTTATTCAATACAAAATAAAAACAAGTGTGCAATTCAGCATGCATTTAACAATTGTAAATTTCTTTAAAAAGACAGTGCCCGGACACATATTCCGCGGCAAGCGACGCCTTGTCAAGCCGGTCAGCAAACGTGCCATGGAAACTTTGACTCGGGAATACGAACGTCAGGAGCACATCATGTTTCTGCTGAGGCATCCTTATCTGACAGCGGTGGGTCAATAGCAATATATTCAATAATGCAGTTTAATATATATATATACATATACTAAATACAGGAAGAATCAGCTGGACATGCCAAGGAGCTGCAGAAACGTGACAAATTAATTGCCAAATGGACCAACGAGCAGACGCTGAGCAAGCTGAAGCCGCATGTGACCATCGAGGAGCGTCTCAATCAATTGAAGATCAAAGAGGCGTGGGATTAATGTGTAACTAATTAATTTAAAACTTCTGCCTGCATTACAACATAGAGAATAAATACATACGTACATATTAACTTAAAGTTATGTAATTGCAATCAATTGCGATGTTTGTATGTAGGCACATATTTGATGATATTTTCGGTTTTCAACATATGACTTTTAATATAGTGCTTTTCACTCTTACACAGCTTAAAGCTCGTCAGCGTTTGTCTCGCTCTCTTCTGTGTGCATCTGCGTGCAGTTGGCAGTGTGACCAGCACGCCGTTTGTGCCAAATTCCAGTGCATAAGCTGCACTTGCAAAAAATAGGCGCTAACACTGGCTTTGCATTTTTATTAATTTGATCAATTTTCATAGTATATAATATATATATTCCTGTTGTATATTAATATGAAATATGTTATGTACACATGCAAGCATATATGTATGTATGTATGTAATATATACATACATATACATATATTATAATGCATCTAACATGTTCGTTTTTCTAGGCGCGCTCAGAACTTCTCTATGTATACATATGTACATACATAAGTATTTGCTATGTACATTTGTATGTATTATATAACACACGTATCGAGTACTCATATACATACATACATATGCACTCCAATATTTATTTAATTTGTTTTATAATTTTTGCGTACTTTCTATTGTTGTTATCTCTTTCTCATCAACTACTTTTCTTATTACTTTTACAAAGCATTTGTTGTTAAAATGTTCTTCTTTTTCTCTTCGCTTTTGCAAATTGAAAAATCAAATTTTCCAAATTATCGATAGGGGCAGGCGAATGGGGGTGGTGTGGTCTGGGAATGGAAATGTAGTGTGTCGTGTTGTAGCAGTCAGGCTTAGACAGATAGTGGCATGGGAAGGATAGAGCTTCATTCATTTGATGTATGCAAGTTAAACTTTCTGCTTTGTTTATAACAATTTTAAATAAACTTAAGAAAAAATAATGTATGTATATGTATGTAGGGTTTATATCGATATACATATGATTTATATGTGGATCATTATATAGTTGCTGTTGTTGTTCTGGATATCGTTGAAATGGCAACGGCTCTTACTCAATCCGCTGTCAGCGGCGTAGCATTCACCTTTTTGTTGGCAGACGGTGCTGCTGCAGTGTCACTTTCAGTTGTTGTCGATGGGAGTGCCACATCCGTCAGCTCCTCATCATCAATATCGATAGCTGATTTACGTTGTTGTTGCTGTTGTTGTGGTTCATCGATATCCTCCAACTCCTGCATAGTATCAAGTGGCGCTGACGCCGCATCACCTGTGTTGGTGGTGGTGGTGTTGGTGCTGTTGCTGCTGGGCAATGGTGGCGGCGTGCTGGAGAGCATGGCCACTGGTGAGGCACTAGTTGTTGCCGCCGCGGCTCCATCGCCCATGCCACGTTCACGATCGCCGCCAGCAATGGGACCAAGTGCATCATCAATGGCAGTTCCAACTGATGCCGCTGCCGTTGCTGCTGGCAGTGTTGCTGCGGTCGGTGTCATGGGCGAATTGGGCAATGGGGAGTCCAGTTGCTGTTGGCTAAACTCCTGATTAGGACTCTCGCGTGTGAACAGACCCATCTTGGATTCACCGCCACCACCTCCAGGCAGAGGAGCGACAGCGGCAGCATCGCTCTCATTGTTGCTGCTGCTGCTAGTCATGAGGGAATGGGCAACAGTGGGTGCTGCCGGTCCGCTAACCAGGTGCGGTGGTGCATGCAACGGCACATGCTGATGATGAGATTGCTGTGGATGATGCTGCTGCTGGTGCTGGTGCTGTTGGGCAACATGATAACGGGGTATGTCGGCCTTGCGCCAAAGCGTAATCTCCTGCTGCTTAAAGTAGCGGCGATCCTCGGTGTCCATCAGCACCAGATTGAGAAAGTATTTCACGGAGAACTTCTTGTTGATGTCGCGCATGGTGGGCGTGAGATTATAGCCGGCGAGGAATACACGTATCGGTATACTCTCCCCCTTGACGGGGGCACCATCCATGATCTCGTATTTGGCAATGGTCTCGTTCTCATTGAAATTGCTGGGACCGGTGCCCGTGGACTCCTTCTTGATGATGGCTATCTCCATGTGCTTGATCTTGATGCGAACGAGCAGGAAATAGATCTTGCCAATTATCGTATCCTTCAAATGGTATTTGCTCTTGTTGTACTCAAACTCAATGTGCAGGCAATCCTCGATGCCCACCTCCATCTTGATGGGACTGTTCATCTCCGGATAACTGCACAGCGTGTGCACAGCGATGTCCACCTCACGGGTAATATCGCTCAGTCGGCGCACAATCGTGGCACGCAGAAAATAGCGGAGACGCACATTGGAGCCGGCATAGACCTCGTATTGCTTCTCCACGTTGGGGAAATCGAAGGGATAGCTACTGTTCTGGAATAGATCGCCGGGACGGGCCAATGCCTTGGCCAGGCACTTGAATTCATGATGATTGCCACGATCGTAGAATAGCTCGATTTGTCCAATAAACTCAATCTTGATGCCCTGATGCTCCAGTTTGCTGCCTGGCTTCTTTAGTGTCACATTCACCTAACGATAACGATTAACGATAAATATGCGATAAATATACGATAAATACGAGTCACCAGTCACACACACACACAAACTAACATACACATACATATGTATGTAAATGTGTCTGTATATATTTAGTTGGACATGTCTGTGCTTGTTATCAGCAGCAGCCGCAGCCGCAGCAGCAGCAGCAGCAGAGGAAGCTCTCATCACTTCCTTTGCACTTGGATAACACTCTGTCAACGCCCCTCCACCCCTTTTCAACTACTCACCTTGCCGGACACTGATTCACCATCGTAGTAGAGCAGCATCTTTTCCACTTTGCCATCCTCGCCTTTCACCTCCGCCGTTTTGCGACTCTCCGCACCATCGAACACAATCTCAATTTCGGCTGATTGGCCAAACCCCAAGAAATTCATAATTGTTGTGTGTTGTGTGTGTGTGTTTTTATCTTGATCTGTCGCTTTCTGCGTGTGTGTGTGTGTTTTTACACTTAACTCTGCTTCTTTCTCGTTGCACTGTACGCTGGCAGAGCGGGCAGAGGCTCTCTCTCTCCCTCTATGTTATTGGAATGTTATGCGGCAGTTGTCCTGACCCTGCTCTGCTGTTGTGTTATGCTTTTGTTACAAAACTATTTTGCTTTTGCAACGCTCCGTTAATACTTGTTTTTATATAAATATATAGTTTATGTGTATTTTTTGCATTTATCTGCGACACTCTTTATTGCCTGATGCTGCAATTGTAATTTATTGGGCGTTTTTGTGTGTGTGGTCGCCGTTTCTGTTGCTGGTGTGTAAAAAAATTTTTCCCCAACTTGTTTATCGAACACCTATCGCCCGTCTGCGTGCCGAAAAATATCGATATATCGTACACATACTATCGTTGCAGTGCCGCTGACAAATGCCGGCACCATGAATAAACAGAGCTTTCGTTGCTGCTGCTGTTTGACGTAAGCATGCGCAACAGTGACGTCACAATTGACAAATGTATTCAAAAATTTACGCAGTTGCATTAATCAAGCATCACTAATAATTAAAAGAAAATTTATATATGTAGTATGTATTTTTCACTTTTATTGTGCAAGCATTAATAATACAAAACATCACATCGTACAACATTTCTGTATATGTATATTATTATAAATGTTTCTCTTTAATGAGCAAATTGTTTGAGCGACTGAAATCGATATCCGATAGCTAGGCAAAGTTGATGATGATCATGTACGCTTCTTTAACAAAATACATATGTATATTTAACAATCTCGATTTATTTATATATTATACATCAAATAAGCAAAAAAAAAACAATGCGAGTAATAATCACACATACTGGTATGGGGGGGCATCTCTCTACCTTTAAACGACTATCGGTCATAGTCTATCGTAACTTGGAAACCGGCTCCTTGAGCATTGCGGTCCAGGCCTGGCGATCCTCGACATTCTCAATATGGTTACGTCCCAGACACTTGCCCATCGAGATAAGCTCGGCGAACTGTGCCACAATCGGATCGCGTCCACACGATGCGACGGCTATTACAGTATCGGCATGATTCACGAAATATGCGATAAACGATAAATCATTGAGACTGCCCTCGATAATGACATCCTTATAACTGCCATGTCCCGCATAGCGTATACCCTTGCCAAAGAGCATCGTGAAGAAGAATGGCACTGCCTCCGCCTTCTTGATGGTGCCGCACATATTGATCGCTGCAATCCTTCCATGGTACTGGGCCAGCTGGTAATGCCCAATGTTGACACGGGACTGGGCCAGGCCAAAGATGTGGGCGTTGGCAATGTCCCCGCCCACGTATACATCGCGCACATTTGATTCCATAAAGTCGGTAACATCCACGGATCCATTCTGATTGAGATGCACTCCGGACTGGGCCATGAACTGGGTGTTCAAGGTGGATCCGGTGCCCATGATGAGTAGATCGCAGGGCAGACATGTGCCATCAATCAGTACGACCTCACACACCTTACCCTCAGCATCGCCATTAATCTGGGCGATGCCGCTCTCCATGCACATGTTGACCTTGTTGTCGGTGAAAAAGCGTAGCATGCGGGCGCCAATCTCTTGACCGAATGCCGCCTTCAATGGCACATTCTCGCGCCCGATCACCGTGACGCTGGCCGTGCGCGAGACCAGATAGGCGGCCGCCTCGAGTGCTATGAAACTGGAACCCAGACAGACGACATTCGACTCGGGTTTGATCAGGTTCACGATATTTTTGCCATCGTCAAATTCGCGCACTGTCATCACATTCTGAAGCTCGGCGCCCGGTATCTTCGGCTTGAAGGCGGAACAACCCGTGGCAATGTAGATCTTATCGTATTTGAGGACTTGTCCATCCGAGCAGTGAAGTTCCTTTTGAGCGGTATCCAGGTTGTTGGCAGTGACGCCCAATAGCACTTCGATGTCGTGATCATTATAGAATTGCTCGTCGCGGAATTGCAGCGATGTGATTTTTCCACCCATTGCCTTGGAGATCTTGACACGATCATATGGCAGATAAGGTTCACGGCAGACCATAATAAGGCGACCTGTAAATCCCTCCTGACGCAACGTTTCCGCACAGACGGCACCCGACGGACCGCCGCCCACAACGATAAAGCAGCGTGCATCGTTGGGATTCCGCTTGACCATATTCTTCAAGCGCTTGGTCTTGGCCAAATCTGAGCGCTTGGCGCGCACTAGCACCTGGCCCTCGTCGTTCACATTCACCTTGTAGCAGGGCAACGAATCCAGGCCCGGGAAATCCTCAATGTCGCCCGTCTCCAAGTTGAAGCATGCGCCATGCCACGGGCAACGGACACGACCCTCACTCAGGGCGCCCGTATGCAAAGGTGCCCCATAGTGGGTGCACTTGGAGCCCACCGCCTGGAAGCGTCCATTCTGCTTCACCAGCAGAATCTTGGTGTCCTCATCGAAGTCCAATTGCTTCATTTCATTCTCATTGAGATCGACACTGTTGCACACAGCAACTGGCGCCGTATACTCAACATCCGACGACGATGCCATATCCGGAATGCACTTGGACTGATATGAACCCACTGCACCTGCGATTAAGTATTTATCAAGAAGATTGAGGTTAGTTTAGTATCTTACTTTCGTTTCTCTCGCTCTTGGTCTCCCTCTTTGTGTGTGTGTTTCGTTTGGTGATTGGTCTTTCTTATTTTGTTTCAAAATCAAAAACTCATAAAATTTTCCAGTTTAATGACGAAAATTTGTATTCAGTTAGAAAGTGCTCTATGTGTATAGGTCTGAGATGCCTGCTGTGAGTCTCGACTAACTGAGTTGCCACCCTTTCAAACAGAAAACTAGAAAAAAAGGCCAACTTTGTAGCCTTTTTCTAACTAAACACGATAGACAATTGAAAAGTTTGACAACTCGATATACAGAATAGCCATATACGAAACCTTGGCAACCCTATGCCAAATAATTTCAAGTTTTGACTCAACAACTTTTTTTTTTAAAGCTACAGAAATAATAACATAAATTAGTTAAGTGTTTATCAAATGCTTGACAACTCTAAAGTGCAGCAAATGAAAGCAGCTTGCAAAGTTTGTCAACTCTCTAGAGTTGCAGTTAACAAAATGTTGCGTTTGCGTAGAGTCTGGTCCATCATCATCATTGTTAACTTTGTGCCACATCATGTGGCAGCCACTGAAAGTGTGGCAACTGTGGAACAGCAGATGGAGCTGAAATTAAGCGCGTTGCGTGTCCATCGTCAACTGCTGCAGGCGGAGATCGCACGCCTCTACATGCCAGCGGAGGCATACAATCCGGAGACGCCGCTGCTGCTGGAGGAGCTGCAACAGCGCCAGCAGCAGGTTCAGCTCCAGATAGACACGCTGGAGGGCAAAGCCCAAGAGCAGGATGCACAGAACTTGGCCATCAGTTTGGCCAATGACTTTGAGTTTCTGCAGCGCAAGCTGAACGACCTGAAGCATCAGTTGCAGCAACTGGATCAAATGCAACAAGCTGGTAACATTAGCATCACGTCCAGCCCGTCGCCCGCATTGGAGGCACAACGGGATGATGTGGTCCCGGCAAGTACAGCGACCGTTAGCAGCTCTTACTTCTGGACACCATTGCTGGCCATGCCAGAGATTCCCAGCGCTCCACCAGCAGCGGCAGCACCTGGAGTAGTCGGAGCACCAACAGCGGGCACAACGTCTTCACCGCCTTCGCTTATCAAACGTCTGCTGGCCATGCTGCGTCCCAATAATGCGGCTGCCTCCACCGCCAGCTCCACATCCTCGGGCGGATTTCTGCGTGGCCATTGGCTGGACTCAAGTAGCAAGAAGACAACCGCCACCAGCAGTAAGATGCAGTTGGTCAGCGTGGAGGAGTTGCTGCCACAGTTGCAGCTGCAACGTCAATTCCTCGACGATGCCATCAAGCGTCTCGAACAGTTGTCCAAGCAACAGGGCAACCCTAAGAAAATCTAAGTGCACCTCTTTGAACGGTTAACTAAGCAACACGACAACCCTAAGGATATCTAAGTGGAACCCCCCAATGAACAGTTGTCCCAGAAACAAGGCAGCCCTCAGAAAATCTAAGTGGAACCCTTTTTCACAATATATATTTATTAAAACTTTAATTTGTTTCTATATTTGCTATAATTTGCTTAAGAAAAAAATATGTGGAAATAAGAGTTGTTATGTGGTTCGAATCGCTGAGAGGTATGGATATTTGTTATAATTTTAGATTTTTTTTATATAAAAATATAAGTGATCTTTATAGTTTGATTCGCTGAGAGGTACGAGACTACTTGAAGTAGTGCATATTAGTATAAAGCGGCAAGAAAGAGAAATGTTTGTTATCAATCAAATAAGAAAACTGTACTCAGGTAAACCAACTTCGACATTATCTCGTACCTTACCACGTAAGATCATTCGACATAAAAAAAATAAATTAATCTTGAAGAAATTATATTGTACAAATGTAATTGCATGTTTTACGCACTGTAATCTTGTGAAATGGAACTTAAAATTCCCAAGAATATTAGAAAATTGACAATGTAATCTTGAATCTATAACCGATAAGCACCGAATTTTTTACATGTGATCCAAATTGCTACCCATAAATATCGTAGAATTTTCCAGCTTATTGAAAAGGGCATGATATGCAGATATTTAAGTGCACTATATTTGCACAGAAACTGATAAGGGCCGCTAATATGAGGTTATCAGGAAATGATATGTCACAAAACTATGTATGTTGATATCTTGGCATGACATCAAGCAAATATTGTGCTTGTCATGTTTTCGGATACACACATGTCCAATAATCCACAGACACAACTTTTAATGTCGTCCTGTCAATCGATATAGTCGCTAAATCAATACACAGCAAAAGGAAACCCGAAAAAGGGATACATATTTGCGTCACAACTGTCAGGGGGCAGAGGTCAACCAATTGGAGAGGTTAACAATTGTTCTAGACATGCTATAAGCCAATTTCGAGCAGTTACATATCTGAGAAACTAACCATCAATTTGAGTGGTCAAGTGTTGACCCCCAAGAGGTCACAGAAAATTTGCCACATTTTTATGCTGTAATTTTTGTCTAGAAAAGTTATGAAAACAGAGATAACCCTTTTCTTTATAGGTTGCAAAATAATAGGTCTGTAATAAATGAACCATCTTAGGAAAATAACATATAAAAAGTAGTAATACTATGCATTTTTAAGATTATTTGCAAGGAGTAGAGGGTATACAACTCGAAAGATTTCTACATAATTCGAAATTCTTTAACATTTTCAAGAAATTAAACCTTTTTTGAGCTAAATAAAGAAATACCACAAAGTGCCCGTATTGTTAAGTATGATAACCATAGTGCTTAAGACCTCTTAAAGCCATAGAATCAACAGACCTATAAGGCATTTACTAGAAGCTGATAAAACTACAAAAATATAGTGCTACAAATAGTTCTGTGGTTTCCTAACTTTTGGTTTTATTTAAGTTTCAGAAAATCTTTAGAAAAATATTCTAATATACTTGCACTGAACAAAGTAGGTTCTAGTACTATCTACCTTAGATATGAAAAAAAAAATTATATATATATCATAGAATATCGAAAAGCAAAGTCATCAGTTAGAAATGACGTCACAAGCTGACGAAGCTAATTAAAGCAAAAATCTTGATAGGTAAATCCAAAGAAAAATATCGAAAGAGTAGAAAAAAAAACAGGTATAAATAGGCGATATATGAATCAGACCTTCGATAGGTCGCAAATAATGTTTCGAAATACTTGCAACAGGTTCAAAAATAGTTAAAGTCTCAAAAAAAAAAATCAAATAAAAAAAAACAGTATACGGGCAAATCAGTGTACAATCTAATTAGTTGGAATTTCATGTAAAACTGTGAATTCTGGCTATGATTTATTGGCAACACACACACACACAGACACTTAAGCATAACAAACCAGTTGGCCTCGTCATACTACGGCCAAAACAAAACAAAACAATAAGAGAAATATTTTTTGTTAGCTCTTTAGCCGCAATTTACCTAAGACAAGATTCGTAGCAAAATGTTATCGCTGTTGTGGTTGAGTAAAAAATTCACACGTTTCAAATAACTACTATGTATCACAATTATAAATATTATGGTTTTTTTGAAATTAATTTTTTGAAAAAAGTGAATAGAAGAGTTTTGTTTGCAGCCGTCACAGTTCAGTTCAGAGTTGAAACTGACGATGGAAACATTTGGCGAATCGCCTCGAAAGCCGAAATACCTAAAAAGAGAATGAGAATGAGAACGAGAAACGTCAACAAGAATCGCCGCACTTAATGTTCTCTACGTTTATCTCTTTCTCTGCGCCAGCTCTCTTTCGGCGCTCTCTTTCTCTAAGCCAAATTGAGGCTAAACGCTGACACACAATTATCAATCGAAATAACTAGAAACAATTTATAATTATTATTGTTTTGATGAAAAGTGACGGGGGAAACTATGGAAAATGTAGAGAAAGTCACAGAGAATTATGTTAATCTGGAGAAAATAAGCGATTTTCAATACCACAATTCTGATTGATCCGCAATGGATCTCATTTGCAGTTGCACAATATGGTCATCTTAAAATTTGAACATCGAATACGAATACGAAAAATATTTGAAAAAAAAATTGTACAAATTCAGTTTAAATTTAAAAATCTGTATAATATTTTTTTAAATGTTTCGAAAGATGGTCAACCTAAAGTACATTATTACAAGTCACTACACCCCTTTCGAGAATGCGGTCACCCTAAAAATTTGACCTATCAGTATGAAACGAATGAGGATTACAGTTTAGCACAAGGTCATCCGCATATTGTTATTAAAAGTAAGTTTGTGTAATATGGCCACCCTCTTTTTTAACATATTCACCTGTTGCCTGTTCGGGCTTGGGAGGCACTTTCCCCGTCGTTTTGTATTCCTTGCAGAGCATCGAACCCATTGTGTGCACTTGTTGCTGCTGCTTTATATAGTATATTTGAGTATTATGATACAACCACTCCACTCGACGCAATCTATGCTAAAATATATCAAAATTTACACAAAACATATCAAATTTACACATTCATTTATGTATGTACATATGTATGTACATATATACACACCTCACTTGTGTTTCGAGAGCGACTTGAAAGGGCTTCAATAATTTATAGACTTTCAAATAATTTGGCCGCCACCTGCAATTAAAGCCAAAACAAAACAAAAACAAAAAATGTAAATAAATTTAATTAGCGCACAATGATTCATCAGTTAAGAGTTGAATAAAACACGAATTAACATTTGATCAATTCTAAGATAGGGCATACAAAAGTCGTTAGATTTTGAACTCGTCGCAACATTGCACATGGCATTTTTATGACATTCATTATGTGCTGTAATTTCGCTGCGCTCAGCTTGTGCCAGAGAGAGCGAGAATGAGAACGAGAGCGAGAATGAAAGCTTTATTACGCCATATCTCCTCCTGCCGCTATTGACATCTCGCTCAGTAGTTAACAATATCACACATGTTGGTCACACTCTCTTTCTCCCTTTCGTTCTCACTCACTTGATATGGTTAGCGCTAACCACTCTCAACTTCTGGCTGCTACGTAGACATGGTTGTATACGTATGTACGTATGTGAGTCACAGTGGGAGAAACCAAAACACACGAAACAAAATAAATATGCCATACAGGGGCAAAAACAAAGCCGGCACAATGCCCGAGACGCGACTATAAGATATATAGCATGCAACAGAATTTAGTTGCTTGCACACACACACACACACACACATACATACAAGCGAGTTATTGCGATACGTTGGAAGGAGGAACAACACGTCTGACTTTCATGAGCTGCGAATTGAGTATGCCGCAAACAAACGTAAGTTCGTTAGTAGCGGCAGCAGCAACGCCGCGTCGCGGTATTAAAGTGAACCGCTTACATCTGTTGTGCTGGCTCCACACATTCATACATATGTACATACATATGTATATACACCTGTATGTATATATGTACACATGCATGGCCAAAATTGAAGCCTATGCAAGTGTGTCCAAACAATTGCTTGCGTGTGCATGTGTGTGAGTGCGTGTCTGTGTAAATGAAACGCTTTGACCTTGTCGTCGCTCTCCATAACAACAGCAACAATTACAAGTAAACCAACATACATACATACATATGTACATAATAATAATAATAACAATAATGAGCAACTTTATGCCCCGTTCACTGGATATTGTGGCCAGCATTAGCCACGCCTCGCTCATATTACCGGTTTTCTTACAAATCTGTATGTGCACACACATACACACACACACACACACACTCACACTCTTACTTTTATTGCACTTTATAAAGATATTTGGCAAAAAGTAAACGAATTTTAAATAAGTCTATGCGAGGCATTCGCATAGCAAGCAGCCCATGTCACGTCACACAGCATTCAGCAAATGTCACACAGCATTCAGCAATTGTCAAGCAGCACAGCACGCAACAGGTTGACAACGTCAACAGAGCATAAATCAATCATCTTCAAATGCTGCACATCGTATGTATCTATGTATGTCGGTTTTTAATAAGTAATTTATGAAAAGAAAACAATAAACGAGTTGGAAGACGCTGCCAGTTAAACAAGTTGTACTTGCGTTACTGTTTTTATATTTAACCAATTAACAACTAGAACACAGACAGACGAAAGACGATGTTCTCACAGAAACCGAAACACCTGTACATACACGCACATACAAGCTGTCTACATATACTACAAAAACTCGCGCTCACACAACTCATGTATACAAATGTACATATATACATACATATATACATATGTACATGAGTTTATTGTGTCGGGAGTATCTTAAGCGATTTGCTGTTCTGCCCACTTGTTATTGGTTTGTTGTTATTGTACTAACTTGACTGTTGTTGTTTATTAATTATTTTTTTTTTCTTTTTTGTATTTGTTGTTGTCTTTCGGGTTGTGTGCACTCGTTAGTTAGCACGTCGCTGATAAAGCGGCTTATGTCTCTATGGAAATTGTGAATTCAACTAAAGTCAACGTAATTGATACATTGCACAGCACGCAAACCACAGATAGACATACATATGTATATTCATATTATACATGTATATTATTAGTTAGTTTGTTACTTACATTATCGTTTATATTTTTCGTTTATAATGTTATTTACACAAAGTTACAAATTGTATGCGGTGTGTTGCCGGCATTATTCACTTGTTTACTATCTACACACATATCGATTTCACATGTAACTAGATACGTTGTTATCGATAGTTTCACGCAGCAACTGCAGCTTAACACAATATGGGCAGTTAGCAGCTGTTAAGCAGCAGTTAGTTAACAGAATATGCGCCAGATGGCGCTTAACAGCGCTTGGCGCCAAAACTCAAAGTGCATTTGAAATGAAGTCAAGAGTTTTTGCTTTTTAAATTGATTACAACTATGTAAACATATAAGTATGTATGTTTAATTGAACTAGTTTTCGAAAAGCACGCATTGAGTATATGTGAACTCATTGCGACTGCCGCGACTTTGTTTATGTGTTATTAATTATGCATAATAAATATAATTAATTGATATTGTTATTGCAATTACAAAAAAAAAAAAAAACAAAAAAAAAACACACATTTTGAAATGCTATCAATGTTTGTAGAGGTCAGCATGTGCAGTATAAATATGTATGTATGTATGTATATATTATACATTTTTTTGTCAATGATTAATTAGTTGATAGAAAACTCAGTTAATTATATACATAGTATATAGTTTTTAATCTGAACTTTTGCTATACATATGTAATATACATACATACATATTTGTTTACAACGGGCTTCCACGCGTCGCCTAAGTGATTGCCGTGTGCCGATTACAATTCTCTTGTTCTTCTTATTTGTTTTTGTTGTTTTTGTTACATATTTCCCATACGTCGTGGAAATGGGAATGCAGCACGCCTTCCAGTTGCCATTCCAGTTCCCAACTTCAACGTCCCTTGCCAGTTCCTATTCAACTTCCCTTTCCACTTCCTTTTCAACTTCCATTTACATTCCATTTTCCATTGAACTTTCGATTTCAGTTTCAATTCCAGTTACAGTTACAGTTACAGTTTCACTTCCAGTGTCATTTTCCTAAAATTTCGAAATTCATATTGAAACAGCCGATCAGGTTCAAAGTTCATACGGCTTCTCGACTTTAATCGGTTATCATTACCGTGTGAATGTCCTCAGCGTCTTTCTCGACCCACCTCTCTGTCCACACACACACACACACACACACACACACACACACACACACACACACACACACACACACACACAAACACACACACACACACACCCCCCTCACTTCCTTCCGCTAAGAGTGAGTGCATTGGCCAAAGTGTCGTTGCTGCTTAACGGGGGCTCAAGGTCATCTGCTGCCAGACAGTGCGACGTCCTCCTCAATAGACTAGTTCAAGTGCCCGCCTAATTCGCACTTTTCAAATCACAATTTAACCGACAGTCTCCTATGCCCCCTCTCTTTCTCTCCTTCTCTCATTCAGCGCCTTCTTCCGCACACCGTCGCTCTGCAGCCCACATACGAGTCGCCAAACGAGCCCCAAAGAAACACAAACACACAAATACAACAAAAAAAAAAAAGAAAATTTCAAACTTTCGTTATGCGTGTGTTTTGTGTCGTCCTTCATTTCTTTTTGCTTTGTTGCTTTCGCTGTTGGTTCATCTCGTTTTATTTTGTGTGCCAAACATTGACCTTGACGCGGGCCTTTGAACGCGCAACGCAACGCAACGCAGGGCAGCGCGGCGCAGTCACTGCGCAGCCCCCGCGCACCGTGGGCAATGTTCGCGTCACATTTGCCAAATTTCTATTTGAATTTGAAAGTTTGTGAATTGAATTTGAATTTGTGAGTTTCATTTGCATTTTCTACACATCTCTCTCTCTCTCCCAGTGTCTCTCTCTTGTTCTCTCTCTCTCTGCCTCTCTCTTTTTCGCTGTTTTCTCTTTCTCTCTATATTTATATATTTTCAACCGCATCAACAAATATTCATTTGCAAATTCTTTTATCTGGCCCACTGTCGCTTTGCAGTTCATTGTCTCTCTCATTCTCCCTCACCCTTTGCTGTGCTGTGATTGCCTTCCCCAACACGCAGGCTGCATGCAACAAGGTGGCAACTTCGTCGTTGTCGTCGTCGTCAGCGCATAACTCCCTCTGTCTGTCTCTTTCCATCACGACTGTTATGTTAACCGAAAGAAAATGTATGTCTATGACATTCGATTCCTTCTCTCTCTCGCTCTTCCTTTTTTTTATTTTCGGGGGGCGGTGACCATTTAAGCCCCCTTAAGGGTTAAGGTCGGTCAGTTGTCGGTCAGACTGCAGAGTTGTGGAAATGAGAGGGAGGAAAGTAAGCGTCAATGACGCGTCTCGGCTGCTGTCAGAGGTCACCGTTTGCCAGTTTATTGACACTTGACTCGGTAATTTCAAATTGTTTTGAATATGCTCTGATAATTGAATGAAATTGACAAAAATTTAAGCAAAGAGGCTTAGAAAAAAATTTTTAAAAATGCGGGAAACTGTACTTTTTAGTCTAATTCCACCATTCTTAATTCCAGAACGTATTCCACATTTCCAACTAGTTCACTTCCAGTAAATGCAAACTTCCAATGAGTTTCTCTCCAATACTTTCAATTTCCAATGCACCTACATCGAACAGTTTCGATTTTCCACTAAGCACGATTCCAAATTATATAAAATTCAAATTTTTCAATTCATTTCCAATAATTTCAAAATTTTCCAAGTCATTTCCATGCAGTTACTGAATAAGCCCTCGGAAGCCTGGCAATTTCCCAGTGGCACTCTTGGAAATTCTGGAATTCTGCAAGTCGCACTTTGCGGGAATCGCATATAATATATGCGCTTAGCTGGAAAAATGCAAAGTTCAATTTTGCAATATTACGGAGCTGTTTATTTGTTTACGTTTGCCATTTGTTGTTGTTGTTGTTGTTGTTGTTAATGTTATTGCTATTATTACTGTAATTGTTATTGTTGTGGCGAGTGTGTCTGTTGGAATGCACTCTTGTCTAGGCCTGGTAATCAACATCACCCACCCAACGGCAACGGCAACGGCATGCGGCCACCAGCACCCTCCCTTCCAGAACCCTGCACGCTTCTGGGTCAATAATCTGCGTCTGAGACGCGAGATGCCTCTACGCCCACATCCCCGCACGTCCTCCGCCTTCTTGCCAGTACTCGCTGAGTGGCGCCTATTTGTCGCTTGTGTCAATCAATGGAAGATCCAATTTTAGCACAAGTAAACAATATTTTGCAAGCACTCTCCCCCACTCTCTCTATCTCTATCTCTCTATCTTGATCGGTCCCTCTCAATCTATCTAATGCTGGAGAATCATTATAGAATTCCAATGAATTTCGCTGCCAACTAGAGTAGCCGCCCACACGCCGAGCAGCCCTTGATAAGACTGACCTTTCCCGTGCTCCCTTCCCGGTCTCGGGCTGTCTCTCTTTCCTTTCATCTCTCTCTCTCTCACACACACTATCTTACTCACTCACTCTCTGTGTCTCGCTCTAAGCCATCTAGGGTCGAAACGGAACCCTTCATAAGGTTGGGCCGATCTCTCTCTTTCTGTCCCTCTCTCTCTGTCCCTCTCTCTTATAACCTCTCTCCAGTTCTATCTTTCACCCCTCTCCAGTTCTATCTTTCTCCCTCTCTCTCTCTCTCTCTTCCTCCCCCTCTCACTCTTTCTCTCTCTCTCTCTTCCTCTTCCGATCTCTCTCCCTCCCCCCTCTCTCCAATTCTCTGTGTCTCTCCCTTTCTCTATCTTCCTCTTGCTGTCTCCCTCACTCTCTTTGTCTGCTCGTTATTATGCATGTCAATTTATCGAATAAGTCGATAAATGTTGTTTACAACGAATTTAGGTCAAGCATTATAACATCAATTGAGCGCGCGTAGTGTAAGGAAGCTTTAAGCTTTGCCCAACTGCCCCTTTGCCCAAAAAAAACAACAACAACAACAAATCAAAAGCTGTCAGTTGTTGCTCATCGACTGCTGTCTAGACTTTGAACCGTATTGCGTACCCATACACACATACATATGTACATGCACACATACACACAGATGCAGTTAATTCGCCGCGTCCCTCAACCAACACCAATCAGCTGTATAATCCACCACTAGAGCTGTTGAGAGAAGCAACCATCATCGCTTATCACACATAAACACGCTCTCTCTTCGCTCATTCTCTCTTTGTCATTCTCTCTCTCTCTCTCTCTCTCTCTGTCTCGCTCATCTGGAGCTAATGTTGTTGTTTGTGTGCTAAAAATAGAGGGTCTATGATTGGGCGCGCGCTGTTATTATTATTTTTAATAGAAACTAGATCACGTTGGCTTCACGTTGTCGTTGTTTACGTTGTTCTCACTGGCGTTACGCCTACAGGCTGTGCAGTTGTTTTTATTATTGTTGTTGCCGCTGCTGTCATCGTCTCGAGTTTCCGTTCTTCGTTCACGGCTGGCTGCAACAAACAACAACAACAACAACAGCAACAACAACAACAACATCGGCATGGCAGCAACGAAAACATAAACAACTTGCTTATCAGTAAGCCCAGCCTTATATGCCATTATCAGAGGAGCCACCACACTCACACAGACACACACACAGACACCCATACAACAACAGCAGCTAAGTACGCAGTGCATACAGCGCAGCTTTGTATATGTACATATGTAAGTATGCTGCGCAGCTTCAAAAATTCGCCACCTGCTAAAAAATTCACCACCTGTTGGCAAATTCACCACGAGCGCACACACATAGCACAGTCCAGGCAATGACTCTGGTTGTAGTAGTGGTACGCAAAAGCAAACGCTAAATCTAAGGTCAGCGCACCGAAGGGCAAGGACCCAATACACATATACCCATGCAGACATACATATGTATGTCATATACTTCTATACATATTTATGTATTTACGTTCTTTCATATATAGATTTTATTTTTATTTTATTATTTTTTTTTTTTTTGTTGGCTTAGGCAAATGTTCTTGACTTCGTTACGAAAATGGTTGCCTTCTTTTCGGTGGAAAGCGCCAAGACAGTGGGGGAAACCCGCTCAAAATAGAAATACTAGCCACACAATAACAAGATTGCTGATAATAAATATAAACACATATTTATATACATGTATGTACACATGTCTGTACATTTGTGTGAGTACATGCCACATAATAATGTTATCAGCGTGTTTTTAAAATAATGAAAACACGTACACACAGTACTACTGCCTGCTTATGTGTCTGTTTATGTAAATATATCGATATGTTATAATTCGATAATAGAAGTGTGTGTGTGTGTGTGTGTGTGTTGATTAACAGCGATTATCAACTGTTAATTGTTTTGGCTTAACAGACGCATGTAAAACGTGAACTGCAATGTTATCGGAAGGGAGAGGGAATCATCACTACGCTTTCTTGCTGTTATTGTTGTTGCTGTTGTCATTCTTTTTGTTTGCATATTTTCGTCAAACCGATAACACATGCAGTTGCTGAGTGCACATACATAAATGTATGCATGACTCTGTGTCGTCTACTTTGCCCAACCGCAAATATTATTATTAATATTGTCATTGTTATAGCTATTAATGCTGAATACAGCACTAACTCACACACACACACATACAGAGAGGCATGCATATTTATGGGCTGCCGTGTGGGGGGCACAGTGAACCCATGCCTAGTTAACTAGTGACCAAAAGGTTGATGTTAACACAAATATAAATATATCATATTGTAAAGAAAACGCAAAAAATTAAATAAGTTAAATAGTATTAAAAATAAATAATTTGCCTACATAATGCTTTGAATATGTTAATTATGTTAATTGCAAATTAGACTGTCAGTGCTCTCTTTGCACGTAGCTGGCAACACTGTTCATCGACGCCTACGATCGTCTGTGTGTGTGTGTGCGTCTGTATAGCAAAACGAATTTTGCATTGCCTGCCGCACTACTGTGCGTGATACAACACTGCCCCACACACACACACACACAATCATATACGCATATACGCCATGCTTATGTTTGCATATTAAAATTAAATGTGCGAGTGTGAGTGAGAGATTGCATGGCAAGACTGAATGTAGCTAAAAAGCGAGGCTTCGTGCGCCGCTTGCAACACACAAAGAATTCTTTTTCAATTTGGCTGTGAAACAACGAGCAACGAAGGCAAATAGAACTACAAACATACATACGTATATATATGTACATAAATAAATTATTATTATTAAAAAGTGTTGAACTGATATACATACATATGTACATACATATGTGACAATTTGCTGCAACAAATATATGTTCGTAGCGTATGTACATAAACAAAACAATCTGAAAAGGAAAAGCAAACAAATCGAAAAACAACAGCAACAGCTACGCACCAAAAACACAAACGAACAAACAAAAACACATACACACACTAACCAATATTCTGCCTTGAGTGCGTATGTAAATAGATAAGCAGCAGTGTGACCAGAGAAGGCCGCATACATACAGCAGCTTTGGGTTACGTTGAAGTCTCTGTGACTGTGACTGAGTTTGCATCGGAATCGGAATCGGAGTCTAATTATAGCACAAAGTGCGCTAAAAATATCGTAAACAACAATCCACATTATTCTCTGATGTCGTTGCCCAGCAGCCGCAGCAGCAGCTGACGACGACGACGCAGCCGCAGCCGTCGCCACAAATCAACAAACGACTCGCTATGCTTGTGTGTGTTAGTGTGCGCGTGTGAGCGGGAGAGAAAGTAACTGGCAAAACAGCAATTGGTGAGAGTTGTTGAGTGAAGCTAAACGTGGAGTGCAGAGTACAATAAGCAGCAACAGCTGATTGTAACGTTTGACTGGCGATAACGATAAATGTATGACGATAAATGCCAAAAACTCACACAAATAACAGTGAATTCTAAAAATATATACAAATACATACATACACGAGTGTGTGGGTTTGCGTGTGTATGGCTGTGTGCGAGTGTGAGTTTATAAGAGAAGCTTAGTCAGCGGTGCTGCCCCAATACTACCCCCAAAACGATAGCATCGATTGGACGAGTCACAGACAGTGACACGAGTGAGCGAGAGAGCAGACAGCCACTAACAGAGATAGACATAAATAGAGAGACAGAGAGAGAGAGAGAGAGAGAGAGAGAGAAAGAAATCAGACGGGGAGAAAAGAGAGCGAACGAGAGAGAGAGAAGTGACTGTCGCTGCTTTGAAGCAGGCAGACGATTGATCAACTGAGCCGAGCCTGATCATCAAATCGCATTCCAAATCCAAGCCAGTCAGTCGCATCGTTAGTTCGTGCGCTCGGTCGCCGACACTTTCTTCTCCTCAGTCCTCGTCGTTCGTTGCAACGCACAGGACCGAGCACGCAGCAGCAGCAGCAGTTGTTCTATACTTACACTTACCGTTACAGTTACCGTTAACCGGAGGAGTAACGGCATCTGCACGAAATGCAACAAAATCGCCAAGAATCGCGCGTGACAAACAACGACAACAACAACAACATAAGCAATTACAGCAATTACGATCGTCGCACTTCAAAGACTTGTCCGCCCATAGTACCGGACTCGTTTGATGCCAATTAGCCGATTCGATAACCGCTCGATAACTCTGACTATACTATAGCTCTCCTACCTGATCGATAGATAGTGTATCAATTTTTTTAATGTGATTTTTTTGAAACTGTGTGATTTGCAAAACGAGCAAAAAATACCAAAAATACCAAAAAAAAAAAAAAAAAACAACAACAACAACAAAAGAAGGCAAAGAGAAAAACGAAGAACGAAGCGAAAATATAAAGAAAGTTCCTTAAGCAACGTGATAAGTTTATAAACCCTAAGCGATAACAAATTTTACGATTAACCGCACAGATTCAACAGGATATCCGCCTGAACTCAACGATCACTGCAAAGGTAAGTGTCACTTATATAACTTGATTTATTGAATAAAGAAGATGAAGAAAAATAGCTAATGATGAAAGGAGTTGATATAATTTAGTGAAAATAAAACTAAAGTCATCAAAATAGATCGATAATCCTTTTAAGATAATATTGAACAAAAATTTAGGACCTACTTAAATTCAAATACTTAAAGAACTGAAGACCTCCAGTTTCAACAAGGAACGTGTATCCCCATAACACTTATAGAAAACTCCACTTGCCGCAACTCTTTAGCAATTGAATTTGTAAACAATGTCTAAAAATAGATCAAGTCACAAAACTAACAAAAGGGGAAAAAACAACATACACATTTATGACACCCCCAGATTGTCTACGCGAAAGCTATGCCACGTGGCAGAGAACGAGAGAGCTTTTATTATACATATGAATGTATGTACATATGTACATACGACATCCATCCAATACTTATAGTATTATTTAATAGACGATTCTTAGAAACGAGCTGCAATTATATATGATATGTGTATGAGAAGTATTACGATATGGTTGCGGTTACTCAAATATGCCTCCGAACTATGGTAATTCCCACAAAATACTATACATACACATCATGCACATGTATTTCGATTTGTATGGACGTGTATATGTATAAACATTGGCGAGGACTGATATGCTCATGATCATCAACATTGAACCACATAGCGAGCGCTAAGCGGACCGGACCATAGATCGTATAATCATGACTCTATATACATATGGGGGCACACACTTTACGAAAACAAAACAAACAAACAAACATGAATAAAAAGAAGAACAACAACAATCTGATGTAGAAGAGGGCAAGAAGGAGATGGAGATGTATTTTTTTTTTTTTTTTTTTTTTTTTTTGTGAGTTTGATTGGAATAAAATTCATGTTCCATTATGATAAGGCGCTGGGAGCTCGGAGCTCGGGCTTAGTTTTATTTTTAAACATTGGAAGTTAATGTAAATATTTCCTGACACCGCAACGACTCAACAACACCAACAAGAAGAGAAACAAAAGAGGCGCTGTAAATGGCAGCAAGTGAAAAACACACAATAATATTTGAGTCTGATAAGCAGAAGAGACCGAGTCCACGGAAAGAGAGAAAGACAGAGTGAGAGAGAGAGAGAGAGAGGGACGTAGCAAAAGCGAGACAGAGAGATGCCAGACAGACATACGTACATATGACCGATTGCGAGCTTTCCTCTGCCTTCCATTCTCCATTCTCCAAACCATGTAGACTCCACAGCTAGAGAGTGTAGATATCTAAATATCCAAAAGTTTCCACTTAGTGTAGACTTAAGACCGAGGTTCGCAGCTGTCTGTAGATTGTGTGCAGAATTGGGATTAGAGTTATGTGTGTTCAGTTCATATTTGTGAATATTCTTAATATATGTATTTCCATCAAATGTAGAGTTGCCACTGATCATATCACCTATGCTGTATTTCAGATGATATTCATATTGCCCAAATGGAGAGCATTACCAGTGATAGTAGCGGTCACAGTGGTGTGTTTATCACTCAGCCTGCCTCTGGTATCGGGAATGCCAGCTAGTTATAAATTGGAAGGCACCGAATCGGGGCGCAACTGCCGCGAAACCTTATTGGAGCAACTTCAGTGGATGTGCACGGGTCAAATGGCTTTAGGTCTAACTCACGGTAAGTACAACAATCTATACATATATGTTATGGGAGTCGTATCTGATGCTAATGGATGGAATTGTTATTGTATTGCAGTTAGTGGGAGACGCAACTCCAATCCGGAGGACAGGTCACCGCAAGGCGGTTTGATGTACAGATGCTGCATCAAACCTTGCACCAGGACAGAGTTATTTGAATTCTGTCCGCCCGATTAGTGCTAACAACCTGATCAAAAACTAACTCTATATATATATATATATATAGTTATAGATATATATATATAGCTGTTTATAAATATATATGAATTTAGATATTATCTGTACCTATGTTTAATTAATACCGTATATCTATGTGTATCACATGCATATGGCAATTGAGTAACCTACATGCCTAACCTACCTAACCTAACCTACATCCCCACACAGACACACACACATACAAAACACTACAAATCACATACAACATATGAATATTGTATTAGTTTAAGGTATGCACTAATAAAAATGTATACAAATTATGAGCATAACAATAGTTATACTAAGTTTATATAATATTTTAGAAATGTATGTACAAGGTTATATCACATATACATATGCATATAGACCCGGAGTCGGTAATCAACCTATTGAGCAGATCTATAACCTATACAATTCAGACTTGATAGGTTAAGATTTTAACCAGTTCATGTTTTGACTTATGAATGTATCTTTCATCTATCGTCAGGGAAATACCCCGTAAATATGCAACGCAAGGTTGCGTTTCACCGGGTATCCATGTATTGAAGTTGTAGTGCCCTTTAATCAATCATATAGACTATTCCCCCAACTTGAGGCATATGCTCGCTTCCCGCTCACGCGTTTAACCTACATAAGAGAGCAAGGCATTTAATATCATTAGAGCGGGGAGAGTTAGAGTTTCCAATCTATTCATAAAATAGGCAACGTTGACCTTTTTTGAGGCAAAATGTGGGCAGGGGATGCGACACTAGAGAAAATGGGGTTGAATTTAAGCGCTTTTTCTCATCTCTCTACCTCTCACTCTCTCTCTCTCTCTCTGTTTCTCTGCCGTGCTCTGTGCGATTGTGGTGCGTATGCAAAACCTTTGGTGAGAAACGCAAAAGGGACACTGGACACCGTTGAATGGGGTCATCTGACTACAAATTATGTCACAAGGCGTGGCAATTTCAGACGATTTTAATGATGGTTCAAATCAACCACACTTGGGGAATTGACCCACAATCTCTGCATCATATGACTACCAAATAATCGATAAGATTACATACACATACATAGATCTTGGAAATGTGTATAGCCTTCACATTTAGGTATCTGAATTTGAATCCTTTGTAATTAATTACTTCGTAATTCTAAAAGTTTAATATTTTGGCATAAAACCTATTAATTTCTTTTTGCAACTTGTTGAGTTTATATTCCTTGTTCTAGTCTTTATTTAATGTTAATTCTCCTATCTTAAATTGTACAAATTTTCGAAAGTTTTGTGTGACGATTACGGAATCTCAAGTTCTACTTAGATGAACCCCATTCGTAGTGTCTCTTTGCACGCTCGCCCATAACTCCCTTGTGTTCAATCCAATCCGGCCCTTCCCATGCAAAGAAAACCCCGAAAAAATACTCGTACAGTCCATTCAAAATTTTTGTCGAAATCATTTTGTACTCAAGGCTTTGCCACGGACACTCAACAGGAACCATAAAATCTAAGTGTTGAAATTGAGCAGCACACCGCATAGACAAATACACTAACTCCGTTGAATGTGGAAAAGGTGGCAACACTGCTACTTTTAATACGATAAAAACATTGAAACCGCTTTCAAAATATCATATAGTTCATATCACACAGCGTTGCCACCCTTACAATACAACGATGTGGCAACTCTCTCGCTATTTTACAGAGTATACGACATGACTATGTTAGCCGAGCAAAAAGCGCACCCCCCCCACCCAAAAAAAAGGACCAAGAAAAACGCTTGCCTGATACACAAAGGCAAAGAAAGGGGGCGACTGACATGGTCTCTGCCCTCTGCCAGCAAAAAGGACTCTCTGTCTGCGGTGTGTATGTACATACATATGTATGTATGTTTGTACATATCTGTGACTGCGTCGTTGTATGTTTGTACATATCTGTGTGTGCGTGTGTATTTGCTTGGCTTTGTGTTTATACGGAAATTGCAACGAGGAGGCAGCAGTCAGCAAGCATGCAGAATGGCAGGACGAACACACTCCATGCCGCACACAAGTAGGACATGGGCAAAAGAGTGGTGGAGGGAGATGTATGTGGGGGTGAGGGGACATTGTGTGTGCGAAACAAGACGAAGTTGTTTGCCTGGTGTCGAGCGAAGTTTGCGCTTACATACATATCCTTTTTTCATACCCTCCACCCTCGGTTCTCCTGCTCTCACTCTATAACTTTGCTTACTTTTTGTATATAGCACGCTTTGTCCTTATGGCTAAGGGTAAGCTCTATCTATATAGATATAGCAGGGGTCCTGGGGTGGGGGGACTTGTGGGAGTGAGCAGGAAGTTGTTGTTGTTTTGCCATACGCTTAAGAGGCGGGGTTTAAGTGGGCTGACGGGGAGTATGGGGAGGGTGGCAATACGTCGAGTGACATTGATGAAACGGGCCGATGGAACATTAGCCAAATACTGCACAAATTTTTAGCACTACGTGCTCAACACACATACATACATACAGACAGACAGACAGACAGACAGACAGAGGCAGGCTAGAGGTCCCTCGGTCGGTCCGTCGGTCCGTCCGTCCATTTGTTCAAGCGCAACAGAAGTCGTACAAGGACAATCCCATTCTCAATCGCAGCGACATTCAACACCCAACCGATACCCAAATGACACCCGTTACCCGTCGACAGTCGCTATTCCACCCATCTATACTCCGCCCACGACCATACAACAATCTCCCGCTAATACAGACCGTCTATGGACCCGTTTGCGACCCCATTGAAATAAAGAAGTGACAGTCAACAAACCGTTTGGCAACTGGCGACAACTGACTTCAAAGCTTTTGCAATGGGCGTGGCAAACACCGACACCCACCCACACACACACTCACACCCCTTGTATACATCGACCCACGCACATGGGGTTCCACACACACACACACAGACATACTGTTTCATCTACTCATGAGCTCCACTCGTTGACACTCCAATGATTTGATTTGAATATGTTGTTGATGTCGATATCAAGAATCTGACTGAAAGGGAGAGACATTTCAATTTCAATTTCCTATGATTAATTCTATGTTTAACAGCCAAGTCCCACTGATGGATTAATCGCATATAATGCCACTTTTGCCCACTTTTTATCCATGTCTCGAGAACTACTCATTAAAAACATCTCAAATAAAAAGCAAACTGATACTTACGAGCCCTAGAATCGATCAGAGTCAAAAAATTGGGATCGAAAATTTTTCGATTTTTGATGAGTTTGTAGAGCGGTTAGTACGAAATGTCGATCAAAAAATTCAAAAGATTAAAAATGGCGAATATTACAAAAATTTTGATGCAGTTTTAAACTGATATAAGAACCAATTCCAAAGTGCCAAATTTCATCAATATCGGACGATTTTTGGCCGAGTTATGGCAATTCAAAGTACTTAGGCGGTCCAATATGCGAATTTGCCAATTCGGAATCTTACTTAACACATTTTTGCTATATCTATTGAAATACTCATCAGAAACCCCTCAAATAAAAATCAAAATGCTAGTTACGAGTCCTAGAATCGATCAGAGTCAAAAAATTGGGATCGAAAATTTTCCGATCTTTTGATGATTATGCTAACGGATTGGTATGCAAAATCGGTCAAAAATGTTCAAAACTTTAAAATGCAAATTTTGTACATAACTTTTGATGCAGTATTAAACTGATATCAAAACCATTTCCGAAATGTCAAATTTCATTAAAATCGTATCATTTTTGGCAAAGTTATGGCAATTTAAAATTATAAGATAGTACAATTTTAAGAAATGACGATTTTTGTTAATTGTATGGGTGGAAATAGACGAAAAATTCAGAAAATTTGGAATGCAGTTTTGAAGTGGTTTCAAAATTATAAACCGAAATGAAAATTATATGAATATCGGTTAAGCTGTTGCAAAATTATGGTAGTTTGAAGTGTTCTTCCTCTTGTTCTACGAATAAGGTTGCTTGTGACGTCACATTCGCAGCACAACTAAATCAATGTGAACTTACCGCGGAGAGTTATAATTACTTTTGTTTTCATTTCGATTTGTTTCTTTTGTTGTTATTTTATGATTCTCATTATTTTCAGTATTTAATAAGTCGCTGAAGAAACGGCAACAACACACAACTGCAGGAACAATAAGAGCGGCAATAGTAACATTAATGAAATGACCCTCAGCTGGCGCAACAGCAGGCAGCCAACAACTACAACAACAACAACGACAACAAAGAGCAACGAATGAGAGACAAACCGTTTCAAACCGGTTCAATGTTACGCTGCCAGCGCTAACGTCGTTGCCTCATAGATGTGTGAGTTATTTACATACATACATACATATGTACATACATACCTGTGTGAGTGTGCTCTCTCGATCGCCTCTCTCTCTATACTGGCTACTGGCTTGTGCCAATGCTTTTGCTTGTGACGAAGGCAGATGAAAGCCTAACTGTGATTGCGATTGTGATTGCCTTGACACCGGTTCATAAAATATTTTCTGCTCTGATTTGCACATTCTTTCTCTTCACCATTGTACTCCTCTCTCTTACGTGTCTTGATTTCTGTTACGCATGCTACACTGGTTTCTCTTAATTACTAAAGATGCGATATTCAAATGAGTCGCATTTTCCTTTCTCACTCTCTCTCTCTCTATCTATCTCTTAGAGGTGAACCTGTTGCAAACACAATAATTAAATTAATTAAGTGTGCGTTGGAGGGTGAAAAGTGTCGAAATGCAAATATAAGAATCCATATAACTAACACTATAGTACATACATACATACATATATATTTAATATACGTATGTATGTATGTACATACAGTACATCATCAGGGGACAACGAAACTGGAACCAGGGGATCTGACAACAATCAGCGAGGATTTTCTTGATCAGCTGTTGTCGTTGGGGATGCAATTAAACGAATCGAGTATTGAAATTATTTTTTAAGCCTAAACAATATTGGATGTAAACTTGTCTAGCGACGCAGAGTGGACAAATTGAATCTAGAATTCTTGAAAGCAAAAACCTCTAGTCCTTACTTAGTACCTTACGGCCTTATAAAGGCGTTGCCAGGATAACGATATGCTGCTATAGCCGCAACAAAAGACCAAAAAACCAAAAAATAAGCCAAAATGCTGATGTTACTGGAGGGTTCGAATATACTCTACATACATATGTACATACATACATAAATACATATAGATATTCATATGGATGTATGTGTGTGTGTGTATGTATTTGGATGCCATGTTTGGCTTCGGCTACGCTTAGGGCTTCGGCTGCTTTCGGAACCTGTGCTCGTCCCATGCTCTCTAACATTGCCTTGCTTGCTTACGTAGCATGTGCGTGTGTGTGTGTGTGTGTGTGATTGTTATAGGGGCTGGACGAGGACTAACCCCCTGCTCTGAGTGTGGCCCATGCCCCATCGCAGTGACGGCCTTATCCTCATCTCATGCTCTTTGATGGTTATTAAAGGTTCATTATCAAATATGTCGGATGCGAGCTGCTTTTCGGAGTCGGAGGAGAGTAGCTGCTCTTGCCGCCTGAGAACAAGAACTCCATGCAGTTGATATACATATAAACAAAACACACACATATCTCAACTGACATACTTACAGACATCCATATGTATGTACATACATACATGTATGTGAAGTGTAGTTTGTATGGACAAAGCAGTTTACTTAGCTGCATTTCGGCTCACACACCTGCCCTGTCTTTTTGTTACTCTACTATACATCAACATCATCACCATCTTCATCCTCGACTTGTTGTTGTTTTCACACACATAAACATATGTACATACATAACCCTATTGCAGGGAAGGCCAATGCACCGCACTGAACCTTTATCTGAGGTTCGCAATTCGTGCGCTACTTTACTTTGGACAGGCAACTGAAAGTGGAACCGCCACCGGAACTGAAACAACATATCGTGGGAGCTATTGCTAATACAGATATTGTACTTAGATATATGTATGTATGTATATGTACATGCATACAATTTTTATGTAGGGATAAATATTTATGTATATATCGAATACAATATATTATAAGAATTAATAGGTGCTTGTTAAATATATAGAGATAAAATAGTTAAAATGAGGTTAATTTATAATATTATTATATTATATTATTATTATAATAATAATTCCCTATAATATAATAATAATTAATAGGTGCTGGATTATAACTGAATAAATTTTTTATTTATTGTTTTTTATTTTTTTTTTAAATAGCTTTAGTTTTTGGATATTAATTATTTATTTTCAATTGAATTTTATTTTTTTAGCTGAATTATCTGAATTCTTTTAAAATGGACATATTTTGTTCCTAAAAATAATAAAAAAAATTCACATTAATATGACTATTTGTAGTTAAAATTCATTACTTTTTTCAACACAATATTTTCATAAATTGTATAAAATTCATTGAATGAGAATCTTTTGTAATGTTGTCATAACTTATCTGTAGTTTTCCACATGCTATTCCAATATCATATTGACAGATTCATATCTTAAGTAAGGGTTGTAATAATCCTTTCAGTTTTCATTGTGGGTATTTTCGGGTATTTTCCGTCGGATTCATTCATGGCATATGTTAAGCGGCGCTAAGTCCACGTTAATCTGAGGCGTGTCAATGGTGGGCGGTATATGTGATAACACTCGAAAGGTAGAGACAGCAAGAGAGAGAGAGAGAGAGAGAGATTCTGGTGTTAAGTGAGAAATGTGGGCTGATTAAATTGTGAAACAAAACTTTGTTATGTGTTTGGGGGGTGCAATATCATCGTTGGATATTGAGGTTAAAGTGGAATCGGAACAATTACAGGCAACGATTACAGATGCAGTTCATCAATACATGTAAAGCTGCAAGCGTGTGTGTCTGTGTGTGTGTGAGAGAGAGTGTGTTGGCGACAGCATCTACATATACATACATATGTACATATGTAGCTAAAAATGTGAGCACGTTTCGTTGAGAGTCAAGGCAGGGATGTAACACACACACTCGCACATTCACTCTCTCTCTCTCTCTCTCTCACACACACACACACACACACACGCACGCACAGACACATTGACATATCAGGTCACAGCGTTGTATACGATATGTCGCCTGACATTTGTTCCCTCTGCTTTCCGTGTAATTCGCTTTACTTTTATTTTTCCTCATTTCTCTCCTTCTCTTCTTTTTTGTGTGTAAATAAAATAGATGAAAATCAATTTGACGTGTCTTGAATTCTGTTTAAGGTTTAAAGAACTCGTCTTGCAATCAAAGAAAAAAAAAACAGAAATGCAGATAAAAAGAATAACAACAGCAACAAGAACAAGAACAAGACAAATGAAACGCCAAGTGAAGCAGCAGCAGCAACGGCGGCAGAGGGACAGCAACAGTAGGAAGAGAAGCAAAGCCAGATCCATAGACAGCTCTAAGTTAGTCGTGGGGAGCTATATGTTTGTTAGTGTGGAAGGGGGGAAGGGGACTCTGGCTACGACAACGACGCTAACATCCAAGCACGGTAATAAGCAGGAGCGGGAAAGAAGTAAAGGAAAAAAGTAAATGGAAATATACCCAAAGTGTGAAAGGAGAGTGACGAGAAAGAGAGCGTACTCAGTGTTATGGAGTACGAAGGGAGTGAAGAAAACATGCACACACACAAATACACACGTACTGTGCCATATGTGCACTCAAACAGCTGCAGTTACATCTAACTGCCGACAAATTCACTTTTTATTTTCCTTTCCTTTCTTTTCTTCTTATTTTTTTTTTTATTTTTTATTTTTTTTGTGATGAATAAAAGTCAAAATATGAGATTTATCTAGCTATGGCTAAGGGATGGCATTGTCCTAATAATTAACATAACAATTGTGTTTTTAATGGTTTCCCCTTTTTTACAGGGTATATAGACATGTAAAGACCAAAAACTTGCTAGTTTTTATAGTGCGACATACACTCTTTCACACGTACTCTCTCTTCTCTCATGCTGTCTGTGTGGCTAAATGCATATATGTATGTATGTCGCACAGTTGTCGTTTGCTAAATTTAGTTAAAAATGTAAAAATGCTAAATATTCTACGTGTTAAAAAAATATATTTTGATATGTTAAATAGGAACATACATATGTATACTTTAAAAATAAAATTACAAATTAAAATATGCAATGAATGAATTCTGCAAATATTCGTCGCGCATTCGTAGGTAAAGTACAACTGTGCGTCGGCATCAATCTCTGTTATGGGCTTCTGCTTTGTTGCAGTTCTGCTGCTGCCGCTGCTGCTCCTTGTGCTTCCTCTTCTTCTTTAGCTGTGTAGCCTTTTGTGCTTCAGTTATGTATGTATGTATGTATGTATGTCTGCTTGCTGTGCGCGTCTCCCTTTCATGCTGCTTTTCATTATTATTATTTTTTGCTTTTTTCTTTCTTTCTGTCTTTATTGTTTTGTTTGCTGCAACCACCCCCAACGTCGTGACGCTGCTCCCCAAACCCATGCTGTGCTTGCTGCTGCTGATGATGATGTTAATGATGATAATGTAAACGCTGATAATGACGTTTGTTGTTGTCGTTGTTGCTGATTTTCTTGCTTGTGTCTATTGCCGATGTCCCACTGTTCCATTCCACTTTTAATATCTTTTTTTTTTGCATCGTGACTTGCTGACTGATGGAGCAATTGATAAATGCTACGTTATCGATAAACGATTGGCGCCCAATTTTGAATTTGCAAGTTACATAGTTTATAGAAATATATAATATAATGTAAGTGTTTAAAATTGTTTTATTTATTTTTATAGATTTATTAACAACTTTATTTAATGGCTCTAAGCTCTAACATATTTTTGTTTTTATTATTGAATTCATTGCAATTGAAGAAGTGGAAATCATTCAATATTTTCTTTGTGAATTCCCATTAAGGTTTTACCAATTCTTTCTATTTGAGCCAACGAAGTGATGGAGAGTGAGGGATAGAGCGAACCAGAAAGGGAGAGCAAAAGAGAGGGAGAACTGTTGTTACCTAAATCAAATCTGCTTGCCATTTCTCTAAACATTTTCCTATCATTCTCTCTATCTCTCTCTGGCTGTCTCCCTCTCTCTCTCCCTCTTTTGCAACTGCCGATGTGAGTTTGAGATTTTCTAATCGTCTTCTGCTTCATTTCTACCTGGGAAATACCTGTTTACACACACTCTCTCTCACACACACACAAACACACACACCCGAACACACCTGCCCTACCCCTAGGCCATACATACCCCTATATCGCCATTACACTACATTTCCTCATCAGGCTCATCATTATCTTCGCCTTATGAAGTCAAACTTAAGAACTCCACATAATGAATGCATATTATGCCAAAATTTCATAAAAATCTCTCTCTCTCTCTCTCTTTCTCTCTCTCTCTTTCTCTCTCTCTCTTTCTCTCTCTCTTTCTCTACCGCTTTCGTTCTTTTTCACAGATTTTTTGTCACATCGATCGGAAACAACCCTGGAGTAATATTATTGAAATCCCCTCATGCATTGCATTTGAAGTGGGCGCTGGCGGGGCGTGGCAGATGGTAGAGGGATGGTTTGGGGGGTAGAGGACAGCCTGCTGTGTCCGCAACCAAAAATTCATTTACTTTGGATTTCAATCATTATGTTTGTTGCATCCCAAAGGGGATTCTTCCACGGGGTTCAGGGTTGCCCCTGGTAACCCCAGTCCCAGACGGAGCAGAGGAAGGACCTGGGCTTAATTAGTTGTAACTAGAATCACAAATTGGATTATAAACATCTATCGATATACATACTTGTTCACATATCGATAACTCGAATAATTAATTTTTTGAGGTTTTAACAAAAAATGTCTTTTTGTTGGTTTCCCACAAAAATATAACAAAATGAAAAAAAGATATATATAAAAAAATTCAAAATAAAAAAAAAAAAAGAAAATTCCCAGAAATGTGCGCTCTAAAAAAATCATATAATAGATAAGATCCACAAGACCCCCGACAACACAAAACACAAACAAAAAACACCGGTGAACAAGAGGAAGCGCATCACACGTAGGCCAAGAGCGAGACAGACAGAAAGTGCGAGAGAGAGAGAGAGAGAGGGAAAGCGAGAGAGCATGATTCACATGGCGTTAGAAAATGATTTTCTAATTATAGAGTTTTTGGCCCCAAAATTTATGGAAACCAAGAACAACAATTTGTTATTTCCCCTTCCCCCCTAACACTCCACTCCATTCCATTCCACTCCACTCCATGAACACAGACGCTAAGAAGAGCAGCAGCATTTGAAACAAAACTGTCGACGCCTTCAGCTTCAACTATCCATATCATGTGGTCCCTAAAGCGAGGGTTGGCGAAAGAGACGCACAATGAGCTCGCGGTGAAGAGTGGGAGAGAGCGCACTTCAAGTGCTTTTGGGGTGACATATGTATGTATGTATGTATGCATGCACAAAAGTGTGCGTGTGTTGAATATTGCTGGGGGGGGGGGACTTATGTTATTGTTAATCGCCTGTGACAAAACCCGTCGTTGAGCATATCTACTTCAATCTTATAAAAGGGAGAACTCTCACTTAGTTGGTGGGGTGGGGGTGTTTTTTGCAATTAAAATAAAAATTAAAAGAAAATTTTAGCCACCGCTTTGCATACAAAAAATAAGAACTCTGCCATGATTATCGCTTTATCGACGTCATGACGTCGGCGTCTGCTGCGCTTCAACGTCAACGTCAACAGCGCTGTTAACATACATACACACCATGTTGTAGGAAATAAATATGCGTTTTGTACTTTAATTGCTTTCATTGCTGTTCGTTTGTGTGTGCATGAACGAGAGGCAAAGAATATGAATTAGCGCAACCCCCGTTGCCCACAGCAGCTTTGATGACCGCACTGGCAACGCCAAAAAGACACTTTATGCGCGGCTTGTAAACACTGGGAAAAAATTAGAGACAGAAAGAGAGAGGGAGAGAGCCGAGACATGCAGTGATTGGCGTATGCAAGAAGTAAAGCGGCTACTGCTGCTGCTGGCTGGCGCTGCTGCTGTCGACGCGAACTGCACTGTTAACGACGGCAGCAGCAGCAGCAGCAGCTAAACATATGTACGAGTTTTTAACAGCTGATAGGATTTGAAATTTATGATGACGTCGCCTATGTACGGGGCTGTGAGTGTTGCTAGCATAGCCTTTTTCAGGCTAGATTTATAGTAAGCTAAGTGATTTGCAAATTAATTATATATAAATAATAAAATTATATGAAAATGAAAAGTCTAACTTGACATTCATAAAATACTAAAATACATACACATATATTAATTAAGTAAGTAACACCAAATAACATACATTTGTATTTATATAAACGTGATATTTAATTTAATTATCATTTGATAAATTTGTACCATGTTTATTTTTAACATTGTGTAACATTTATTTTTATTTATTTTAAATAGTTGTCATCACTGCATCATCATCGCCGCCTCCCCAAAATGGAACGTGTACACTCTCTCACTCTCTTTTCCGACTGTAGTAACTGTCGCTCACTCTCTTCGTTGCTGTCGTTGCATGTGAGCTGCTCTTCAACAATTGCTGTGACGCTCTTAACGCTCGCCAAGTAATTTCGTCAATGCGTTTTTACTATAGCTGCTGCTGCTGATATGCTGCTGCTGCGCTGCTGTTGCGCTGCTGCTGCTCTCGTTCTGCTTTGCTGTTTGTCATGTTGTTGTCTGTGTGTCTGTCTGCGTCTTTTGGCTTCTTTCTTTTGCTGTGCCGTGTATATGTGCGTGTGTGTGTGTGTTGTGTGGTCGTGAGGGAGGGGGGAGGGGGGGTTGATACTATGCCATGCACTTCCGATTCTTGTATGTACGTGGGGGATCATTGCTGGCGCGTCTCTCAGTGCTGATCGACGTCGCTGCTGCTGCCTGTCAACGTTGTGTTTCTTGCTGTTGTTGTTTTTGTTGTTGTTGTTGTTGTAATGTCGTGGCTGATAAGCGCCGTAAACAGCTGACATCACACGCTCAACGGTGAATGGAGAAGGGGGCAATGAGCGTGTCTCTCTTTCTTTCTATTTGTGTGTGTGTGTATTTGTGCATGTATTCATTCTCATTACCTGTGAACAGCTGCAGTCTCTAAACTGTGACTTATTTGTATGTATTTATGTACATACATATGCATGTATGCATGTATGTAAACATGCGTTCTCTGCTGCTGCTACTACATCATTAGTTCTTCTTCTGCGTCGTCGTGTCCCCTGGCCGTCTTCTTCTTCTACTACTTCGACTACTTTTTCGTAATCATTTCGCTGCTTTGCGCTCCAATTCGCTGTGTGCTCTCATGTGATCTGTGGCTCAGCATAATCCCTGCTTAATTATTTTAAATATTTTGCAATCAATTTCAAAAATTTTTTGTGTGCCAATAAATTTGAATTACAAGAACAAACATAGTTTTTAGATAATTATAAATAATTTCAATTATTTCATTATTTTTTATTTTAACTGCTGCATAAAAAAAAATTTAAATAAAATTGAAAAATATATATACAATAATATTTTTAACAAAAATATTTAATTAAGTAAAATTTCTTAAATTAATTTAATTTAATTTAATTTTTTAATACATTATTGCACATATAAAGTTTAGACTCTCTGTCTCTTTCTTTCTCGCTCTCTCTCTCTCTCTCGCTTTCTCTCTCTCCCTCTCTCTATCTCTCTCTATTTTTCTATCTATCTGTCTCTATCTCTCTCTTTCGCACATTGTGTTGTTATATAGAAAATGCGTTGATTATTAATTATAAAGCAAAATGTACAAATATGATTAACTTTACCCAAAAAGGCGACGCTGAAACCTTAGAAAGTTTTTTTCCCACCTCCCATATATACGCATATACATACATACATACATATACAGTATATGTATTTATTTTTTGCCCTCACCTGCCACGAACACACGAGACAGCAACAATAACAGCAGCAACAAGAAGAAAAAGAAGCAGCAGCAAAAGAAGAAGACGAGACAGCCGAAGCAGCAGCAGCAGCAGCAGAGCAATGTCTGCGGATTAGCCCAGAAAAGTAACTCGATACCAATACCAATAGCAATACCAATAGAGCAATGGCAACGGCAACGGCAACGAAGCGTCTCAGGAAATTTCCAAAAAGCAAACGAAAGAGCGTGCAAAATACATGTAAACGGCTGGCAGCGCACAACAACAGCGACAGCGGTAGATTGAGAGTGGTGGATGGGTGGAGGGGGGCAGGCGAACGACAAACGTAGGCAGCATTGAAACTTTTAAAAGAGACCAGCATAGACTGCGGGGGGTGGCTGGTGAATCGTGTGGAAAGCTGGGCAAAGATGTGTAGGAAAACGAGGAGGCAAAAGCAAAGATGAAGCAGTAGGTAGGAATGAGTAGTGAAGTAATGAAGTAGTTAGTGGTCAAAAGGGGGGGGCGCATAGGTGATGACATAGAGACATGGACAGCAGCAAAGCACACTGCACTTGTATTACATTTACATAAAAATACACACACACGCACACACAGAGACAGAGACAGAGACACACACGCACACAAAGCGAGTTGGCAGCGACGCAGCAGCGGCAGCAACATTTGATTGTCGGCTGCGCTATGCACAACAAACCAGTATAATTGCACAAGCTACACACAAACAAACACACACATGTATGTACATACATATGTATGTATGTGTGTAGTGGCAGTGCAAGAGAGCGGCGGCCTAGAAGTGAAGAGACAGACTCCATATTGAGACTGTGTGATTGCGGCGAGTGAAGGGCGCTCTTTTTCTCTCTTTTTTTCGTTTTTTTCTTTTCTTTACTGGCCTAAGGACGAAAAGACAACTACAGCAAGTATGGACAAAACGGGCAGCGAAATTACAAAAAAAAATTAAAAATTATAATTATAAACAAAAGACAGTAATGCCTGTGCCAACTTATTACACACAAAAAAATAGCCGCTTATGCCACACAACATTCCCCCCACCCTCACTCTAAAACTGGCAGTCAGTCCACGCTCATTGGGGGCCGCTCATTTGTATTGTATGTATGTACATAATACATACATATGTATGTATTTTCTTTGTAATATGCCCGTGTGTCTGTTTTGACCTCGGCATCGCAGCCAGCGTTGACGCTGACGCTGACGCAGACGCAGACGCTGACGCAGAGGTTATATAGGCGCGCATGCAAAGAGCGCGCTCTTTTGCCTTTGTGCGTTCTGGTTCGTGTTCGTTTTCGTTCGTTCGTTCGTCCGTTCGTTCGATGGCTCTCTTTTTTCTGTGTGTCTTTGGTTTTGTATTTACTGTCTAGGCTTTGTCGATTTTTCTCTTGCTTCCGCCCTTGTTGTTGCTGGCTGCGTGTTTGTACGCTCAGCGCAATGACTTTCAGCGACTTGTGCTGACAGCAGCAACAGCGTCAGCGGCAGCGGCAGCAGCAGCGACGTCAACGTCGTCATTGTTACGCGGCGGCCGTTTAACTTGCAAGTGTGCGTGTGTGTGTATGTGTGGTATGGACTCATTTCAAGATAATCGTCACACGAATGAGTTGAGTTGTTGTTGTTGCTGATGATGTTTGTTGTTATTGTAATTTAGCGGTTTTTACCACAGTGTGTTTGATGATGATGATGATTGTTGTTGTTGCTGTATTTATGATGTACACAGCGTCTTTTTATAGTTTGCATGCATTTTTTTTTTAGATTTTATATATTTTTATTTTCATTTACATTTACAGTTTGTTGCATATATTTAAATTGTTTAAATTATTAGAAAAATTATAAATAACCTCAAATGCATTGATTTTAATAATAACTGAATATAATCTTTATTTATATGTATTTATATGTACATATGTATGAATATATTATTAGTACTTTTACATGTAAGTCATATGTATACATATTATTTATAATTAAATACAAGCTAAGTTTGCTGTTAAACAAAATTTCATATTTTCCTTTACAACTTCTTTGTTTTGCTTTGCTTTTTATTTTGCGTTGCTGCTGCGACTGCTGCCTCTGCTGTCGTCGCTGCTTTCAGTTGCTGCTGCTTCTTCTCCGTCGCCGACTTTTTTTTCTGTATTTCTTTTTGCGTGTCTTTTTTTCTTGCGGCGTCTGTTGTTGTTTTTGTAATTATTGCTTGGTGTTCGCCTATTTGCTGCTTAATGTTATTAGTTGTTGCTCAAAACACATACATATATACATATGTATGTATGTATGTACATATGCTGTTGTTATTAGTTTAATTTGTTTTCTTTGCATTTGATGTGTGTGTTTTTTTTTTGTGTTTTGATGAAATTGTGTTTAGCATTTTAACCCATTTATGTGTTAAATGTTTTATGTCAACAGGTTCTGACCCAAATGCACAGACAACAAACAAACCCAATAGGCAAATACACATACATACATATAAGTACATATGTATGTATGTATGTGTGCTTTGTCTGTGTGTGTTTGTGACAAAGCGTGAAATTGTGTTTGGTATTTTCTTTGCATCCGGCATACGACATCGCGTCACTTGGCGTCGCTTCGCCTCAATACGTAACAATTAAACGTAAGCATGTTAACGTAAGCGCATGTTTGCCTACCTCGCTCTCTCTCTCTCTCTCTCTGTGTTTACTTTACGTGTGCGTGTGTGTGTGTGTGTTTGATAACCTAACAATCATACGGCGACCTTTTCGCTAACTGAGTTGATCTTGGTTTCAATTGGGGGAGATCGCTTTTCCATGACTAGTTACAGTGTGAGAGAGTAAAAATATGACACGGGAGAGTAAGAGCGTGAAAGATATATGACTAGCGACATACATACATATGTACATATATGTTTAGCTGTGTGTGTGTGTGCTTGTATGTGTGCTTTATAAGTGCAATGTAAGAAATTTACTAATTATTATCGTAATATATTTTGCAATTATTTGCTATTAATAATAGTAATATTATTAAGCAGTTACATAACTAATTGGTTTCTCATGACTATATTAATGTTTGCTTTATTTAGAATTGTTTATTTATATTTTTACGTACGTATTAAAATTGTTTATACATTGTTTATTATAAACAATAAACAAAAAGAATGACGTTTACGCGGACAGCGACGCCAGCAGCAGCAGCAGTCGCAGTCGCAGCAGCAGCGGCAGTGCCAACAAAATAATATGAAAAGAGAAAAACAAATCGAGCGCGTGTTGCTGCTGCTGTTGTTGTTGTTGTTGCGCTTGTGTTGCTTAAAACAAAATAAATTGAAAACAACAACGTCGACAACGATAACAACAACAACAACAACAACGTGATTTATTCAATTTGAATTCGAAATGCGCCGCAAACAATAATTATTGTTGCTTTTTGCGCAACAACAACAAATAAGAACAGCGAACAACGAAAATGGAAAACAACAAAAACAATGTCAATGCTTTTTGCTGGCAGCGACGCTTACGTCGAAGGTGACGGCGCGCCGTCATCAACGTCAACGTCGACGTCGTCGGCGCGCATTTTGGCAGCTTCACAGCCACTTAGCTGTGAGCAGCGACGCAACGACGCGGCGTCGGCAAAAACGTATTGACTGAGCGACGTTAACTTCCGGCATTTCCTTTGCTCATCTCGACGTAACTGCGATTGTTGTTGTTGTCATTTAAGTTAACACCACACGTATTGCAATATGCAATAATAAAAAACAGCAACAAAGCGAGCGGGTTTCAAAAGCACAGAGTTTTGAAAATCCATCAAATAAATACATGGATATACATATATGTATGTATGTATGTATGCGTGTATGTAAATACATGTATGTATGAATGCATCAATGTAAGCAGGTATTTTTTTTATTTCTTAATCATATTTGAAGCGTAGCTAACGCTGCCTGCTGCTCTGCCAGCATTTCAAGCAACATACATACATACATATGTACTTATGTATGTATGTATCTATTCCAAATGTGCCAAGAATGTGCTATGTATGTACATATGTATGCAAGCAAGTGTGTGTGTATGTGTGCGTGTGCGTTTAAGGGACACGAGGCAAATAAAAATCAGTCGAGAAACGCATTTAAAGCCACTCAAAAAGCTAAACACAGAAAGACCATAAAATGTTTTTTCACGCCGCTGGCTACGGCTTCGTTTCGCTCCCCACCCCTCCCCAAAACAACAACCGCCTCGTAACGCTCTTCTCATACAACGTTCGTCTCTGCTCGGCTTGGTTCGGCTCACTCGTACCACAGACACAACAGAAACGACAGAGAGACGGACTCTGGGACGAACATTTGGTGTTACAGTTTCAATTTAAAAAGGAAAACGTTTCCCACACGCACTAAAACTCACACCACTGTGCCTACTGCTACTACTACTACTACTACTACTACAAAATATATATGTACATATGTAGTGTGTAAGTGTGTATACACAGCCAGGGCAAGCACAAAGCGGCATCATCATCAATTTCTAAATGCAAAACCGCAATAAAAAGCAGCAGCAGCAGCAACAACAACAGACAGTAAATGCCATACCCTCTCCCTCTCTTACTCAATAACACACACGCACACACAAACGTTTGCTCTTTGCTTCTTTGGCTTTCAATCACAAACCAATTAAAGTTCTCTACCTCCCGCTCTCTCACTCTCTCGCTCTCTTTCCCAATATCTTATACGATGTTCACACATTAGCGTAGCCAAAACCAAAAGAAAACAAAGAAAACAAAAGAAATAGAAATAAAATTCTTTTTGTTCTACATAATAATAAAAGTTACATTTGTATATGTATGCATACATACATATGTATGTATGTACATATATGCATTAAATACTTAATAGTTGAAATTATTTGACAGTTGCCAAAGCAGCTAATATGGCCCTAATGAAGTGCGCATTGAAAAGCAGGAAAAACAAAAGCAAAGCCAAAAACATAAATAAAGAATTGCGGGTGTAGGGAGGCAAGCACAACTTATAGCAAATGCAAAAGCAACTACAACTACAATAACAGCAACGACGGCAAGTAGACGAACCTTCGTTCAATCGGTAAGCGAGAGCGTAAGAGTGAGCGAGCGCACACTGAAAAAGAGCGCTCTGTTTCGGCAAGTAGTCGGGTGTTGATGATTTTATGAGACGACGACGATGACGACGTATGCATGTATGTATGTATGTACATATGCATGTAGATAAGCAGTACTAGTGTGTTTTGTGTGTTGTTACGAGCGGGAGGGGTATGTGCGCTGGCAGTCGTCTTTCTGCATGTACATACATATGTACATACATACATAGATAAGCATGTGTATTCATAAGTATGTATGTATGAATATATGTTTTAAAATATGCTGAAGTGTCCGACGATGCGACGCACGCACGTGTAAGCGTGAAAAAAAGAGTGCAAAGCAATGAGTGATTAACAGTGTTGTGGGGGGGGGGGGTGGCCATATGCCTGCCTGTGTTTGCCTGTCTGATTTATGTATGCATACACATATGTACATATATTTCTGCACATCACCGTAGACGCTTCATGTGTATGGCGACAAGATAATTTTGTACGAGTGTGTGTGTATGTGTGTGTGTTCGTTCAATGGGAAAGTGCCTTGCCGTGTGCATGTGTGTGTGAGTGTACGTGTGCTTGAAATTGATAAACGGCGCGGGCAGCATTTGTGTGTCTGTGTGTGTGTGTGTAGAGAGATCTGCAAATTCATATTATAATATTATGCTTGTAGGAAACTCGCTCACAGTTAGCCCTGAAACATTAACTCGTTAGATGGCGCTGCTTCGCATAGGCGATTGACCCAACAGCATTTTGACTCAGCATTTATATCAATGTCACATCCATGCAAAATAAAATAAATAAAAAAAAATACAAATAAAGTAAAAAACAGACAGACACTTCCAAACAGCAATAAAAACAATATATCCATATAATATATGTACATACATACAAACAACAACAAAAAAGTAACAACAATATTTCGGCCATTAGCCCCTTGCATGGAATACTCGTTTCAAGGTAATATTCATTTAACTTTGTTTTTTTTTTCTCATTGCTCTTGTTGTTGTTGTTGTTTTTGTTTTTGTTTATGGTGTTTCTTTGGTTTTCCTTGTTGCTTTTATTTATTTACTTACTTATGTATGTATGTATGCGGTATTTAGGCCAATGTACGACAATGAGTATGATTTCTAAATGCCCTATAATTGGCCATCTTAGATAAGCATATCGGACACACATACACACAAACACACTTATTTGGCACTTGCAGTTATCGATATCGTTGGCGTGTTATCGATAGTGCAATTAAGAGTCGCAGAATGCCGAAACATTCGCAAATTAACATAACATTAAATGTTGTAGGTTTTTTAAATTATTTTTTTTTTTATTTTAAATGATTTGCTTATATATGTATGTACATAGTATTATTATACTATGTATAATTAATAGTTTTACAAATACTTATGTACATTTGTACATACATACATACATCAGTATTTCCACACGCTTATTTTCTGTATGAAAGTAAAAATTATAAAAAAAAAAGAAATTATAAAACAAAATGAAATATCAACAGCATGTGCCTCTCTGATAAGCTGATAAGTTTGACGTAATCGTGCCAATTACAAAATTGTTGCCATTCTTCCCCCCTTTACACGACATTCGCACAACACATGCTCGATTGTCTGTCTCGTTTGCACATTGATTTGCTGGTCTCTGTATGCAAAACTTCATTCCTGCCATACATACATACATATGCACATACATACATATGTACATAGAGATATGCTCTAGGTATGTATGTATGTAAAGGCGTTGAAGAGCGGGTGCGACTTCATCAGCGGCTTAATTATTAAATTAAATGCGCTAAATGGCATCACACGCAACTGGCAATAAAAACAACAGACAACAGCGAGAAAATGCCACGAATAACCAAAAAAAGACAAAAAAAATATACAAATACAAATACAATGCTAGCAATGCTTGAAATGAACACACACACACACACACACACACACACACACACACACACACACACACACACTTGCATACATAGATACTTAGCATACGCACGTTGAACGACGCAATGGGACGCCACATGCTGCTTACAACCTTGTCCGTTATGGCTCCCCGCACTTAATATACTCACCTACACACAAACTCACTCTCACCCACAACCCTTCAACTGATACAACCACAACAACAACAGCAAGAAGAGCAGCGATTTGAGAGCGCCAGCAATTCATATAAGATTGCCTACTCTCGCTCTTTCTGTATTGTTTACTCTCGCTGCCATGTGCACGCTCTCTCTTAAATACAGCTACAAACTACTTGGGCTGGTTGCCTATGCTCATTTTTTGTGCGCAAAGTTGTTATTGTTGTTGCTGCGCTGACGACGGGCGCGCTCTCTTTAGCTTTTGCTTTTGCTCTGCTGCTGCTGTTGGCTCTTCATGGTTTTTTTTTTATGGCTTTTATGGTCATAAAGCCGCTTTTTTGGCCTGTCCGACAGCCGCCAGCTGTTGACGTTAACTTTGGCGTTGCCTTCGCACACTTCGCATGACAACAGCAGCAGCACAAAGCAAAAGAGATGCCAACAGCAAAAAAAAAATACAAATACAAATAACAAACGTCAGTCTCAGTGGCCAAGCTAAATGGCAACATATGCACATTTAGACACCATTGCATAGCATATACACACAGGTACATATCCATACATATCCATACATATACATATGTATATGTACACATGCATACCAGTAGACATTCATATAGAGAGCGTCCCAAACGTAAAAAGCGCGCGCGAATACAGGTCGACGCTCGGCATAAGCGTCGTCAACGGCAAAGGCAAAGGCAACGGCAGCGACGTTAGCAGCAGCAGCGCTTAGCATTGCCTGATCAAAGGCTGGCAGCGCTGCTTCTGTCTTCGTTTTGTTATTGTTGCGGTCGTAGTGAGATATAAAAAAACAGACAGAGAGAGAGAGGGGCGATGTTTATGATTTTCGGAAATTCCATTTCGTGTGCATTTTTCGTTGTTGGTGTTATCACGTTGCTTCTTCAATTTGCTGTTACTGTTATGCCGTTCTTTGCTGTTGTGGTTTTAGCTGTTGTTGTAAATGTAATTAAATCAATTTGTCTTTCGTGCTCCAATGGGCAAAGGCAATGTTAAACTCTTTGCATGTTAATATACACTTTACGCTTTAAACTAACATAATTATGTTAATGCTCATGTTGTTTGGCTCTTGTTTTAGTTTCTATCTTCATACATACATAAATACATATATGTACATATGTATGTACATATTTTTGCTCGTTGTTTGTTATCTGGCAACGCTCGCTTATCCATGTGCGTGCTGAGAACTGGTTTCGGTTTTTCCAGCATGACCATTTCAACAACAGCAACAACAACAAAAACGGCCACCATCAACTTCACCTGCTGACATGACGTCACAAATGCTTATCAATTGCGCTGCCAAATTGCCAACGATACAAGCATACACACACACACACACACACACACACACACACACACACACACACACATACATACAAATTCAAATCAGTGCTAGGCCACACACACATACATACATACATACATACAAATATTGATACACAGCTGCTGCCGTCTTTAAAATTGTTTTTATTTTTGTTTCTTTGTCTCTTTTTCGGCGCTCTCTTTATAGTCTTTGCAGTTACATGCCAGTGTTGCCATTTTGTTTGAAACAGTGCTGTCACTATCTATGCAGCTTTCAAACTAATCTAGCATTTTTCTTATATAATGTTAAATACAGGTGAAAGTAATTATGAGGATCTCAGATATTTTTAGCCTTTTTTTAAGCTAAATCTAAAGCAAAAGGGTACCACTAATATGAATTCCTGGGTAAAAATTCAACTTCGATCAGTAATTTCAATACATTCATTTTGGTGAACAAATGTTCAAAATCGGATTATTTTTGACGAAGTTATGGCATTTGGAAGTTTAAAGAGTACCACTAATGGGATTTCCTGGTTCAAAAATGAACTAAGTCTCCCAGGAGACTGCAGGAGAATAAAAAATCAGACGAAAACCCAAATAGTGCAGATAAATCTGTCTACTTATTTACATGGCTATGTTGGCATATCTGCGAGACTAGAAGTTGTTCTATATATGCACAGACATATGTATATACATATGTATGTATAAGTATGTACATATGTATATACATATTTACATATGTATGTATGTATGTATGTATGTATGTATGTATGTATGTATGTATGTATGTATGTGTGTCCGCCCAATTTGCATTACGCGGGACAACGATAACGATACTACGATTCCAACAACAACAACAACAAAAGTAAATAATAATAATAATATTAACAACAACAATAGCAGACGATTATTTCTACAGCCAACAGGTTTAAACTACGCAAATGGCAAAAAACACACAACACAAATTACAATAACAACAGCGACCGCGAAGTCGACGCGCAGCAGTGGCAGCGGCAGCGGCAGCGGCAGCGACGGCGACGCCAACAACAGCGGCAGCAACGATGGCAGTAAAAGCAATAACACAATAAATGAAAATGGAAATCATTTCGACATGTGTAGCCAGAAAGAGAGAGACAAATACAAACACACACACACACTCCCAAGTACAACGGGTGCGTGCGTGCGTGCGTGTATGTGTGTGTTTAATTCCGGAATGATGCCAAATTGTCACCAAACAAACTTGACAATCAATTGAAAAAACAAAAGTAAAATTAAATAAATAAAAAATAATAAAATTCATGTGAATTTAGCAACGGATCAAAAATGAAGAAATCACAAAATGGCAGCATAGCAAACTTAAAAACAGGCATTAACCCAAAACATTCAAGTATATTCATATGAACATGCATACATATGTACATCAATTTATGTATGTATATGTACATATGTATGTAGATACACATGTATGCGATTTATAGAAAACAATTCGATGACATCTGTTTACGAAATCTCATTATGCCTTGAACCATATTTACAAGACACGCAGTATTCATTTACATACATACACACGTATCTGGATATATGTATGTATGTATAATTGTCTGTATGTATAAACACGGCATGGGGGCCAAAGAGAACGCGTTATGCGAACAGTTCTTACGTCGCGAGATGTTTTCACTTAACGTTAACATCAAACAAATTCAAATCAAAACGTGTCAAAGTTAAACAATAACAAAGACAAAAGAAAGAAATAGTGAAGACTGCAGCAGCAGCGGCGGCAGCAGCCGCAGCAGCAGCAGCAGCAGCAACATCGTTACCAGCACTGGCAATAAAAACCACAACAACGTCAACGCTCACAGACATACCCAGCAGAGGCAATAGAAATAATGAGAGTATGCATGCATGCATGTATGTATGTATGCAGTCTCTCAGTCGCAGTCGCAGTCGCCATCTCCGTTGCCGTCTTGACAATGCGTTGCGATTATGCGATATGTTGACTGAGAGGCAAAACGGCGGCAGCGACATCATCAGCAGCAGCAGCAGCAGCAGAGGCAGCTTCACATGCATACAGAGCAGACAGCTGAAGTATAATGTACTATATGTGCATATGTTAGCTACATACGTGTGTATGTAGACGCATGTATGTATGTGTACATATACTTATGCACCAGCAGCAGTCGATGAATGTATTTGTTGTTGTAGTGGTGGTGGTGGTTTGGTGGGCAAAATGAAAATAAAGATGAAGAATCAAGAAACTGGGGCTGAACTGAGGTGTTATAAAAAAAGGAAGCCAGTTAAAAAAATATATGTATGTATGTATGGTTTTTAATCGATAAACTCTATTACATTAGCTAGACAAATATTTTAAAAATTATTTATTTTAGTTATTGACAGATTAAAAGGTATAATAGTATTTTAAAAATTTTTTATTTCAATTTTATATTTAATAAAAGGAAATTTTCTGATATTTACACTTTTGTTTTTATTTTCCAGTTATGCCATTTGCGTATTTCACTTTGTTTGCAAAGAAAAACATCGTTTGCATTTTTTTGTATATGAAATAATTAGGAAGTGATCACAAATGCTTAGTATGTGTGCGGTCTCTCGCTCTGTTATTCTCTCTGCACTGCTCTTCTCTTCGCTTCATATGCGTTCGCTCTTAAGCCACTGTTCGTTCGCTCAATTAACTGAACTCGATGGTCGCTCATGTAGAGGAAGAGGCAGACACGAAGTCAGCAGCGGGGAAAAGGCAAACGAAAAGCAAAACAAAGCGAAGCCAAGCAATGAGCAACTGGCAACTGTAACTAGCGTGTGCTTTCTCTACTATAGCGATAGATAGACGACTTTTGGCCCACGATGGTGATGGCATGGAACGGAATGGAATGGGATGGGCATGCCTCTGCCCGCATAAAGCAGAGCAAACGAAAACATTGTAGCAGCGGCAGCAGCAGCGCTGGGCAGTCAGGCGAACAGCCGAAAGCCGCGAGAGGGCGCTTTAACAGCGGCTTTCTCACGTCGGTACATTTTTGTGTTTGGTAAGGGGGCGTCTTGCGGGGTCGCATGTGTGCGTGTTGTGTGTGTGACAAGGCCACAATTAATTACAAACTTAGCGAGTTGTTCATGTCCCCCTCTGCTAGCGTTGCTCAACACTGCAGTCAGACCAACAGTAATCGTCTGCATGTATGTACATATGTATGTATATATGTATGTATATGTACATACTATGTATGTATATGTGAATATGTATGTATGTCTGCATATTCAATTAAACAGAAACAGCGTCGATCACTCTATAATAATTTTGACTATTGCACTTGAAGAGCAACTTTAATAAATAGAGTAGAAGTAAGAATAATGAACACAAGACACATGCAGCTGCATCTTCTTAATGCCCTTTTGTCTATCATATTTAGTCAATGTTGTATGTATGTACATACATATATATGTATGTATGTATACAAATGAATTGGTATATGTCTTTATGAGTTCCTTATTATTTCCACAGTTTGTTTGTATGTATGTATGTATGTACATATGCAGCATGACTCCCTAAGTATCTGCTGGCGGCAAATAGTGGCACGTATCAATGTTGAAAGCATAAACAGAAAAAGAGTGCAAAGCGATGAGCGAGAGCTGTCACAGTGAGAATGGGAGAGAGAGAGGGCAGGCATATGCTTTCGCCAGTTTGTCGGCTGGTCGGTCGTTTGGAGGGTTACCCTTTTACCTCGTGCCTTTTGACTCTGCCATAGATTCTATGTATATATGTATGTATGTACATACATACATATGTACATATATTGCAAACATGACCAAAAATTAAATACTTATATACATACACATATGTAGACAATATATTTACCAACATACACGTATGTAAATGCATATTAATATGTACATACATAAAAAATGTGGCCAACAACAAAAACAGCAACCACTTATTGTTGTGAAGGGCGCACAGAGTAGCGAAATATAAAAAAAATTCAGCAACGCCAACAACAATGTTGACAACGGCTTCGACGTCGACGCAAGCGTCAGCAGCGCCCGCAGCAAGTCAATTGGCAACACTGGCAGAAGCAGTAGCAGTTGCAGCAGCAGCAGCAACGGCGTCGATGGCCTATTCTTTGCATGTGTATGTATGCATAGCGATAGCAACAGAGCATTTACTTCAAATACTTAGAGTCAATCCAACGTAGTACAACTCATTTTTAATGCATAAAATCAACAACAACAACAACAATAAAAGTTAAAGCAGCACAAGAACTGCCTGCAAAAGGAATATGTACATGAAAATCGCTGACGTTGACGCATTTATCACTGCGCTGCTTTGGATTCCAACAAAACAGAACAAGAGCAAGAACAAGCAGCCAGCACAAGAACAAGCACAACAAATACAGAAGAAGCCACCGTCACATGCATACACATACATACATACATATATACTTAGCAACAACAAATAACCGACAAAGAAAACAACAACCACAAAGCTAGCCAACGGCTGTTTTTATAGCGCAGCGACTTAGACTGCGCCGTTAGTACGACAAAGAGACGAAGAGAGGGGGCAGAGTTTGCTGCCGTTGTTGGTGTTGGTTTGCGCTTGTGGAGTTGTGAGCGAGGGGAATGCTCAACAGTCGACAACGACAGCGACGTCGGCGGCGGCTCGCATTTGGGAGTCATTGATTTTCGTTTATGAACACGACGGCCGACGACGCCGACGACGACAGCCAACGATGCGCTCTCACTTTTTAAACGTTCATTCACACGTCGCACAGTGGTTACCACGTTTTCAATAACAAAATATGCTATAAATAAAATATTCTTTCAAGCAAACAAATAAAATATGCGTTCTTTCATTAGTATTTTTTGCAGCACGGAATAGTTATTTGAATTATTTTTGTAATTATTATTTTCATTACAGTAGTTACACTGTGCCTACGGTAATGCAAAGAGTTCATCGCAGCGCAGGCAGCGAAAGAGAGCGTGCGCAAAAAAAAAAAACAAATACACATACTTTGACAGCTTGATTGGAAGTGAGAGAGAGAGAGAGAGAGAGAGAGAGAGAGAGAGAGAGAGAGAGAGAGAGAGAGAGAGAGAGAGAAAACAAGCTAAAATGTGAGGGGGTGCTGCGTGAGACGAAGCGAAAACTTAAATATGTTATTGATAATTAAATTGTTGTTTTTGCGCATACATACATACATATGTATTAACATACACACATATGTATGTAGGTATTTGTGTGTGAGAGAGATGAACTCCTACTAGTTCAGAGCGGCGTCTCTACCTTTGAGGTTTATTTCATTGACGCTGTTGTTGTTGCTGCTGCTGTTGGCGAATTGTGTGTGAAATGCAGACGACGCGACACCAACGATGCTGCCCTGCATATGAGTTGTTGTTTCTGTTGTTTTGGTTGTGGGCAGTTTTCGTTTTCGTTTTCGTTTCGTGTGCTTTGTTTGCTGTTTGTTGCGCATACCTGCCAAAGCCAAAGCCCAAGTCAAAAACAAAAGCAATGGCAAAGCCAACGCATTCAGTGCCACACATCGTCGTCGACCCGCTTTGCGCCGCCTTCGCTAATCGCGCGCCAAAGAACAACAATAATGAAACACCATCTTGAAAATAAAGCGCGGTGATTTCTTTTTGGCTCTGTCGCGCCGCAGGTAGTCGCTGCTGACGTTGACGTTGACGCTGACGACAGCGTCTGCGATTGTGTGTGTATGTATGTATGTGTTGTGTGTGAGTGTATGGACAGGCACTTCCATTTTTTATTTAATATCACTTTTTTTTACTTATCGTGCAGTAAATTGAAAGTAATAAATTCTTAATTGTTAGATCTGTTTAATTACGTAATTTGAATTTATCTGGCAGGGCGAGAGCCCAACGAAAAAAAACTGATATACAGTAAGAGTATGTCTGAAAGGCAAAATCAGCGGTGAGTGAGTGTGTATTGGGGCCAGGGGCGCATTCGAAGGCCACAAAAGGTCAATGCAACGCAAAAGGATACAATAACAGACACACACACATACAGATGTACATATATATGTATGTAGACTCTCGAAGAGAGGGAGGGCAATAGATGTGCATACGCACGTGTGTGTGTGTGTGTGTGTGTGTGTGTGTGTGTGTGTGTGTGTGTGTGTTTGTGACATTGGAATTGGAAGAGAATAACAAAAACAGGGCTGCATTTTGTAGCGTTCTAGTGATGATTACTTTGGCAAATAAACACTTTATTATTTATGAGCACGTTGTAGTATTAGTATTAGTAATAGTACCAAGTAAAAGTCACTGATAAAAGCCACACATGTCTACAAGGTCGAGGAAAATACAAGACAACAGATACAAACACATGTACATACATACACACTTACTTATAAAGTGCGCCATATTTCTTCATCTTTTTCCGCCTTTCATTATTTGTATTGCGCCACATAAAAAAGAAATAATGAAATGAGGTTAGTTGAGTGAAGGAAACAAAAAAAAAAGAGGGAAAACCTTCTAGGTTAAGTCAATACAACGTCGTCGTTGTCGTTGCTGTTGTTGTTGCATTTTTATTTTTAGGTTATGGTCAAATATGCCAAATTCGCCGGAAGAGGAGTCGCGGTAGTAAAGATAGGGGGATTTTATTTAAACGTATCTTTCACTCACAACACACACAACCAACCCACCCACCCAGACACTCGCTCCCACTCGCAGTCAGATTTTGAGTCATGATATTTAGCGGGAAGAACGCTATGAAATTTATTTCATTTTGTTACTAGTATGTATTTTGTTTAGCATTTTGGAATTAAGCAGAACAACAACAGAGGCAGCATGGCAGTTACAAGTATCACAAATTAAATATTAACATTTATAATACAATATACAAGCAAATGCAAGCAAAGTCGTAGAAAACAATGATGACGTAGTGTATGAAGAAGAAGACGAAGAGGCTGACAGCAGCAGCAGCAGCAGCAGTAGTAGTAATAGTTATAATCATCTCGCTCTCATTTGCATGCAGTCAGTGTGTGAGAGTGTAATGAAATCATATAAGCACGCTCTCTTCCTCTGTGTGTGTCTCTCTCTCTCTCTCTCTCACTCAGACAAGCACTTACATATATAGGCATAATGAGAGGCAAACAAGCACGAGCACAAAGAAGAGTGTCAAAAGTGAGCACAAGTGTGCATCATTACAATTGCCAAAAAGCAAAGCCAGCAGCAGCTGCAGCAGCAGCAGCAAATTAAGGAGCAAAAACTGTTGATAGTCAAAGAGAGAATCCAAATGATAAACCCAACGCATAGCAATGGCCGTCATTACTCATGGCATACATTGGCATAGGCAAACGCGGGTAGCTGGGGGACGCACAGACAGCCGTGTAAAATGTGCAGTGTTGTGCAGCGAGAAAAGGCAACTCTTAATATAAATGGTTGCCGCTAACTGTCGCCTATGGCTGTGTAAAAATAAGCTGACGAAAATTAGTTAATAAAATACGTCTTTTTCTTTGAATATGCAGTGTAAATTAATTTCATTAGATTAGTGAATTATAATTTAAAAAGTCAAAAGTAAAACAAACATGTTTTATATACATGTGTGTAAGATACATACATATGTATGTGTGACATTTGTATGTATCTTACACACATACTAAGAAATATTGTGTGTATGTAAAGAAAACTATAAAATTTATGTTCATTGGCCACAGCGAGCGGCAAAAGCGCGTGCCAAGCCAACAACAGGCAGGCAGACAAACATACAGACAGATAGACAGACACAAACAGAGCGAGAGAGGCTCTTAAATTTAGCAAGCTGTCCACCGCTGTTGTCGCTGCTGCTGCTGCTGCTGCCGCTGTCGCCGTCGCCGCCCACCCTATGACGGCAGCGCTTTGCTTTGCTAAACCAGTCGTCAGCCCAGCGGAGCGCGTGTGTTTGCGTTTTGCTTCCGTTACAAATGGCACAGCAGACAAATAATAATAACAACAACAACAACAATAAGACAAGCCATGAAAATGCCCCACTCACAGCACACACACACACACACACAAAAACAGGCGCACTTATAGCCGTTGAGAGTGCCAAAAATCTTGCATATCACATACTCCACAAATACATGCACACATAATACGTGTAACGTCAAATACGCACGTACGCCATGCCATGCCATGCTCTCTTTCGTTTTCTTCTACACTCTCTTTGCAATGCTCTTTAGCTGGCGCTATTGCTATGCGCTTCGGCTCAGCTTAGCCGAAGCGTCGCTGTTGCTGTCGCTGCTTCTGTCAATGCCTTGCTGCTACTTCCGTTTCTCCATACACGACTGAGATGCCGACTCCGACTGCGGCTGAACTGAACGAACATCTGTGCATGCTGCCGACCGACCAGACAAGTCAAACGTCAAAACGTTCGCAGTCGCGTCGCTGCTGCTATTGTCAGAGTGACAGAGGCCCAAAGCCCGTGCGCTTCATTCATTTGGTTTTCAGTTCATTTCGAACGCTAGAACTGAGCGGACGTGTGCTAGCAGTGACGGAGTTCGCTCAATAAACTTTTTAACTAAATAAAATCGCTACGCGCTTTACCCGTTTTAGACGCTACGCCGCCAATAACCTGAACAGGCGCTTGCAGTAAATACACAAATAATAAATTAAATCTGTGCAAAGAAATTATATTAAAATATCAAATAATTTTGCGTGCCAATTTTCTTTTTGGTTTGTTGTTCATCAGACTTGTGTGTGTGTGTGTGTGCGTGTAACAGAAATCAACTGCACTTCAAATTATAATCACCCCACCCCACCGCCTTACAACGCCGCGTGTACAAAGAAAACCGTTTGATAGTTTGACTGCAACTACACTGCCGTGCACTTGAATAGGGACAAGAATTGGTTTATGTTTCCTTTCATTTCATTTTTCTCCTAATCTACTATTGCCATTGGCATGTGCTTTGCTGTTTTCTAAAGAGAACATAGGCAAACTATGGAAATAAGAGAGAGAGAGAGAGGTCGCGACAATTTACCGTTATCAATTTGTTTCGGTTTTGCTTTGACCATTCCTAGTGCATGCACTTGAATAGGGACAGACGTGATTTCTTCATTTTGAGCAAAATCCCATGCGATAAAGTTTATTATTTGTCAAAAGGAGCTCCAAAAAAGTGCTTTCACCTACGGAAGTGGGCCGAATTGTTCGAAAAACATCAAACTTAAAGCATCAAAATTATATTTAAACGCAAGTAGTATGGAGAGTTATACGACGAGACATGTATAAGAGGAAGAAAAAATGCAGCAGCAGAGAAATAGGAAGAGACTGCTGTCAAATGAATAATAACTGCCAATTGTCAATTTGGTGCCTAATCCTCTCACAGACAGTGAAAAGTGTTGAAAAGTTGTTTGTGGTTTATGTAAATATATAAATATATATATAGATATATATATATATATTATTTTTTTCAAATTTTTGTTGAGTTTTTAAAAACATATTTTGTTGACGCTGCTTGGCAATCTCAATTCAAAAGTCCTGGATTATTTTGAATTTTGATGCAGCCGCCAACAATTAAAAAAAAAAGTAAATACCAGAAAAAACGCACAAATTATTACAAATGAATGCGAAACGTGAACGTAACACGTAACGTAACGAAACGAAACGAAATATAACGGGCAACAAACACAGTGCTAAGCAAAGCGCAAAGTGAAATCTCAGACAACGCAACAAGACAACAAAAGCAGCGACAGGCAATAAAGCAAAACGTGAAGAGCGCATTTTACTCCTCCCCCTCCTCATACTCATTGCCGTCATCCCCCTTCCTTCCACATCGCGTCAAAACTAGCGCGTGTCAGACTCTCGCACACACACACACACACACACACACATACGCAGCCACATGCGTATACATACAGAAGATAGAGTGTGTAAAGAGGAGATGTCAAACACAACGACATTGCCTTAAGTGTCATCACTGACCAAATAGCATATAACATAATAAAAAGTGTATCTATATGTTATTTGGTCAGTGTTGTGACTGCTTCCTTCCTTCAATTCAATTTAATTTAATAATTATATTTGTGCTTGTGCTTCTTAAAGTTTTACAGATAACAAATAAAATAAATAATAAACAACAATACTATTGCAAAATAAGTTGCGAATTGTGGTTAACCTTGTGTGCATTAACAGACAATCACAAGAACTTGCAAAAATATATAAAAAAAAAAAATAGAATATCGTGAAAAAAGGCTAGATTTTTAATATCTATATATATATATATGTATATATATATAGTTGCTTCATCATCATTATCTGTGTGAGTACAACAACAATAACTACTACTACTACTACTCAGCAACAAAACTGCAAACGAGAAAGAGAGATAGCAGCAAACAAGAAGTAGAAGAAGACGACGCCAAAGAGTTGAAAGTTGCGAGCATTACTCGCTAGAGAGCGCGCTATGGCCTTGCCAAACAACAAAGCCAACGGCAGCAGCGACGATGACGGCAACAACATTATTTTGAACATTATTAACAACAACAGCAACAACAACAACAACAACAGGAATATCAACAACAACAACAACAACTATGGCAGTAGTGGCAACAGCAGCTGCAGTGATGATGACTCTGATATGTTTGGCCCGCCACGCAGCTCGCCAAACGGTTATCATCACCATCGGTCGCGCGTGCCAATGATCTCGCCCAAGTTGCGTCAGCGCGAGGAGCGTAAACGCATCATGCAGCTGTGCGCCCACAAATTGGAGCGCATCAAGGATTCAGAATCGGATCTGCGTCGCACCGTTTGCATCAACAACACTTATTGCCGTCTCATCGAGGAGGCGCGCCGCGAGAAGCAACTCCGTGACATACTAAATAGACCAAAGTGAGTATCGATTCAATTAGTAGTATTATCAGTAGTAGCAGTAATTAGTAAGTAGTATGTGCATAAGTGAAAAGCAACACAAAACAGAAACATACTATACATACACAATTGTGATTATCTCTCTATAACGATAACGATGCATAACGTTGCCTATCGATACCATAGAATATGTGCAATATTTAATTGATGAATTTCTTATCGATAACAATCAACAAGTTATCTCGTGTGTGGATATATATTTTTTTTATTTTATCGATACCGATTGTGGTGTATACAGTTATCGATGCGTCATTACTATGCGCTATTTGAAATCGATAGTACTTATCGATCATATAACTGATGGTTTACTTCGAATTCGATACTTCTGTTAACTACTTTTATTGTTATCGAGTGTTATCGACAGTTTTTTAAAATAAATTTAAAGTGGAATTTTGAGTTCTAAAGTTGCTTATTGATTTATCGTACTTATCGGCATGTGGCATTCCAAGTAGATGTGCGCAAATATCCTTGCAAGTGACGTTCGATTTGCCACCACCACTCCCCGCTTGCAGAGGTGGCTCTCTGCTATGACTTTCAACTAACCGTGGTTCTATATTTAGTCAATTTTGCGCTGAAAAATCCCCCAACTTCTCCACTCGTCGTCGTCTCCCCATGAACAATCTCATTCACTGGCCCACCTCATTTGTCTCTCTCTCTCTCTCCCTCTCGTTCTCTCTGGCGCAGTCTCTTTCCCACGCATATTCTGTCTTTATTCATTTATTCGATTGCCCTTTAAATTTTGTGCGTTGGCTTTGCGTGCGTGTGTGTGTGTATGTGTGTGTAACCTTCACTTTTTTTTACATTGCGTGGGCAACAAGCGTGTGTATGGGTCTGTTTTTCTTATGAAAAGAAGATGAATAGTGAGTGCGAGAGAGAGACAGAGAGAGAGAGGCAGAGGGAAATAGAAGAATGCAGTTAACCCCAGAGAGTTGGGATATGTGCCAGAGGCAATCAAGCAACAGATACTAGATTTATTTTAGTATTATTATTGTTTTGCTTTATAACCTGCGTAAATTATCGATAACAATGCTGACATCACTAAATACATAACGATAAAATATATTTCCGTTTTCAAATTGTGTGTTGTTGGTGGTTAAGGGGGGGGGGTTTGGTTAAGGATGCGGTTAGGTGGCAACAACCACCGTATTCTGTATAGATTTCATCTCCCCCCCTCTTATCTACAATTAGTTTATCATATCGAAAATGTGCAAAGCATTCATTTCATACAATTTTTTTTTTTAATTTTCCAACGTTTATATATTTTGTTGTTGTTGTTGTTGTTGTTGCTTTTGCATTCAGGCCAAGCAAAGCAAAGCAAACGAAATACCAAATACGAAAGCAGTGCAAAGCAAAAGCAATGCAAACCTACATACAGATACAGAGACAGGCAGCAAATAAAAAAAAGTATAGCGAAGCTTTGCAGAAGAGGCAAAGAGGTAACTAGAAAAGGCCAGACAACAGACGGTCGGGTGGATAGCCGGAGGGACGGACAGACGCAGAAACAACAACAACAGCAGCAGCAGCAGCAGCAGCAGCACAGCGCGAACCAAACGAAAAATTGTAGTTCCGTCTGTTGTCGCTGTATGTCGCTGTCCTGTCGTCGTCTCTTTATGCTGTCAAGAAGGGTGGGCATGTGCTACTCTCTCTATGAATGTGTGTGTCTGTGTGTATTACTGTAACCAAAGTAAAAATAAGTTACAAAGCTGTTGAAGCGAGAGGCAGAGCGAGAGAGGGAGATAGAGTGAGGTGGTACTTATTTTGCGCATTAAACCAAATGAGATATGAACTTGATTAGCTGTATCTAATTGTTTTTATCGATAACAATCGATAGGCAATAATTTGAGTTGTGGGATATCTAGTGAGGTGTTAGCAAAACAATGTGAAGGAAAGAAAATACTAAATAAAATTAAGAGCGCAAAAAAAATAAACGTAAAAAATACAACAAAATTAATAAAATATAGATTATAATAGAAAAGTAATAAGAAAAAATTAAAAAAATAATTATTTGTAATTAATTACATAACTGATAACTAATATCTTACATTTAAGAATTTTGAATTAATTAATATATAATAATATGTAATTAAAATGATACCTAAAAATAACAACAAATAATAATAATATAATAATACCAAAAAAAAAATGCTAATTCAAGAAAGTCAAGTAACTGTTGGGGAACAACAACAATCTTCGGTAAGATAACCGCGATTACAGGCAGCAGTAGCACCAGCAACAACAACAAATGCAGAAAGTCAATCGAAATCAAAGCAAAGCAAACCAAAAACACAACATGCATAATGAGAGAGCAAAAGCATGAGCGCGTGAGAAAGAGAGACAGCTGGAGTGTGAGACTCGTTGAGTGCGATAGCGTGTGAGAGAGATGTGAAGGGGGGGGAGGCAGACAGATATGCTTATGTATCTATTTATGCATTGGTGTGTGTGTGTGTGCGAGTGTGTTGTGTTGTGTGAGTGTTTGTGCTAAGAAACGTTGCGCGCTTGTTGAAATAATCACGTTCCACTTGCAACAAAATATAAAAAAAAAGAAATAAAAGAAAAAAATAAAAGCAAAAGGCAACAGCACTGATAGCAAAAGCAATGTTTCAATGTTGCTTTTGTTGTTGTTGTTGTTTCTGTTGCTGTTGTTAGTGCACCTTTCGCTTCTCTCTGTTGTTTATCTCTTTCGCTTACAACAATAATAGCAACAGCAGCAAGACGACTATGAAACGCAAAAAAAAGACAACAAAAACCTTCAGACTTTGCAAACACATTGGCACACGCATACACTGACACATATATATACATATATGTACACGTATGTATCCATGCATGTATGTGTAATTATTTGTAGCCTTGTAGTAGAAGAGTAGAGTTATTATAATTTGAACACAAGACTCACATCGCTCTGCTTTGGTTGTACTATAGTTAATAATTATGTACATTCTTGAATTTGAGTATATTTATATTGAATACTGTAGTCATTCTTCAAAAAGAATAAAATCAATAACCCACCAACCAACATTCATTGGCTTTATAGAAGGTCGAAGCCTTTACCTATCGTACCTATCGTGCAAATTGAAGAAATCGAAGTGCCGAAATCTTGGTATCTGCCGATAAAGAATATGTTCGCTGTTTTTATAGCCAAGTTGAAGAAACTTATACCCTATAAAAGGAATACTAAGAAAACGTTAAATAACGTGATCAGAAAAGTGGCCCATTGATAAATGTGATGAAAAGCAAGAAGAAGAGATGGATTGCACAGGGTATTTGAAAGATCTATATTAAAATAAATTAAAATATGTAATTTAAAATCATTCATCGATGATTAAACGATGATTTAAAAATTGTTTTTTGCTGCCATCACTATAAGAAAAATCATCGGTACAGACTCGGCAAATAATCATGGTATCCGATTCATCGATGATTTCATGCATCACTAGCCAGGAGAGCACTCTGTGCATTGAGCTGCTGAGCTCTCTTTTGCTGGTACTTTTGTTATTAAGCGCTGCAAGAGAGCAAAAGGAGAGAGAGAGAGAGAGAGAGAGAGAGGATCCATCTGCGTTGCTTGCGGCTGCTTTTCTTTATGTTTGAATTTTGTTATGGTCGCTGTTGTTTTTATTTTGTCTCTCATTGCAATTTTATGTGTACGAAGCGATGCTCTTCGCCGTTGTCGTCGTCGTCTCTCTCTCTCTTTCTCTATTTTTCTCTGACTCTGCCTTCGCCTAGCCCTGGCACTCATAACAACTATTACTGTACAGGTAGTTATGGCGGCCACTCAGCGAAGCAGTGATAATGCTGCACATACTACATATGTATGTATATATATGTATGTATATAGCTGAATTGACAGTGGGCAGGGGAACTGCATTTCAATATGAAATATAGTTGTACTATGGAATCACACAGTTTATCAGCTTACCACAACAGCTGAGCGTTTTCTGATAAATGCTAAATACCCCAAATAAAAGAGAGATAGAGAGTGTATATTCAAAATCTTATTGCATACAGCTGCTACTTAACTTCGAAAATTAAATAAGCGATACTGATAAAAAATAAATGTTTTACATTTGGATTATATAAACTTATTGGCAAGCCATAACAATATGACAATTGGCTAATCAAATATAAATATATATACCTTTTTGTATAATTAAAAACAAGTAAAATAAAAAACTAAATTAATGCAAACAATCGAAGCGTAACGATAACCCGATTAATAGTACTATCGATAACTATGCAGATGATAACTATGTGGACATATTCTATATATATGTGTATCTATATTTTTTTGTTCAATATAAACTAATTAAAAGAGTGTTGCTATCTTAAAATTATTTATAATAATTTCTTTTACTCTCAACGCAAATCATTTTCACTAGATATATTTTCCAAATTCACAACTTTCATTGAGCACTTTTAAGCTTCGACTTTAATCGGAAAGCAGTTTACTTGGTTTGCCATTGTTTTTCTTTTCCATCTTTACGCTTTATGTTTTGCCTTCTTCTTGTTGCCTTTGTAACACGTACGCCTGACTGACTGACTGCTGCTGCTGTTATTGTTGTTTTTGTTGATGTTGTTGTTGGTGTTGTTGTTGACCGTTAAATAGTTTGGCCCACTGTGAGCTTTAAGCTTTTAGGTAGCCGCCTCCTCTACTTACAGTTGTGTTGTTGTTGTTGTTGGGTTTGAAGTAGCAACAACAGCAGAAGCATGAAAATCTTTGCGTTTGCAGAGTCCGCGTACGGAGCTCTGTTTGTGGCTCTCGTTTGATTTAATTGCTGGTTTGCTTGCTTGCTTTCTTTTCTTTTCGCTTCTTCTTCATTTTCGTTGGATTTTGCCATTTATGTTGTGTACCGTTATAACACTTGTAATCAGCAGCGTTGCCAACTCTTATTTGTTGTTATTATTATTGTTGCGCTCTGATGTTCAACATTTAACAATTTCAACATATTTCTCAATTTTTCAGTTTGTATTTTCCTTATTTTTCTGTGACTTTTTATTTCTTATATGTTTTATATTTCATTTGTTTTTATTTATTTATTACTTTATTTTTTTTTTAATAAATTTATTTTATACTGGTTTTTTTATTTCTCTAAATTTGATTCCTCAACATTTTGCTACCTCCTTTGTTCTCTGCCTAATTATCTATTATTCTCTCCCTTTCTCTGTCACACTCACTCCAATTCTCATGCCTCTGTTCGCGTTCACGTGGAGTCGTCATTTTGGACATTCCTGATTTTTTTTTTTTCTGCTTTTGCTTTACCGTTTATAGTTATTTTTGCCTGCTCCCCAGGAGTGTGAGCGCACAAAATGTGCCGTTGCAGCAGCAGCACCACAGCCCAAAGCAAAATAGAAAGAGTTGAGTGAGGAGAGTGAGAAGAGCAGATAGGAGAAGAAGCGAGCGAAAACTTAATTCATGGCAATCGCAGTTTTTGCTTTTGGCTTTTTATTCGTCTTGTTTTGAATCCACTTGCAGTGAGCAAGTTTTTGGCGTTGCTCACAGTCGTGTTATCGACAGCGGCAACAACGACGACGGCAACGTCATTGTTAACGCTGCCGTTGCTGCTGCCATTTTGTTGCTCTGCGTTTCCGTTTCCCTTTTCGCTTTGTTTTGCTTTGTTGGACATGTTTTCGCCAAGCAGAAGTAGAAGTGCAGCATATATGGACATATGGATACATACATATGTGCGCGAGCATTTGTGTGTGTGTGTCTGCGTCTGTGTGTGCTTATTACTTTGACGACGGCAATCGATAAATGAATAGAAACACAATTTTAATAGAGATTTATGATTAATTGTTTGAATTTATTTCTTCGTTTAGTGTTCGCTCGGCTTCTCTTTTGTTTTCCCAGCATCTCTCTATTTTTTAGTGTTTCTTCAATTTCCTCATCCTCTTAACTATCTCTATCTTCTTTTTGTCCTGATTCTGTCATCGCTCTCTTCTCAGTGCCATGGTAGCTTCTAATCTGCTTTGCTTTCAACTTTTAGCGATATTGCTGTTATCGATATGCATTTGTCGATAACACAAGCAAACGTTATTAAGAATCACAAAATTAGTTGCTTAATTTTTCTCAATTGCGCTGTTCTTACTGCATCTGTGTTCTCGTCGTTCTCCTTTCATTTCTCATCCCTTTCTTTAAAGCTCACTTGCTCTTTGCACACATTTTCTAACCTGCCGCCCCATTAATTGTTTTTTTTTTTTATTATTTATTTTATTGTTTTTTTTTTCATTTGCTTTGCGTCGTAATAATTTGCGAGTGCGCCTTTTTTTTTAAATTTTTTTTTGTTTTGCTTTTCTTCATTTATCTTTGAATTGTCGTTGTTGCTCATCTCATCTATTCGGTAACGATTGCAGCACACATACATACATACATACATACAGCAAAAGTAAGAGAGTCAGCCCACTAAGAATGAGAACGAAAGAGAAGGAGAATTGGAGTGGGACAGTGGGACGTGTGCCATTTGCATTTGTGTGGCAGCTGTGGGCGCGCATTTAAAATATCTAGAACAATTAGATTATACAATTACTTGATTGAGATGCACTCACATATACATATGTACATACACACATGTATGTACATATATGTATACATACAAACATCTACGATGTTATACAGTGTTGTTCACAAGTGTTGGCAGAGCAACAATTTTCATTAAGGTGAAGGTTGAAGTAAAGCAAATCTAAATTTAATTATTATTTTTTACTTATATTTTGCTCTTTATAAAATTATGATACATGTTTTTCGTTCATTGCGCCAATACTTTAGTGCACCACTGTGCAACCAATTGAGACCGACTTTTAGAGACACACTGTCTCTCTCAATCTCTCTCTTTCTCCTTATCACTTTTTCTCTCTTTTTGTTCTAAATGTATGTTTATATTTTTTCATTGTTTATTTATGTACATCTTTCGAGATTCGTTTTTCGCAGTCTAGTTTTACTCTGTGCTCATATTACACTTTCCCACAGTTGTTGGTATTGTTGTTGTTGTTGTGGTATTTGTTTCACGTATAATTGTTAATGACTGATAAGATGTGACAGCGAGAGGGAGATGGCAAAAGGTAATGTATTGGAATCTGAAGAAGGCGCATAATAGTTATTTGGGGTTGTTAGTGGGCAAGATAGATAGAAAGGGAAAATTATATATAGAAAGAGAGAGAGATATATGTAGATAGAAAGAGAGAGAGAGACATGTAGATAGAAAGAGAGAGAGAGAGACATGTAGATATAAAGAGAGAGAGAGACATGTAAAGAGAAAGAGAGAGATTTAGATGGAAAGAGAGAGATATAGATAGAAAGAAAGACAGTGATAGGTAGTATGAGAGAGAGATATATATATATATTTGCAATATATGGAGATTATTTAATGAGGCTGGTAACGGTACGGGCAACCGCAAGTGCCACATTGATATACATACATACATACATACATATGTACATACGTCGATAGCATGTGTTGCATAGTTGTTTATTTACTCGTCTACTTACATTCATACATACATACGTATGTATGTACATATATACATACATATGCTCTTCCTCTTTTCCTCTTTTTATTCCGTTTGCTGCTGTCAAACTTGCTTTAAAATTGAACATTTGCATGGGGGCAACATCAGCACATACATATACATATGTACATACATACATAATATGTATGTATATGCATATGTATGTATGTACATATATTATAGGAAGCGAAACGAAACGAAGCCGCAGCAAACACAAGTGCTAGCTGGCTGTGTGTGTGTGTGTGTGGGTGGGGGGGGGGTGTTAGTTGCGGTAGTAATGGAATGGGGAGGTGGCCTGCCTTGTGCTTGTCGTGCTTTCATATCAACAAAATGAAGTTGTCACTGACATACGCGTTGATGTTGTTGTTGTTGTTGCTGTTCTTGTCGCCACCTCCTGCAGCTGAAAAAGAAAATCGGGAGGCGAGCAAGAGAAGCGGAGTCTCCTGCAGCGCGCGCCAGTTTCTCTCGTCGTCCTATATTCGCGACTTTTTGCCGCCGTCACTCTCTTCCCTCTCTTTCCCTTAATCTGATGCAACTCTGAATTCGCCTTTCTTACTCGCACTCTGTGTTTCTCCCGCCCCAACCCCCTACAACTTTAAGTCAGGCTCTCTCTGTCTATTTATCTCTCTTTCTCTGTTCTTTTTTTTTTATCTATCTCTCTTTATCTTTCTATATCAATCTCTCTTTGTATCTATTCTTCTCATACTCTTGTCTCGTGTCCCCTTCTTTTATTTTGCCTACTGCTGTGCGTCCCTTTTTACTGTGCTTTGCTTTTCTTTTCTTTACTTTTCTAGTTTTGCATCAGTTTTTCTCTTTCTCTGCACTTGTTCGATTGTATACGACATTTTTGCTGCTGCTCTCTCTATATTACTCTCTCTCTCTCTCTCTCTCTCTCTCTCTCTCTGCATCTCCATTTTCTTTCTCTGCATTCTCTGGTGTTTCTATTCATTTTGTGCTATTTTCGATTTTTGCCACCAGCAAAATGCATACTAAATAAATGAAATGTATGAATATGTAAAATTATGGATAAATAGCCTTGAACTCGACACAATAACCGAGGGTAGCAGCAAAGGGAGGCAACGAGAACAAGAGGAACAGAAGCATGCTTAGTTCAGTTACAGATTCCAAAGAGCAACGAAATAAAATAGTAATAGAGGCAGGCGGTGCTAGGCAAGCAAAGCGCAGGTGAGGCGCATAAAATGGCACAATTTTCATCATCGTAGCGCCATTTATATGTATATGTACACACATACACACACAGACACAGACACACAGATTGATTTATGTATGTGTGTGTGGAGCGAAGAAGCGCAAAGACAGACACAGAGATGGTGGCATATTTCGCCACACGCGGATCGGATCATTGAAAACGTGCGCAAAACGAAAACAAAGATAAGGCAAGAGCGCAGGCAGCAGCAGCAGCAGCAGCAGCAGCAGCAGCAACACAACAGTATAGAAGAAAAAAACAAAAACCAACAAACAAAACCCTAAACTCGACAACAACAATAACAGCAATAATAATCGCCAAGAAGCAGCAGTTACAGCTTAACTAGTTTACTTCATTCCTCAGTTCACCTCCCCTCACCACACCACAATTTTCCACACGTTACTTTACTACGCTTCTTCTTCCGCCCAACCACATTGCTTACAGAACATCTCTCTCTTTCTCTCGCACACTCAAGTCGCATACATTGTGCCAATGGACAGACCAGACGGACAGTGGTGTCCAAAATAGCGTTCGCTTATCGGTTGCTTGCATGCCAAACAAATCTTAGCACGGCCGAATTAGTGATGCCAATTTAGTTTTAAAAAGGCTAAACTTTCTTAGTTTATGCATATATTTTTTTTAATATTTATTCATAAAACAAATCTAATTTAATTTTAATATTTATTCATAAAACAAATCTAATTTAATTTTAATTTTTAAAATAATTTTATTTTGCTTGTTTAATTTTTATTTTATTTATAAGCTAACTTGGCATCACTGCTGTCAAATACAAGTGCACAAGTGTCCCTCTCTCTCTTTCTATCGTTTTTGGTCTCGTAATGCCATAATGCGATATCGATATTGTTGTTGTTGTTATTGTCAAGCTCCCTCTGTCCTCTCACTTAGTTGTTACACGCAGCTGTTGCTGGAATTATGTTTTTGTGTCCATGTGTGTGTGTTTGTTTATGTGATACTGTTCAATGTCAGTTTTGACAACGCGCGTCCCACCACAACACATTGACAAAAGCTGAAAGCTTTATTACTATTAATTGCAAGAGAGTGAGTGAACGAGTCACTAGTGAGAGCAAACTTCCACCCTCACTCCCTGCTTCGCTCGCTTCCAATGCATCGCACTCTGACCATGTTTCATGTCAATATGTTTCTCAAGTGAAAAGCAAAGCTTTAATAACTTAACTCTGGTGTGTGTGTGTGTGTGTATGTGTATGTGTGCCGGTCTGTGTAAGAAGAAGCAAAAATGTGATGCGTAAAGAGTTCTGTGAAAGCGACTTGGGGGCCTCATAATTCACTTTCTTTTTCTTTTATTAATTTTGCGTTGCAAAATACATATATTACAATATTTATATTTTTCAATATTATAAATTTATTACTAAATTTAGTTGAAATTTAGAAGAAATTATTAATTATTTTTACACATAAGGTACATCATTGTGTGCTTTTTTAATATTTGATGAAGAGTTTGAATATAAATATATTTATGATAAATATGCACAAAGTTCAACACACTTTACCGCAACAACTACTCACCACATTCGCTCTCCTTTTCTTTGCGCTCAACCGCTCGCTGACGCCACCTAGCGTTCGCCAGCTGCGATAATTACTTTTTGCGACTGTTAATTCTTAGATTTATTTTACTTCGAGTGTTTATTTTAATGTTTTTTTTTGTTTTGTGTCGTTTTACTTTGTATTATTTCGAATTTTGTTTGTTTTATTTTTGGGTCATTTGGGCACTTGTGCAATGAGAGTGCATTTGGCTTTTTTGCACTGCCTGCCGCTGTTGGCGTCGACGCAATGTTATATGGTCAGTTTCGCTGCTTACGTCGCTGCCTGCTGCGCTGCCTTTGGCTGTCATTTTGCTGCTATTGCTGCGCCATTTGCTATATATACATGCATATATACATATGTGTGTGTATGTTTGTATGTAGTGTAACTATTATGCGTTGCTCTTTTTGCCCTTTGTATTGTTGCTGCTGCTGCTCTAATTTTCCACTTTGTTGTTATTGCCGTACCAAGTTAACGGTGCAACAGAGAGTCAACAAGCAACAACAGCAACAACAACCAAACTAACATAAATTTTTGCTACCTCTGCTGCTGTTACTCCACCTCTGCGCTGTCGCTGCCGCTGCCTCTGCCTCTGCCTCTTCACTCTCACACGCACGTTGCTTGCTCTCATTGTTGAAGTCGACGTCAGCGTCGCTGCCGCAGTTGTTGTTGGTTTTTGTTTGTACGCTTTCTGGTTTTGGTTTCTGTAAAAGCTTCGAGAGTGCGAATTGCAGCCATTGCTGCTGCTGCTGCTGCTGCTGCTTCTTCTTCCTCATGTTTGGCATTTCGTTTCGTTATGGGCTTTTTGTTTTTGTACAGATTCCTCTACACTACTTTCGCTTTTTATTTATTTATTTTTCTTTTACATTTTTATTTTATTTTGTTGCTATTCGCTGTCGCTGCCGCTTCCACTTCCAATGCTTGCTGTCTTCACAACGCAACGCCAACGGCATATGCTCGCTGATTGTTGCTCTTCCTCTTTAAGCTACTCCTTTGACGACGCCTCACGCAATTACAACTGTGCGCTCTCTGGTGGCACTCTCTCGCTCTCTTTCTGAGTCTGTGCCCATCTCTGTGTGCGTGCGTGCTTTCGCTCTGCCTTGTTGCTGCTGTTTTTTTATGCACCTTGCCTAGTGCTATTCTTGTTGCTGACTATACATACACACACATTTATTGATGTATGTGTGTGTGTGTGTGTGTGTGTGTGTTCATGTGTATGTTTGTTTGCTTGCTCGCTTTTTTTTTCTGCTTTAACAGTGAACATTGACATGCTTAGCTGCGCATTTTAATGCGTTGCCGTCGCTGTCGCTGCTGCTGCCGCCGCCGCCGTCGCCGTCGTTGCCCACTCTTTGATGGGTTTGTTGTCTTTGCTTCTCTGTCACCCCACTGCTCACTCTCTCAATATGCTGACTTAATTCACATTTTGTTGTTGCCTTTTCAAAGCGTTTTGTTGCCATATTGACTGAAAATGGCACCAACTGAAGTCACTCCTCTCTTTCTCTTTCACCATTCTCTGTCGCTCAACTTGAATGACAGTTTTTTTTGTTTCTGTGTCTCTTACAGGGTTAGCAATCGTATTGAAGGGAGGTGTGTCTATAGAGCAGTATTTGAGTGGGTGGGGGGAGGGGGACTGTGTTGTTGGGGTGGGTTGAAGTTGGAGTTGTGTTGTCTCTTTTTATTGAAAGAGAAATTAGCTGAAACTTATTTCGTTTCGTCACACAATGAGCGACGTCGACGTCGACGTCGACGTCGACGTTGATGATGTACACTATTATAACGGTGTTTAAAAGCACAGTTTGGCCCAGTTAATTAAAGCGAAACAACGAAGTGCTGCGAGGAGGAGGAAGAAGCAGGTGGGACCGATAATATATAGGGTAAAATTCAACAGTGTTGCCAAAAAATGCAATTCACTTGACAAAATAAATTAAAAATTAAAATCATATCAAAAAAATTATTTAAAAATAAATTAAGATAAAATAAAAAAGTATATAATACAGATAAAATATAAAAAAATAAATATTATTTAAGTTGAAAATTAATTTAAAAAAAAAATCGATTAAGTACGAACAACTTGTTTTTCGCGTATTTTCTATGAATTTCTTTTTAACTCAAATTCTTTAAATAATATGTATTTTGTTTTAAGAATTGATCAATAGAAAAAAAAATGCTAATAAATAATCGCAACAAAGGGGGTTAAACATTAAAAGATTAATAAGCTCGATGGTATTTTTTCGATTTTTGGACAAACAAAAAAAAGGCTAAACTGCCAACACTGATTAGCAGCAAAGTCTTATAAATAGGTTTGTTATCGATGGGGTTGAGAACTGAAATCTTAATTGAACTGCAAGTGGAAATTATGATTAATAAACATACAACATTGAATAAACACGCATACACACACAGATACAAAATATATACAAACAAACAAAAAAAAAACGTATTTCACACAGGTTTTTCTTGTATTTAACTTCTGTTTTTTTTCTTATATGTGTATGTATATATATGTATATATATATGTATATATATATGTATATATATATATATATATATGTTTTGGTTTTGTGAGTGTTGCCTTTTCACTTAAACTTTCCCTATTACCCAGCACTTTCTCTCTCGCACTCGCTCTGCTTTTACACATGTACAATAAATACTAACTGTAGCTCTCTCTCTCTTTTTTCTTTTATTCTATACTCGTCGCTTCGCACTCGTTGCTTCGGTCTCGTTGCAGAATCGAAAACGACTTGGAATCGGAGCGTGAGAATATCTTCCAGCCAAATAGCGCAGATGCCACCCTAATGAACAACAGCGACAACAACAACAACAACAACCACAATAACAATATCAACAAGAATGCTGGTGGCGCCACCTATGGCAACGAGAACAACAACAACAACAACAACAATGTGCAGTCGGCGACAGCGATTCGCACCATTTGTTCCATTGAGAATCATCAATCGCCGCCCCAACAACAGATACGTGCATTTGGAGGCAATGATGACTCCACATCCTCAACAGCAGCAGCCGCAACAACAACAACAACATCGACGACCTCCTCTAGTGGTGGCAACCCATCACCAACGAGCGGCAGCGGCAAGCGTCCGTTATCGAGTCGCAATCTAGTGAACGATCTGGAGATACTCGACAGGGAGCTGAGCGCTATCAATGCACCGATGCCACTGATTGATCCAGAGATAACGCAGGGCGCCGAGCAACTGGAGCGTGCCGCATTGTTATCCGCATCCCGGAAACGCCGCAGCAGCACCAGCAACAACAACAACAACAACAGCGGCGAGGACGAGATCGATCGTCTGGTGCGTGAGGCCTTCTCTCCATTCTATATGCCATCGTCACAGCGTCTAATCTCTGCCATCGATGACTCCCCTCTGATAGATGTGGTGGGTCTGGGTGTTGGCGGTGGCGGAGGCGCAGGCGTCACCGCAACCACAGCAGCCACAGTCACAACCGCCACCGTCAATACATCGGATCATCAGCAGAATCACAATCACAATCAGAATCAGAATCATCATTTTGCATCGCCGCCGAAACGCGCCAAGTTGAATGGAGGTGAGCACTTGGAGTTGGTCGATTTCGATATGAGTCAAAGTCAAAAGGATTTCGAGGTCATCATGGATGCCTTGCGACTGGGCACGCCCAGTCCGCCCACCGGCGCCAATGATTCATGCGGTCAGGCGGCCATGATGAGCGAATCATCGGCGAGCGTCTTTCACAATCTCGTTGTTACCTCCCTCGAGACATGAATGAAGTATCAATAGATAGCTCGTATTTTGATCGCGTGGTGGGGTGGGGAGTCATGTTGGGTTAATGGAAGCAGTGGGCGTGGCAATTGGCACAGGTGCCAAGAGCCAAAATACATGGCACAGCTGATAAAGGGGGGTGGGGGGGCACAATATGAAGAAGTAGAATAAGATGAAGGAAGAAGGGAGAACAAAAACAACAAAACAAAACAAAGATAAGCAAACCACAAATTGGCCTAGAAGCAAAGCAAAGCAGAGCAGCAAAAGCAAAGCGAAAAAAAAAGCAAATTGAGAATAAGAATAAGTAACAAAAACACAAAGAATTAGGTTAAGTTTAGACTATAGTTATGCAGGCTTAATTATTGTTTAAGTATATACTAAATTTTAGACGTAAAGCAACAGGAAACAAAATACACAAGGATAAGGATAGCAATGGAAAAAAAGCAAAAAAAAAAAAAACAGAAAAGTAAATGGAACCAACACAACAACAACAAAAACACGAAAAAACAAAAACAAGTTGCCTAACGGTTTAGAACGCGGATATGTAATACATATAAGAAGATATATCGATATGTATCGATATATGTATATTCTATATGCTAATGATAATTATATTTGCACATATTCGAACCGTGAAGCAGCTTGTCCCTCCTGCCTAAAACGATATCTTTGTTACTCTTTATTATAATGAATTAAAGAAGCCAAAAAGACAGAAAAAAAAAGAAAAATAGATATGCATGAAATCTCAAATATATAGACATCGAAACTTGAAAACAAATAAAGATAGAATGGAAGAAGAAATGCATGCAGCAAACAAGGGTACAAAGACAAGAAGAAGCAGACGAATAAGTTGCATATATAAAAATATGTTTGTGTTATTAATGTTCCAATCAAATTGATATATAAAATATAAACTTTTTTTTTGTTTTTTTGATGTTTTTATGTATTTTGTAGAGTTGCTTTGAATATATGAATGAAACATGTTTAACGAAATATATACACGTATGTATATGAAATGAGAAAATATCAATGCTTTAGATTGTCTTTGTTGGTGTTGGAACAGTGCCACTTCCAGGCTTCCAACTTCCAATCCATTTACACAAACAAATACATAGATATATACATACATATACATATATATACACACTCATATACATATATATACACACTCATACAGACACACTCACATACACATTCCAGGCTTTAAATACTCGCGCCAAATGCGTTTGTCGTTCCAATTCGCAAATGAGAAACTGAATAAAAGTCCTAAGAAAACAAAACAAAGAACAACAACAAATACTACATTTAAATAACAAAATAAAAATCATTGAAATGATTTAAAGAATTTTCATTTTTCACTAAATAAGTAGTTCCTGCCAGGACACACACAGACGTTTTTAATGTTATTTTAATATTTTTTCAATATTGTAACAAGCAAAAAAAAAAGCGATACTATGTTCTCCTAGTCAAAAATCAAAAGAATGAAGCGACGAGAGCACAAAAAAAAAACAACAGAAAACGAAACTGATTCAAATGAACTGAACGCGGAACTAAGTGAACAGCTTGTAACTGGAACTATTTGCCGCTCATTCTGTTCTCGTGTTACTTCTCTCCCTCTGCCTTGCGTTTTCTGCTCTGTCCAATTGTTACTTCGTTCTCCAACAAAAAAAAAAAAAAAAGATGGAAACACAACAGAAATTCCTCAAATCAAAAAGAAAGTTTCAAAGAGAGAGAGAATGAATAACTGTGATCGTAGGTCACGCAGTTGCGCCTATAAAATATACTAGAAAAATGAAAATAATTTTTTACCTGTTACTTTTTTTTTTTTTGTTTAATTATGTGCCGAATATATACATGACGATATGCAGGCAATAAGCGCAATAAGAAGGCGGAATGGGAGATACGTGGAAAGAGAGAGAGAGAGAGCACGATAAAGATAATCAAAAGGCAGATTAACGGTTTCATTTTCCTTTTTCTATGCAAAAGCAAAAATAATACTAATATTTGAAAACACTTGTCTAATTTGCAACAATAGAAAAATAAAAAATATTACCATGCACAACAACAACAACATGTATAGGCAAAAAACAATGTTTAATATATATAAAACACAAAACCAAACAAAACAAAATGAGAGAAAGCAAAAATACATACACACAAAAAGTGCAATTAGAATTTTTAAAAATATTATTGATGACGCAAGAACAAAAACAAGTAACGACAACAACAACAACAAAATATAAGAAACAAAATTTTCAATACAAATAATAAGCGCATATTATATAGAAATATATATAAAACAAATATACATATGTATATTAACAAAAGTGCATTCAGTATTTAACAAGAAAATATTGGACAAAGCAAAAAAAAAAAAACAATGAAATACAAAAAAAAAAAATGAAGAACAAAACATAAACATTTTTTCTACAAAAAAAAGTGGCTGTGATAGAAATTTAAGTTTTTTTCGTGCTTAAGAGTTAGAATTACAAACAAACATACATACATACAAACAAGCAAACATACATACATACACACATATAAAAAAAAACAAAACAACAACATGCTTGCATGCATTAGTTTGGTAGAGAGCAGCGACAGCAAAAACAATGGCAATCATATGGTATTTTTTTTTTTTTTTGTTGTTCTTTTGCTCTCTATTTTGCGCACTCACGCACGCACGCGCTCAAGCTCTCGCCAATATTGCTGTCTCGCTCTGGCAACTTTCGCTAAGCGCCGCCAGCGTGCGCTCATTGATTTCGATTATTCGATAGTTTGCATTTTCTCCATTCTCTCTTTACACATGTGTTGTGTTCACACAACTTTAGCTGCAGCGCCAAATACACTCACACACATACACACACAGGCAAAAATTACAAACAAAAGAAACTAAATAATATATGTACATACGTATGTACACACACATATTTATGTTTGTACATATGTAGTTAAACTATTACTTATATATATATATTTTTTTTTTTTTGGCTCGGCGTCGTTCCAAAGAATGTGTTCTAGCCTAGTTCAACACACACTCTCATACACACCAACATGTGCATACATACATATGTATATGCAACTAAATATACGCATATGTGTGTTTATCTAGTATATACCGCATATGCTATAATATAATATACTCTTACTTATATTGTACGCATTAATTGTAACGAATACAATTTATTTAGTATTGTTTATATCTATATACAAAACAAAAAACAAAACATAAAAAACTATACATACATATATGTACATATGTATGTATATATAAAAATACAGAATATGTTTATAAGCGTTTGTAACCTTAAGTTTTCAGTTGTAATTATTTGAATATACAAACATAGTTATATAGTTTTTTTTTCCATTACCGTTTTAGTTATTATTTTTCGCGTTTAACTAGAAAAATTATAGTTGTAAAGCCCATACACATACAGATACATACATGTACTACACACATACATATGTATGTACAATGTAAATTTTCTATTATATGCGTATGACAATTAATTCCATTTTAGTTAATATATGCATACTAAGCGTTCAGAGCTATAAAATAAATTATATGCAAATATATATAACAAAAAACAAAAGAATTCACTTTTATTTTTATTTGACTTATGTTTTCAGTTATTTTTTTTATCATATTGTGTTTTGTGTTTTTTTGTAAAGCGTGGCCAGTCCTATCGAAAGTTGCACATCGAGCTCAGTTTCCCTGCTCCTGGCATTACCAACCAGCAACGATTACAATCGATATATTGATCGAAGACAGATGCAAGAACGCCATCTAGTGCGAACTATGCGCAACTTGCTAGGCATTTAAGTGCCGCTTTTGCAATCAGTTATCGTGTTCGCTCTTTCTACATATGTATCTCATCTTTCTTTTTTGGCTGCAGCCACACATGCATATGTACATATGAACGTATGTACAAATGTACATTCCTTGATGCTGTTTGTTGTTGTCTGCGCCGTAACCTTGTTTTAGATTTAAGCTTCCATTATGAGATCATCCGCGTTTATGGTAAAAGCAATCAAAAAATATTTAGATTTTGTAGCTGCGGCGTTTTGCTTAGCTAAACTCTGCGTGGTGCTGCGACCCCGCTCATGGTTATGTATGTACATATGTATATGTATGTATCTATTTTTTATTTTTTTGGGGGTCACATAAATGACAGCAACAACAAAAGACTCCAAAGCCAAAATTCAAGCAACAGAGTGAGAGGCAAATACAACAAATGCTGTTCCGTTGACTGATTGCATTAAGTTTTCGTCGTCGATGTTGTTGTTGTTGTTGTTGCCATTATTATTGTTTTTGCCAAATTTCAAAGTTAGGTTACTCACAACAGAGTGAGAGAGAGAGAGGGAGAGAGAGAGCCAGAGAGCAAGATAGATGGAGGGGGAATCTGAAATTTGTTTCGTGGCCAATGCCACATTTGTCCGTTCATCGACTCGATGAGCTTGAACCCTATTCCAATCACAATATAGAAGCAATATCAATATGATAATAAATGTATGCATATTGTATATACATACATAGTATGTATATAAATAAAGGTATTTGTTTAAATATACTTTCAAATTATGCGTCAGTTGCCAATAACGATCAAAATCACAGCATAGCTATCGATAGTGTGATCGATAACAACAGCAAAAGTAGTCATATCGCAAGGAGTAGCCTCTTCCAATTGTGCTTTCACTAACTGGCATCGATAAAAGCACTAATGGCAATATCGATATCCTCTTCTAAAAAACTTAGAAAGCTTCCAATTCATTTTGCTTCCGTTATACAATTAAATTTTTCTTTTAAGTGTTTTATGTTTAGTTTTTTTTGTGTTGATTTGATATACACTTATCGTTAGTAAACACAAACACACATACACAAAGTAATACCTCTTAATCTATGGACCAGATTTGTATGACATGTTCTCTGCGTAGGTTTACTTGAGTTTTATGAAGTAAACTGAGAAATAAATCAATTAAATGAAAACGATAACAACACTGCGTACATGCATATGTACATTAAAGTATATCGATATCATAGATTGAAGTAGCAGAAGCTCGTTTTTGTTTAATTCTAGTACATATACACATAGAATTCACATGCATACATCAATATACATACATGCATACATGTAGTTGTAGCTATAAGGATTCTTAAGGATACATAAGTGCTTTTTAAAATGAAATACATAGACCGCAATGACACAAAAAAAAAAGAGAGAACTACTAATTATGATTACTATTATTATTATATAGTCATTAAATATTTGTAATGTAATGATGTGTATAACAAACAGGTCAACTAATCCATACATACATATGTATGTATATACATACATTACATACCACATATACCATCGATATACATACATACATACATACATACATACATACATACATACATACATACATACATATGTATGTACATACATTCATAATGGTGTGTATTTCCATGTATATTCATGAACTACATATACATACATACATATATACAAGCAAAGAATAAATAAGACAAAGTTTAATTAAAACATATACACCATATACATACATATACACATATACATACATATATATATATATACATATATACATACATATATTCTAATTGTACGTATTTACTATGAGTTGCTTTTAGTGTGATAATTCTTAGTAAAAAGAAATATAAGTGAAACATTTGCAAATAAAAATTGATTACAAAAACGTTTCTGAATTTCTTCAATTTATGCATTCGACTTTGAACTAGAATACCCATCTAATAACCATAATAACTGTTTGTCAGTTGTCTCTAATCTTCAACATATATACATACATACCTATAAACGATATTATCAACGGACTCCATTCATGTCGATTGGGCATTTGAATAACTTCAAATTCAGCACGAAACTCTTCTATTAATGTTATTTCCTACATTCGATAGTGAGCTGACTTCACTTATCGATAGTGAGCTGCTGTTAACCGTATGTGATCACGCAGCGCGTAACATGAGAAACTCTCAGGTATATCGAGATAACATAGCAGCATAGCAATGTCTTTACTTCTCAGCAAAAAACAAAATAAATTATAAAGAAATATACAAAAGTATAATAAAACCATTTTCATCATATTTGGCATATTTTCTGAAATGTTGATTCAAATCAAGGGCGGTAAAGTTTTTTATACCCCTTTTGATGCCAGAAATCGATTGGGCACAGAAAATTCCGATTTGAAAATTTTCACTTTTTTGACATTTTTACAAGGCCATGACATGCAAAATTAGCCAAAAATGGGTCAAAATTGAAAACTGACAGTAGAGAATTTTTTGATGTAGATCTGTTGATGCCAGAAATCGATTGGCTACAGAAAATTCCGATTTTAAAATTTTGACTTCTTTGACATTTTTTCAAGGGGTATGCCAAATTGGACAAAAATGGTTCAAAATTGAAAACTGACAGTATGGAAAAATTGTTGATGTAGATTTAAAATATGAAATATGGATTGAATTTTGGTTGTTATTGCATTGAGAAGTGTATTAACTTCCGTTCCTCTTGGAAACCCCATTCTGAGACTAAAACGCGTATATTCATAAGCTGTAGTTAAAGATGAATTTATTTCCTTGCCATCAATAATTTGCTCTAGTACGATGATCCTTGGCCACATGGAACCGGTTGAAATACACTATGACAACTAAACATGTAATTAATTGGACAAGCTGGTGACGAAACTGATGATCCCCCAATACCAGCAACCGCTGGGCCGTAGCTTCCAACTTGAGGTGAAATATCACTCTGCATACGTGCTGAATAGCTTGGAGAAGTGGGTGTTGAGTAAACTGGAGCCTTTGGTGCTGAATAGCTGGGTGCGGAAGGTGCTGAATAACTCGATGCTGATGGTGAAGAGTAAACAGGAGACTTAGGTGCTGAATAGCCTGGTTGGGCAGGTGCTGAATAGCTTGGAGCAGCGGGTGCTGAATAGCTCGATGCTGATGGTGCTGAGTAAACAGGAGCCTTTGGTGCTGAATAGCTGGGTGCGGAAGGTGCTGAATAACTCGATGCTGATGGTGAAGAGTAAACAGGAGACTTAGGTGCTGAATAGCCTGGTTGGGCAGGTGCTGAATAGCTTGGAGCAGCGGGTGCTGAATAGCTCGATGCTGATGGTGCTGAGTATACAGGAGCCTTAGGTGCTGAATAACTTGGTGCTGCTGGAGCTGGAGCAACGGGTGCTGAATAGCTCGATGCTGATGGTGCTGAGTAAACAGAAACTTTTGGTGCTGAATAGCTTTGTGCAGCAGGTGCTGAGTAGCTGGGTGCGGCAGGTGCTGAATAGCCCGATGCGGATGGTGCTGAGTAAACAGGAGCCTTAGGTGCTGAATAGCTTTGTGCGGCAGGTGCTGAATAGCTGGGTGCGGAAGGTGCTGAATAACTTGGTGCTGATGGAGCTGAGTAACTTGGAGAAGCGGGTGCTGAATAACTCGATGCTGATGGTGCTGAGTAAACAGGAGCTTTTGGTGCTGAATAGCTTTGTGCAGCAGGTGCTGAGTAGCTGGGTGCGGCAGGTGCTGAATAACTTGATGCTGATGGTGCTGAGTAAGCAGGAGCTTTTGGTACTGAATAGCTTTGTGCGGCAGGTGCTGAATAGCTGGGTGCGGAAGGTGCTGAATAACTTGGTGCTGATGGAGCTGAGTAACTTGGAGCAGCGGGTGCTGAATAACTCGATGCTGATGGTGCTGAGTAAACAGGAGCTTTTGGTGCTGAATAGCTTTGTGCAGCAGGTGCTGAGTAGCTGGGTGCGGCAGGTGCTGAATAGCTCGATGCTGATGGTGCTGAGTAAGCAGGAGCTTTTGGTGCTGAATAGCTTTGTGCGGCAGGTGCTGAATAGCTGGGTGCGGCCGGTGCTGAATTGCTCGATGCTGATGGTGTTGAGTAAACAGGAGCCTTAGGTGCTGAATAGCTTGCTGAGGCAGGTGCTGAATAAATTGGAGCAGCTGATGGAGAATAGCTAGATTGGGAGTTGTAGACAATAGGAGGTCCGTAAGCTTGTGAAGGAATCGCTTGGGATGCTCGCGTGTAACGATCCTCGACGTTGCTTTCAGGGATGTTTAGATCCTCGAACTCCTCATTGCTGGCAGCAAAGTAGTCGGAGGCCGTAATTGCTGCCCAACAGCTGCTGATGGCCAAAAAAATTAAAAATTGTCGCGATCCGTGCATGCTCAGTGTCTGATCGATGATTGGTAACTATGTTAATAGAACTGCTATTCATGATCTTTTATTAGGTGACGAACCACAAATCAGCAAAAAAGTGAAATTCCGAACGTTGCAAAATGTTGTAAATTCTTTGGAAGCATTGACATAGTCATGTTGAAATTGCAATTGCTCCATATTTCTGAAAATAATTCGAAAACAACACTCATATACCCTATCTGAGCTATTCTTTGTGTTCATTGCTTTCCAAGCTGAAAATAAAAATATATCTCAGCTAGTAGTGTATTGATAATAAATAATTAAATTGGACATACGTCAGCGTTTGAGCTGCAGCCGAGCAAAAAGAATTGTTATTATTGGTAAGAATTGGGGTACCTGCTGATCCGGCAGAATGTTCAGTATTTAGGTCAATAAGTTTGTTGCCTAAAGGTCAACTAAATAAATGGATTTACTGCTAAATTTGAAAAGTAGATTTCCCGCTTAACTCGGCTGCAAATAGTAAACATTTGTGTATGCTGTTAACTAGCGCCATCTGTAAGCGCAAAATGTAAGTTGTGGAACATCTGACATTGTCGTATCATCGATAAGCTGTGTATACGATAGTTGCTATCGACATATGGCGTTTGCTTCCAAATCAACACGTCAACGCTTTCTACTCTTCTTCTTCTACTTCTCTATCGTTTTGCCTCCCAACACCAGAAACACGGCAGCCGCTTCGGCATATTTAGCAGTGAATGCAAACGGCATTTAATTCACATTTCTCGTAAATGTTTCACATAAAGTCGCTTTTGTGAAATAAAACATTTCAGGAATATAGCATAGAATTCACTTAAAATTACTGCTGGCAGTATACCGCATTCAAAGTAAACAAATAAATAGCAAAGACACGTAAGTACAAACTACATTTGAATGGTAAATGCTTTGTGAGCGGAAGAGAGAAAGAAATGAAGAAGAAGGTGAGAAAAGTACCGCAGATTTTTGACAACTGACAACCAGCTGCTTGCTTGCGTTGGCAGAAAAATCAAAAAAGAAAAAAAAATTAACCGAAGTATGAGAGAATCAGGAAGCACAAAGGTTAATGCACTTTCACTTCCTCCCATAAACATTTACTTTCGTATTTTTCTTTATATTAACTTGCATTGCAATTTCTTGATAGCATTGGGAGTAATTGGGCAAAATGCTGCAACGTTGCTGCTGCCGCCTGGCGGCCCTTTTAATCTTGGGCTTGATGTTGAGTCTGACACCCGGTGGGGATGCGGCGGCCGTTATGTCTGTGGATTTGGGCACCGAATGGATGAAAGTGGGCGTTGTGTCGCCGGGCGTGCCAATGGAGATCGCTCTGAACCGTGAATCGAAACGTAAAACGCCGGCAATACTCGCATTCCGTGATGGTGTACGCACGTTTGGCGAGGACGCACAGACCATTGGCATACGTGATCCATCATCCGCCTATGGCTATCTGTTGGATTTGCTTGGCAAGACCATTGATAATCCCATCGTTGAACTGTACAGGTGAGTTCCTTTGTCGTCTCTTTCTAACAGTTTCCCCAATGTTGTGAAGGGGCCACGTCATGTTAACGTAAACGGCTTACGTTCTTCAATTACGTTAACGTTAAGTTAGCAGCTGTTAATACGTTTGCTTCTTATGCCCTGCGCTCGTTGGAAAGCGGGTATATATTTTTCAAATTTAAAGTTGAATTTATTTTTCTTTTTCTTAAATTGAAAATTCAATTTCTTTAATTTGTCTACTTGTTTATGATAATATAGAAAACGGTTCCCATATTATACCATTGTGGGCGACAAGGAGCGCAATACTGTTGTGTTCCGCAAGAGCGAAACGGAGGAATTCAGCGTGGAGGAGCTGGTAGCCCAAATGCTGGTGAAGGCCAAGGAATTCGCCCAGGAGTCCACACAGCAGGCGATCACCGAATGTGTGCTCACCGTGCCCGGATATTTCGGTCAGGCTGAGCGGGAGGCGCTGCTGGTTGCGGCACAATTGGCTAATCTGAAGGTGCTGCAGTTGATCAACGATTATGCGGCGGTGGCTCTTAACTATGGTGTGTTCCATCGTGGCGAGATCAATGAGACGGCACAGTATTTCCTCTTCTATGACATGGGCGCATATAAGACATCCGCGGCTGTGGTTAGCTATCAGTTGGTCAAGGATAAGCAGACCAAGGAGACGAATCCCGTGGTGCAAGTGCTGGGCGTAGGCTATGATCGTACCCTGGGTGGTCTGGAGATACAGTTGAGGTTGCGCGATTATCTGGCCCAGGAGTTCAATGCCTTGAAGAAGACCAAGACCGATGTGACCACCAGTCCGAGGGCATTGGCCAAGCTGTTTAAGGAGGCGGGTCGCTTAAAGAACGTGCTCTCCGCCAATAATGAGCATTACGCTCAGATTGAGAATCTGCTGGAGGATCAGGACTTTAAGCTGCAGGTGTCACGCGAGAAACTGGAGGAGCTGTGCGCTGATCTGTGGGCACGCACAACGAAACCTTTGGAGCAGGCATTGGCCACATCAAATCTATCGCTGGATGTGATCACCCAGGTGATTCTCTTTGGTGGCGGTACCCGTGTACCCCGCGTTCAGGACACAATCAAGCAGCTGATCAAACAGGAGCTGGGCAAGAATCTGAATGCTGATGAGTCGGCCACCATGGGTGCCGTCTATAAGGCTGCTGATCTGTCCACTGGGTTCAAGGTGAAAAAGTTTATTGTCAAGGATGCGGTCCTGTTTCCCCTGCAAGTCTCATTCGAGCGGGATCCCGGCGATGGTGCTGCCATCAAGTATGTGAAGCGCGCTCTGTTCGCCCTCATGAATCCGTATCCACAGAAGAAGGTTATCACGTTCAACAAACACACGGATGACTTTGACTTCTATGTGAACTACGGCGACTTGGATCGGTACAGTGCCGAGGAGATCGCTGCCATTGGTGGCCTCAACATCACCCGTGTCCAACTGCAGCAGGTCAAGGAGCTGCTGGAGAAATCCAAAAAGCATATGGTGGACAACAAGGGCATCAAGGCTTACTTCTATCTAGATGATTCCGGCATATTCCGCTGCACGGGCGTCGAGTACGTCTACGAGAAGCAAAAGTTGGATGAGGATTTGGATGAAGATAGCACGCTGGCCAAACTGGGCAGCACCATAAGCAAACTGTTCACCAAGGATGCGGAGAAGGCGACTGATGGTGAGGCCAATGCTGGTGATATTCCAACCACGCCCACAACCGACGAGGAACCCACTGAGGAGAATGCGACCAACAAGGAGAACGCCAAGAAACCTGAGGAGCAGCCGCCCAAGACGGATGAGGAGATCAAAACGGAAGCTAAAAATGATACCATCAAGCTGGTGACCATCAAGACCCCAGTTCAACACCAAACGGATCTGAAGTTTACACTCCCATTGGCCGGCAGCAGCTATGACGCTTCCTCCAATAAACTTCAGGCTATTAACAAAGCGGAGGAGCAGCGTGTCCGCTTGGAATCCGCCTTTAATTCCCTCGAATCGCATATCATTGAGGTGCAGCAGAAGCTGGAGGAGGAACCCTATGCTGATTGCGCCACTGCCGATGAGAAGGAGAAACTCTTAGCCGAATGCAGCACCCTTTCCGAGTGGCTGTATGAGGATCTAGAGAATCCCACGCCCGAAATCTACGAGGAGAAGTTGGCCCAATTGCAGAAGCTCTCGAATGTCTTCCTCGCCCGTCACTGGGAGCACGAGGAACGTCCCGATGCCATCAAAGCGCTCAAGGGCATGATTGATGGTGCCGAGAAATTCTTGACGACTGCGCGCAATCTCACCAAGGACACCAATCCTGAGAAGGATGTCTACACCCAAGTCGAAATCGACACTCTCTTCAAGGTGATTGATGAGACCAATTCCTGGCTAAAGACCGAGACTGCCGCCCAGAAGAAGCTCAGTCGCAATGCCGAGGTGCGATTAACCGTCAAGGATATCACTGATAAAATGTCATTACTTGATCGTGAGGTTAAGTATCTGGTCAACAAGATCAAGATCTGGAAACCCAAAGTGAAACCAGAGAAGGAGAAGTCCAAGGACTCGGATACAACAACGACATCCAGTGGGGATGGCAGTGGTAGTGGCAGCGAACAGCAGGCCGAAGCACCAATCACGGATGAGGAGAAACCGCATGAGGAGGAGCAGCAGCAGGAGCAGGAAGAGGTGGTGACTCCAACTCCAGTAACAGATTCAAATACGCCACACAGCGAACTATAAATCATGACATCACTTAAGCTTAGAGGCAATTGCAGTAGAAGAAAGAAATAAGAGAGAGATACAGAGAGAGAGAGAGAAAGTGCGAGAGAAATAGACCAAGAAGAGAGGGCGAGGGCAGCACAACACAGGACGAACATAGCAACATCGTTTGTGGTAAGGGCTGGCAAAGGGGCGGGTTGATATTGTGTGCGGATTGTGAATGCAATGGCTGCTGATCAGTTAGTAATCGATTTTTTTTAATGTCATTTGTCTGAAAGTGAACAACAGAGTTGATCGATAGTTATCGAAGTTTAATCGAAACAGTCGAGCATTCATCGATTGATTTTACATCTACTGAACAACGCACAGGAAGGAATTGCCTTAGTGATTTTCGGCAATTACATGTGATCGATAAACGATAACTATGAGACACTCGGAATATTCATTAAAACTGTTAGGGGGTAACAATTGGGGAGCTCTCTGAACAGCAGACCAATACATTATGTGCACAATATTCCAAGAAAAACAACAAACATCAAATACGAAATGAGAAAAGTGAAGAGAGTATTTTTTCATTGTATAAATTTGTTCAAACTAGCTAATGGTGGGATTAAATTATGCTACATTAAAGTAAATCTAACGAAACTTAATAGAAGCAAAACACAAAATAATAATAAAAAATACAATTACGATTTCTAGAAATCCAATTTTCATTCCGTCGTGCATTAAGTTCCACTTCTATTTAATATATCTGGATATATTATCTAAATAAATTATAAAATAAAAGAAAGACTAAATTTCCCCTCTCATATACAAAACACTCGTGTATACATAAACACATGCATATATATTTGATATTTAGTAATATTTATATGTGCCCGTATACCATAATTAATAATAAAACAATGTATATCGTTAAAGATAACAACTCAGTACTGGGAAACAAGCTCAAAAATAAAATCAACAAAACATTTAAAAACATAAAAATATGCGTCGTTTATAAATATCCAGTAATAATATTGAATTGTATTCAGATTTAAACTACGCGCCAAATTCTACACAGAATACGAAACAGTGTGGTATGTATATGTATGCACTTGTGTGAGTGTCGACGCATATTAAAATGTGTTTGTGTGTTTGTCAGCATGTGCATATGTCAAAGCAATGCTGTCAGCTGATGTGCAAAATTCCGATGCCTCATATCGATAACAAATCAAAGCAACTCAGGCAGCAGCAATGCTTTACCTGTATTTACCGATATGTGCAATAACAATAAATGAAATGCTTGAAGACGTTATGTAAATTACTACTGAAAGCACATTAGAATTTCGGAATCAATATTTTAATTTAATTTGAATATGTTGATATTATCAAATGTTATTAATTTCATTTAAGGCGTTTTTGGCTAGCAGTAAGACAGATGGTCACACTGTTTTTAAGAAAGACATCGTCAGACGTTCGCGGAAGACGATGTGCATAGATTATAATTCCGGAGACTTTTACTTCACGCCTACGTGATTGCTAAGATATTGAGAGCATATTGTAGCTAAAGCTATTTAATTAACTAAAAAATGTGCGTAATTAAAATAACTTGTACATCGGTTCATATAAAAAAAGAAACATTTACAAAATGTGAACAATACTTTTTCGATTGAATTAAGAACAAATAACAACAAAAGTCATTCGCGTCAACACAATCGTATGGATACACACAGACAAAACAACTGCGACACACACGCACACATACTGGGGCACAAGCAAAAGCCATTGCCACAAAAAATATGGCGAAGGCGAATTAGTGCAATCTTGCAAACTTTCAAATATATGTACATGTGTACATACGGACATTCAAACAAACAATAAAATATATATACTAAAGTATATTTTGCACCTGGAAATGCTTGCATTGTAAATGTAACTGTTTATGTGCACGCATGTATTTGTCTACAAGTATATACATATACATATGTATATGTGTGTGGACCTCTATTATACATACATATATACATATTTGTGTACATACTATATTCATATGTATGTGTGTATGTTGGTGCTGTAAATGTTTTGTGATCTATTGTAATGTTTGGAAGCGTATTGAAAACATGTGAACGTTTGCTGCATGAAAATCTTTATTTTAGATGTATGTGTGTATGTACATATGTATTTGTGTGTAATGGAGCTGCAAAACAATCGATGTTCAAATCGATACAATCGGTTCTTTCATTTTCGGGAAAATATCGATTCAGTATCGTCAGCCATGACTAAAAACAAATCCAGAGTCTACGACTGAGGCGACGCAGGTTGCTTGACTTGACTTCACTAACAGCACTTGAGCCATAAACAATACCTTAACTTAAACAAATGCATATTCCAGCAGAAACCAGTTGAAATTTGACAATTTAGTGAACAGCTTGTTTTATTTTCTTTATAAATATTGCTGAAAATGATTCGCCAAATTATTTTGTTAACAAAAATAATTTTTTGGGTTGGTTTCAATTTATGAAAATCGCTTTCAAAAAATTGAAAGTATATTTTATTTTGCTCTAGTCTGCTTGTGTTTACATACATATATACATTATATATATGTACATCATCTGGCAAGGCCCACCTATAAATATATGAAACATAGAGTTGAGCAATTCGATAATTCTACCTGTTCAATAAATAATAATAACTCCACATGAATTTGCACGTCTAGAGACTTTTTTTATACATGTGTTTGCAAATGTATCTGTAGGTACGTAGATATGAGGCAGGTTTGAGTATGTGTGTAGGGTATTGTGTGGAGTGCGAATTTCCTTTCGATAGCAACGCAAGCGCACCGATAACTGATAACTTCTTTCGATTGTCATTGCTGTGGCTGCTGCTGCCGCTGCTGGTTGTGTTGTGTGCTCTGCTGACTGATTCTGTTGCGGCTGCTTTCGGCACGTAAATATTCATGCACACACATACGCACACGAAAGTATTGTCTGTAGGTATATGCACATACATACATACATTTTGTTTTGTGCGTGTGTGTTGCGTTGTTCATTCGCTCGCACGGCGACGGCGCCTGTCTGGCGAAAGTGATTTTTCAGTAAAATTTCGCAGCTTCAAGACGTCGGACGGAATGGAGAGTGTAATTTAGTCTTGTCTAATGTAGTGCAGGTCGATCGGTTGTCGTAAAGGTGCCAAACACACACCTACATACATACATCCATGCTCCGTTACTTTTTATGTTTGTGTGCGTGTTTATTAGTGTATGTGTACGAGTGTGTCTGTCAATGTGCTTGTGTTTATTGTTGTCTTTACAATTTTCCTTAAAATTGTGCGTTTTTCGTAATACTTCATTTTTTAATATATATTTTTGTGCTAGAACTTATAGTGAGCAATCAACGAGTTCACTGTATAGGTGTGTGCTATACCCAAACAAAGGAACTCTTTTTTTTTTTGTTTGTCTGTCGTTTTCATCTCTTTCTGCCTCGCCTGCTCTGTTTTTAGTGTGTAAAGTGCAGGACAAGGTAAACCGAATAATATAAAGTGCAGTATGGCGGCGGTGGCGGCTACGCCAACGCCAGACGAGGCAGGCAGCGAGCTGTTCGCATCAATAGCAGTAAAATTAACTGCATTTACGATAATACAAACACACATATATATATATATATATATATATATATATATATATGTATATATGTTTGTGTATAGGTATGTGTAAATGCATGCAGTCATAGATAAACATTGGAAATTATTAAAATGCGGTTGACAGTCTGTAAATGTAAACACACATATGTATATACATATATGTATAAGTACGTACATATAAGGGGATTAGTAAGTGTATAAATATTTTTAGAGTTGTTTGCGTGTACGTTTGGAAATTTGTACATTAAATTTTAAAAGTTAATCTAGCAATCATTCAGTTTGTCGGTAGAGCAGCTGTCAAAGCAGCAGCGCCGCTTAAATAAACACGAACTAAGAGTTTCATTTCAAAAATTCGAACTTTCAGTGAATTGGCAGAAATACATATATTCAACATACAAAATATAACTGAGTGAAATATATTGCAATAATCTCTATCCTTCTCACATACTTAGGAATATCTATTGTAACACTAAAGTGTGACCAGACGCATCAAATATTCGTCGAAAAAAACAACCAAATTAATAGAAGAAATTAAGAAGTGCAGCACTAGATATGAATAATAAACAATAAAAACTGCCACTCATATAAGTGGCATACTGGAGGAAAAATAGTAAGACGGAGAAGAAAAAGAATCGCAGCTTCAAATCTACCTCCTACCAAAATAAATCAAACTAATCAAAAAGATCAAGCGTGTAGCGCCATCTACCGACAACCCGCAAGAAGGAAGAAACAACGTGAACGTGTGTGAGTGACTTAACAACTGACAGCTGAGCGAGCTTCAAAGCTTGTTGTTATCCCCCCATCCCCGTCACGACTGGAAATTTTCTCTGCCGTAAAACAAGCAAGCGAAGGGCAAAAGGGACAGACAGACGAAGTGCTCCGGTGGGAGGAAGGCGTATCGTCACGTTGCCTTGCCCGCCAATATGGCGTGCCTTAATACACTAAAGCAAGAAATCAAAACATTGGAGAAAATCTTTCCCAAGAATCACGAACGCTTTCAGATACTCAATTCGAGTGTGGATGAACTTTTGTGCCGGTTCATCGATAAGAATGGCAAGCGTTATGACATACATGCAAACATAACGGTAAGTCAACAAATTTATACAGTTATCTATAAACATACAGTAACATACCCATAATACCCCCACCAAGCCCAGTTACATACATAGTCCCACCTAATGCACCTTATCAGCTAGTTTATGGGTACACTATTTATGGATTATGCAATCCATTTAAAAGAGAAATGACCTTCTCTTAACAAGTGTATTTAGTGCTAGCCTAAATCATACATATAATACCAAGAAAATCAGTTTGTCATCCGATAAATAGATATGCGTATTTGAAGAAAAACAAAGGGTGAAGTTGTAGCTGTCATTTCAATTTCTACAATTTCTCTTCTCTGATCGATAGCTCCTCTGATCCAAAGCTCTCTCACACTCAATTCTTGCACTCTTTCTTTTTACACTGTTGCCCTTAATATTGTAGCTCGAAGAAAGCTAAGCTTCTCCTTTGAGGCTCTGCCTCTTGGTCTCGTCTCAGTTCCAGCTGTTGTTGCTTCTTGTATCATCATCAACTTTTTTTGATCAGCTTTTATTTCTTCGTTGTGTGCGTGCGTGTGTGTGTGTTCGTTATTCTTGTTACCTTTTCATATATTTGCCTCTCACACACATACTCAGATAGAGAGTTTCTGACAGACGCCGTGGGTAGTCGCTGCTGCTGCTTCTGCTTGATTCTTGATTATTTTAGGGGGCAGTGTGCTTCAATAATTTATGATTCATTGCCCTGCGTTATTCAAGTTTGCCAGTTGCCAACTTGCTAAGTTGCTACTGCTACTGCCGCTCGTACGGCGGTTGTTCCGGCGCTTGTCCGCTGACCGTTGACTGGCTCCGGTTGACTTGGTTCAACGATCTAATTAAAGGTTGAACAGTATTTGTATTTCTTTCTTCTTTTTTTTCTGTATTTCTGTGTGTACGTTAATTCACAGACGGTGTCGCGCAACTCTCCTTTGTTGTTGTTATCGTTGTGACGCGATACTGCTCGATACGCATGTATCACTGATATCGATTAATTTCCTTTTGTGACTGGCGCCATTTAGCGGCAAGCATGTGAAACAGACACTGTCAAATTGCTGCTCTCTCTGCTATATAAGGTCGATATCTTTCTAACTTTTGTGGTATATTGTTGCAGGAAACGTATCCATCATCGCCGCCAGTTTGGTTTGCCGAGAGCGAGGAGACAAGCGTTACAAATGCCGTACAGATCCTTAGCAACACAAATGGTCGTGATAATCACGTGATCAATCAGGTATGTCCACTATTTGTATGTTATTTTTTTTTAACTTCGAGATGGTTTATAATTTATGATGTCCTTTAAGGTTGGCATATTGCTGCGAGAGCTATGCCGTCTATACAATGTTCCACTGCCACCCGATATTGACAATTTAACGCTACCGCTACAAACTCCGCCGCCATCCGCATCTCCATTACGCTTGGATCGATCGGGCGGTGGAGGTAGTGGTGGTCCCGGACCACACGGTAATGAGGAGACCGATTCCGATCAGGAAGAAATTGAGGATCCCATTGGGGAGAGCGAACAGGAAAGTGAAGGCGATGAGGATCTACCACTGGAAATGGATGATGTACGAAGTACAAATAAAGTGCGTATTATCTTCTCCTCTTTTAGATAGTATTTCAAACGTTTTTCTTATTTGCAGAAGGATGACATGGAGGTGGAACATTTAGCGACTTTAGAAAGACTGCGTCAAAGTCAAAGACAAGACTATTTAAAAGTACGTACATAATAGGGTTGTTGAATATCACATACCACCCAATGAAAAAAAATGTATCATTTTAAACTCTAACTAAAAGAAAGAACCAAATTATATTCACACAATATGTTTTCACTCTTCTTTTTGTGGATGCTATCTCTGTTGGATTGATGCAGGGTTCAGTTTCTGGTTCCGTGCAGGCAACCGATCGCCTGATGAAAGAACTACGTGATATTTATCGATCCGATGCGTTCAAAAAGAATATGTACTCCATTGAGCTCGTCAACGATTCCATTTACGAATGGAATATACGCCTCAAGTCTGTGGATCCGGATAGTCCGTTGCACAGCGATCTACTACAGCTCAAGGAGAAGGAGGGCAAGGACAGCATATTGCTAAACATACTCTTCAAGGAGACATATCCCTTTGAGCCTCCATTCGTGCGTGTGGTACATCCAATTATCTCAGGTAAATTTGTTGCTATCTCTCCTCCCGAATATTGACTTACTTACATATTTTTAATATATGTATATTCATAATGATTTATAGGTGGCTATGTGCTCATCGGCGGTGCCATTTGCATGGAACTGCTTACCAAACAAGGCTGGAGTTCCGCCTATACAGTCGAAGCCGTGATCATGCAAATAGCTGCGACGCTCGTCAAGGGCAAAGCCCGCATACAATTTGGTGCTACCAAGGTAAATGAAAAATACAAAATATCAGTATTGTTAGAAAATACTTTTAAATTGTTATTTAAGTGTAACTAAATTAAAAACATGAATAGTATTAGAAAAACTATATAAATGATATTTTTGTCCATAACTAAATTTTTAAAAAATATCAATATCAATTAAAAAATCCTCTAAATATTTGTGTGCATACTTTCAGGCGCTTACTCAAGGCCAATATAGTTTAGCACGGGCTCAGCAAAGTTTCAAGTCCTTGGTTCAAATACATGAGAAAAATGGTAAGAGGCATCATTAGTTTACTTTATAGCCAAACTAACTAACTTAATTTCATTATTTGTTTTTTTTTTTCTGCAGGCTGGTTTACGCCGCCCAAAGAGGATGGTTAAGGACTTATGAATTGTATGTATCATATAAGAGTAAACATTTAAAGACGTTTGCCAAATGTCACCACAGCTCATGCAACACACATACGACATACACAATGATGAAAGTATGAGATGCTCTCGCAGTTTCTGGATTCGCAACAAATACTTGGACACACACACACACACATGCACACACCCATGTCCATGTTCAACTGAGTCACGAAAATGTACAAACTCCGCATCTCCTTGTGCATTTTGTTTGATATTCCCCAATCCCTCTGTCAATAATTATACAAATATTTAGTTTGAAATCGTAATTAGAAACCTATTTAGGAACATAAAGTAAAAGAGTAGCAAGTAAACAATAAATTTGTACAGTTTTTAGCATAACGATTAGAATCGCAGAAAGCAGCAGCTAGCAGAAGTAGGAAGAGCAGCTGAATCAGGAGTAGGCAGTGTGTTGGAGGGTCAATCCTTTGGGAGGGAGAATAGAGAAGGCAATATATGTATGTGTATATGTGTATGTAAAATAAATATGTAGTTGTAGCTATTATGATTGTCGACAATTTTATAATTATTTAAATTTATAATGTATGTATATACATTTATACATATATATCAATTTTTTTTTTGAGTTAAACCTTAAAGTTTTTGTAGTTATCTTGGGTATAGAAAAGCGAAAGAAGTTTGTGTTTATTGAAATACACACGCATACAGCCCCATTTAAGCATATATAAGATATACATATATTAGCATACTATATACAAGCAAACATTACGAGCCTACATTTTATTTGTAAATCTAGCTAAGTAATTAAAATATTAATAATGATAAATTATATATATATATACACACATATTAATATACTATATTATGTACTAATATTTTTTTTAGTTATAGTGTGTGAGAGACATGTGTAATTTGATTTTATTCTTAAGGAGATGTGTGCACATTGTAATTATACAAGCCAATATATATCTGCATGAATATATATATATATATATTTATATTTATAAATGCATAACATGGGAAACGAATGCAAATTGATTATAAAAAAGAATAGAAATGTGTGTAAATTCGTCTTTCCAAGTAATCGTACCATCAACAACAATAAATCACACACAAACAAAAAAAAAGTAAATATAATTATATATATACATATATAAAATGAAATAAAAGTTTATGAGAACGAAATGAAAAACATTTAACAAGATAAGCAAACAAAACTGTAGTTTTTTCTTTTGTGTTAATTCAAATTTTTACTCAGAATTATTTAATTAACGGGATGTCAGCGGTCAATCATTGTAATGATTGATTAATTGATTGAGATGAATATTAGGACGCATTCATGTGAACGGATATTTTTCTATTTGATTTATTGAAAATTCTACCTAATAAATCGTAATAATATTGTAGTTTATGATTACACTTAAAATTTGACTTATTGTTATCAATCACTTAGGGTTGCCATCATTCAACGCATACGGTATACTCTTTCGCCGCCCGTGAGGATTGCAGACTTGACTCCTCCTTGGTGTTTAATGTCACATGTCTCGTCGCATCCTTGTCGATATTATTTAGAATCAACTCAAGGGAACCCTTCAGTTTGAACAGCTGGACGGATAGTTCGATCTCCTCGTTAACGGCATCCCTAAGTCGCTTCATTGCATCCTGCACCACTTCGGTGTTGCCGATGCGTCTCCCTTCGAATAGAACCAGCATCTCATTGGAGGCATTCAGAAGGGTGCGAGTGAAACGCATTTCGCTGATGTTGTCCGAGATGAAATTGATGAACTTGACTTTTTCTTCTTCGGTGCTGCGGTCGACGGCGATCCGAAGGGCGTCACGTTTCATTAGTTCCGAGATGATGGCAACGGTCACCTCCGGTTTTTTCTTCATAAAGTTGGGAGTTAAGACACTGGCCAACGCCTCCTTGTATTCGTATTTTCGCATATGGTGATCGAAATTTTTCAGACCGATATTTTTCGCCACACGGACCACATGAGTGGCATCCTTGCGTAACTTTCCCTGTGCTTTGACAGCCTCGATGTCATTTTCGGCATATTCCGATTTGGAGCCGGTGGCCATGCGTTGCAGGGAGACCAAACCATCCACCATGCCCACGGCTACAGCCTGATCTCGGGGAGCAACAGCCAAACTGACCACCGCATTTGGATAGGTGAGAGTGTGTACTGTCTTGTAGGTGCTGATATCATAGATCTTCACCTGACGATCTAATCCTGCAGATAGCAGACGCTGTCCATCGGTGCCCAATTGCAGGCACGTTATTGTCTTGTGATGCTGTGAGATGGAGGCCAATTGCCGGTAACCATTGATCATGTCCCAGACACGAATCTGCGTACCGCCGGCTGTGATGAAGATGGAGCCGTTCGGTAAGAAGAGCATTGACTCCACCGGACAACCGTGATCCACGGTCTTTACAATGCTTGAATCCGCACGTGAATCGAAGAAATTCACTTTGCCATCATACCCGCCAGATATGAAGACGCTCGATAATGTCGGATGCATAGCACCGGCACGCACATAATCGTTGTGGGCATCCTTGTACACTGACACCACCTTCTCATTGCCCACATCCCAGAGACGCACAGTCTTGTCATCCGAGAAACTGGCCAATTGCAACATATCGGCGGAGAAGAATGTCCGATGCACTGGTCCAGTGTGTCCCTTGAACAGTCGCAATATATTTTTGCTGCCGACATCGAATAGCTTCAAATTGCCCTCCTCATCGCCGGCAACCAAGAGGCGACCGTCCTGACGAAAATTGGCGCCATACGCCGTCTTTTGGAATCTGGATAGATTCTTGACAACGAGTTTGGTCAACACACTGTAGATCTGGACGCGCACTGAGCATGTCAACGCAAAATTATCCGGCTCCACAGGATTAAAGTTTATGTAGTCCACAGTAGTATGCTCCTTGAGAAGATCTGGTTTCTATTGATTTGAAAATCAACTCAATTTAAAAGTGAAGATTTTTTAATTTGTTGAGTGCTTACCGACAAGCGTTCCCAGTATCTTGTGTGAGGTGTTCTCACTACTCCATTGGTTTCGAATCCTCGTATATTCAATGGCTTAAATGTATTCATTTTGATATTTTAGTCAGCTATAATTCAAAACATTTATCAACTGAAATATACGGCCTAAAAACGACTACCGCGCACGTGGGAAGCTAGTACTAGCTGAGCATGTGTAATATCGGCATACGATATACCAGCGATAGTCACTGTTAAAACGATTGTTGTGTAATGTAATAAGTAAACTGTTGACATATATTTGCTGTTCAGTGATTATTGGCTTAAATAATAAAATTTCAATATGTTTGTCAATAAATACAACTGTTTGATAAGAATAATTAATTAAATAATTCAGTGTAAGGCATTGTTTGTAATTTTAAATATTAACAGAACCATGTTGTTGATGCTATCGAAATGTACTCGATAAGTATCGATGCCTCACCTGGCAAACGAATGATAATAATAATAACAACAATAACAGGCTGCACATTTTTATTTACAAACTATTTTGTTAAAGGTGTTGCGTTAACGCCAAATGTGAATTAATTATTATTATTATTTGTGATGGATTCAAAAGATTTCAAAATTTGTTACTTTTAACAGACAGCGATTGTAAAAACAACAACCATAGAATCAACGCGTGAGAGAGAAAGAGAGAGACGGAGAACAACAATAATAATAATAAAAATAAAAGTAAACTATAAAATAGATTCAATTTTAATTGAAATTTATCAACGCTAATGCTGTGACTGTAGCTCAACAGACATATACATATATATGTACATATGTATGTACATACATAGGCAGGGTTAGTATATGCCAGAGAGACATCTCCCCGTCAAGCCGCCATCCAACCTCCTCCACCCGCTCTCGCTTAATCGTTCTCGCCATCGCCATCACCCGCCCCTCTCCCACACGAGACTCTGTGGTGAATGTCTTAATTGAACGAGGAGTGGAGGAGGCGAAGCCTGATGCTTGATGATGGCACAAAATACGCACAATATGTGCCACAATTGATGAAAAATATCAATTGGCAGCAATAGCAATAAATGTGCCTAATAGAATTGAATCCAACGCCAAACGATCAATAGAACTTGGCGCTTCAGCTGGAGAGGAACAAGAGCTTCTGCCCCGACAACAAAATGGAGGACGATATCAATGAGGATGCCAATAACGAGAAGATGGTGCTCTGCGAGAAGATCATCAGGGACATTAACGCAGTCTTTCTTAAGGATGCCGATCTGTAAGTAATCCTTGCTCCTTGATGTCATCCCTATGCATATATGTATATGTATATGTATGTATATATTTATGGCTAGGTCTTCCTTTGAGATCATACCAAAAGAAACGAATTGCAATAAGTCGCCGGTTGTGCATGTGGAGCACAATCTTGGCCTGGAATCGTGGTGTGCCCGGCATGTCTATGACCATGCGCATCGCACCCTAATCTCGCATCGCCGCCAGTCCACGCAGCAACAACTGCGCACACTGCAGCAGCAGCAGCAAAGCGATGCCCTAGCCAAGTATCTGAATGTGGCGTTGCTCATAAATCCGGATGTGACCACGTTCTGGCACATACGTCGTCAGCTGGTCCAGAAGAATCGGCTGACCATCAACAAGGAGCTGCAGTTCTCCGCGTTGGTCCTCTCCATCAAGCCCAAGTCCAACGAGGCATTCGCCTATCGACGCTGGCTCTACTCCTTTCAAAGTAAGTCCTGGCAAGGATTAGGCGACTCCATCACTAGTATCATCCCTTTGCTCTCTTTGTTTAGGTGCGGATGCCATCGATTGGCCACACGAGATTAGCATTTGTGAGCGGGCGGCGGAGCGTTGTGCCAGCAACTATCATGCCTGGTCGCATCGCCAATGGGTGCTCCACAATGCATCCTGCCTGCTGCAATCGGAGTTTATGCGTACGGACAAGTTCATGCGCAAACATATTAGCGATTATAGCAGCTACCATTATCGCCAGGTGCTCCTCCAGCGCGCCTATGAGCTGGGTTTCTATGTGGCCGACGAATCCCAGTCGCAATATTCCAGCTTAAGGGAACTCCTTGCCGAGTACGAGTTGCCTCTCATTGAGCGAGACGATGAAGCGGAGACGCTGCTCCAACTGCTGCTACCCAATCTGAACCGGAGTAGCGTCAGTGGACAACGTCTGAGATCCTTTCTCTACTGTTGCAACGTGGCTGCCTACGACATGCGCCTTTGTGCGGAGCAACGTACGCGGTACGGGCAACGGGATTGCTTTGATCTGCATCGGCGGGCGTCGCTCAAATTTATCGTGGAGCAAACGGTGCGCCTGGTGACGGGATTAGCCAGCGGACCAACCTTGTATCTACCACCGGCCAGTGGCAAACACGCCCACGAGCTGCAGACACAATTGAGGAAGTTCGACTACGATTCGCATCCATTCCTGGTGGCGGTGCGACGCACGGAATGCCAGCTGGATGAGAAGCATCGGCGCTGGTGCAATATGCATCTTAATTTTGAATAGGTTCTGGATGCACTTACTCAATGACAACTAAAATCCACACTTGTTCAAAATGCAATCAATCATTTCAAACGTAACGCACTCATGGAGGCTGTTCGTTCTCAAGCAGAATCGAATCTAAATGTGACTTCGATATAAATACATATACATATATAGAATATATAATACGGGGAGATATACATACATACATATGTATCTTTATTATTGTTATCCTTTTGAGTTGGAATCTTGAATCTTATGCTCAAAAATTCAGAGATAATATTACTTGCTATCTACATGTGTACATATAGTACATTATATATGTAATAATTCTATTGCATTTCAAATCGAATTCGATATCAGTTAGAAATTTGCATATATAATCGTGTTCTTTATATTATAAATGATATATATATATATGATCTATTATATAAATATTAGTTATAAGTGCATAGATTGTGCTTGTCAGTAGTAGTAATATGTTAGCTTGTTGCCCATAGACAATTTCCAATTAGTTTTTTTTTTCTTTTAATAAATTCTACCAAAGTGAAAGTGAAAGTTTTTTTGTTTTTTTTAAATGCATTTTACAATTATTTAATTTAATTTTTTCAAAATATTAGATATTGTTTTATCATTTGTTTTCCGACATACAATTAAAATTTCAACATCAATTTTTTTTCCAAAATATTTTCAAAATTTTTGGAAATATATTTAATTGCACATTCCGCATTCAGCAATTAAATCCGTTTCTTTGTCAAAGTATTTATTGAAACTTTAAATTAATATCAATATTCTATTTTTTGAAGTTCAATTTGTTGGATTGAAAAAAATGTATATATGTATGTACATACATACATATATAAGAGGAAATTGAATTTTGTATTTTTATAACGTTAAAACCGCAAAAGAAGAAGCTGCTGCAGGAAGGCAGTGCAGAGACAGAAGACAGGGGAAGTCTTGGCTGAAGTGGATGAATGACTTGTGGAATCGCAGGGGACACGAGCATTGATGGGGGGAAGGCGACAGCAGCGAGCTGTAGCAAAAGGACACAATGTTGCTTGCCATAGGCATGGCATCAACATCAATCACTGCGCATGTCAGCAGCAGAAACAGCAGCAGCAGCAGCAGCAGCAGTAAGAGCAGCAGTAAGAGCAGCAACAGCATAAGCAGAGCAGAGACAGACGCAGCAGCAGCAGCAGCAGCAGACGCAGTCTTTTGGGCTTTGGTATTTGTTCAGTCAGTGCGCTATTGGAGGAGTTTGCGAGAGGCTGAGCCTTGTTGTCGACACAGAAGGCACAGCTAAAGAGACGAAGTGGAGACGTGGAAGCAGCAGACGAACAACGACAACAGAGACGAGAAAGAGTGTGAGAGCGAGAGAGAGGCAAGTAACAGTTTAAACAAAAAATCAGAATCAGCATAATCGCAGCTACTTCACAACACACACACACATATGCACATTCATACATATGCAGACTTTGTAAAATTAATAATATTAACAAATTGACAGGTGAGCGCATAAAATAGCAACAATTGCAGAAAGTGTGCCAAAGGCAAAATAAATAAACGCAAGGTTTTTATGCATGCATGTGTGTGTGTGTGTGGAGTGTAAAACTGCGCATATACACACACACACACACACACACACACACACACGCACACAAGTACGGCTGTCTGCCTATGTATGCATGTCAAGCTTATAGTGCTTTTTCATAATTTCTTTTCATTTGTGTGTGAGAGCGAATGTTTTTTATGCATAAATATGTATATTTACTTTGAATGTTGCATTATTTGGCAGCTTAACTTTATGCTTGTCCGTGTAATGGGTTGGGCGTGTAATCAGTTAACTACGCCTCAATTACTCTCTAACTGCCGCAGCCTTGGCTGCCATCCCATTCCACCACCCCCAACCTCCGCTCAGTTCAGCACATCGCACATCCCTCCTCAATCAGCTTACGCTTGTGTGAAGGTCGTGTCGCCATTCAAATCACTTGCAAATCTCTTTTTGACGCAATAAATGCAAATTATGTGCTGCAAAACTCTGTAAAACTTTATAAAGATGGCCGCTGTCTTCGTGCCTTTCTTAGCACATAAATTCAGTGCAAGCAAACATGACTTACATATACATAAATATATGTATGTACATACATACATACATACATACATACATATGTAAACGATAGTCTGGGTGTATGTACATATGTATGTACATATGTGCAGCTAATAGACACACCTGATGATATTTCATGCAAAACAAGTGCGCATTAATACATTTGTATGTATGTACATATGTACATTTATATGTGTACATCAATACATGCATATAAACTAACTAATATTCTAATAGAACAACATTAAAATCACGTATGTACATATGTATGTATGAACATGTACATATGTATGTATGTAATTACAGAAATCTTATCCATATTTCAGCTGCCCCGCTGCCAGCAACAATCGAACGAAGAGCATAAATCAGTGCAAAACATATCGTTAAATTTATAGCAACTGGTGCATATCCCATTCATAATTAACATCATTAGAGGAGAGGTCGCAGACAATTTGGCAGCCTTTATTTCGATGTTTGCTTTTGTTCCCATTGGCAATCTGCAGCGGACAATGAACTTGTGAATGGAAAGCGCCCCCTAGCGTTGCACGCAAACAGACAGAGAGAGCAACGGAGTAGGAGAGAGCGAGTGTGAGAGCGAGAGAGTGGAGACCGATTGAAATATGAAATATATGAATAAGTACAGACGGTATTGTGGGCGGTAGCAATGCCTACGATAGAGATGACAAACATAATGGCCACGATGGCAATGCAGCTGATGTTACAGTGAACATTCTGACAACACACACAAGCACGCACATACATATGTACATCTGAACAAATGTATAAGATTTCGAGGCAAGGCCGCAATGTGATTTCCGTTTCCGGCATGCGACAACAACATCAAGTAAACCCATATTCATCGTCATCGTAATAACATACAAACAATGCCTTGCAAGTTCTTGGTGATTTGTGCTAAGTAAGCCAAGATTTGTATTCAAAATCGGCCTCATTACGAAGTATCAAACTGAAAATGGGCAGTCTACCGAATTTACATGAGCTGGAGGAAGCGGAACGGAAGCGCGAGAAACGCCGAGAATATGAGTTGCTGCTGGAGCAGCGTGCCAAGGATACGAGTCGTGAGCGGGAGAGGCTAACCATGTTTGCGCAACAGCGTAAAGTAAGATTTTGAATTCTATAGAAAATATTTCAAGAAATTTTCAGTTTATAGATAAAATCATTTTATAGGCAACAGTTTTCTAAGTTTCTTCTGTTGTCACCAATCGATAACTTTTTCAAAATCTTTGCAATTATTTTCGAAAATACTGTTCGAACTAAAATTTAGCAAGGTTTTCTATATACCCTTCGATAATGACATTAGGTATCCTCTGTAATGTTGCCTAAGTGCATAAGCCTCTGGAAGTACATATCATGAATTGTTTATACTTAACTTTATTCCAATTTATATGATTTGTCTCGAATCCTCGCAGCAATCCACATACAATGCGTATATTATGGCTGGTCTGGGCATTGGCGGTGGCTCCCTCAGCCTAACGACAAGTTCGAATGGCCATGGAAATGTCAATGCCAATGGGACGGCGACTGGGACTGGGACTGGGAGTGGGACTGGTAATGGTGAGTTGAACAATATCAGTGGCATCGACAAAACTCAAATGAGCTCTGCGGCAACAGCATCAACAACACAAACAGCGCCGGCAACGGCATCGGCAACAACAATGACAACGTTGACGGGCATTGCAATGATGACAAAGAAGTATCCACATGCATTCCACACTCACACCCATCATACGCAGCATCCTCAGCATCCGCATCAACATCAACATTCACAGCAGCATCGGCACTCGCTGACCACAAGGCATCGCGTCCTACGCACACGTACACGAAGCTCGGGTGGCGGACAAAATATCTGGGATGAGCAAGTGATGGAGGTAAGTTCATGGTGGCATTTACTTGTTGCTCTGAACAGTTCTGTTAGCTGTTAGTCCAGCATATTATTTATTTATAGCGGATCTGCTTTTGGCATCATGAATATGGTTTATTCCTTGCTAGAGAGCGAGCTGAAATTATCTAACTATATTTATTGAACCGAATTCACCTATGAACCAGGGCTTGTGGGGTTCGCAAAATAAAGGTCTGAATTTGAAAAAAATTTTGATTGCAGTTTTGTTGTGTGTGTCAAAACTTGAAATTATTGACATCAAACTTGAAAATCGGTTGAGAATTGGGAAAGTTATGGCAGATCGAAGATTTGGGACTTTTGCAAGTCCCAATTTTACCTATGAACCAGGGGTTGTGGGGGTCGCAAAGTAAAGGTTTGAATTTGAACAATCTTTGAATACAGTTTTGTTGTGTGTGTCAAAACTTGAAACTATTGACATCAAACTTGAAAATCGGTTGAGAATTGTGAAAATTATGGGAGATCGAAGTTGCATACATCCGCCCTATAAAAATATTTAATAAGGGAAAATTTTTAAATTGGATTTTTTTTGTGTCCAATCGATTTCTGGTATCAAAATAGGTATTAAAAAACTTTATTGCAGTTGATTTGGAGCAATATATTAAAAAATATATCATATATGATATGTATAGTGAAAAAATTTTTTATAAAAAGAGGTTTTCATGAGAGAATCCTTTCTGAGCAACTAATTTTGATAAATTGATTGTATATTGTTTGCTTTCAGCACTTAACAGCGTACTCGCCTTCTCCTATATCGACGCGATCGCACCGGATCAATCCTGTGTCGTCGTACCAGGTGCAGGCAGCGTTGGCGGCATCGCGACGTCGGGAGTCGATAAACAGTTCGATTGGGGCGACATCGATAAGGCGCTTGATTACACTGAACAATCGCAACTGTCGCCACAAGGTGCCCGCCCACGTGCGTCAGAAGGTGTGGCGTCAGTTCACCTGCCTAAGCGTGGCGCATGGCCTGATGAGCGCCGTGTTGCTGCCGGTGATGGCTTTACAGGGATCCAGTTCGTTGTGGCATCATCGGGAGCAGTGGCTGCAGATTGGACCCAACATCGGGTCGCTGCTGTTGAGCGCGCTCTTCCTGCTGGCCGCTGGCATGTGCCTGCCCAGCCTGCGATTGATTCGACGCTTCGGCTATACACCGCTGCTGGCGGGTAACTGCCTGGCGGTGACACTGTTCCTGCTCTCGCATATCTATGCGTCGATATTCACTTTGCTGCCCGCGTATCTCTTGCTCGGCTTCACGCTGAGCTCGGCCAACAGCTGTAAGGCGGCACTGATTGTGCATTATGGCGGACGGTTGAGTTGCTCGCAGCATGAGTGCGGCTTTGGGGCGGCACAGACCTTGACGCAGGCGGGGCCCACGGATGTGATGCACGAGGAGCACAAGATGTTCTGCAATCGGGATCAGAAGGTGCGACGTTTAGCTCGCTGGTTTCGCGCATCACAGGATCTGGGCCTGATTGTGGGCGCACTGCTGGCATCGGTGCTGCTCGCCTGCAATGCGAACGATTGGAGCTGCTCCACGGCAACGGAGGAGGTGGTGAATGCCAGCATAGCGCCTACCAATTGGCCACAGCCAGAGGATTTCTACAATCGCAATGAGCATGGCGAACGTATCTGTGGCGCCGATATGTGTCCACTGCGGCAATCGCAGTACTGGTCCAGCGACAACAACAACTCCATCAAATCATCAATTTTTGACGGATTCATTGAGAGCGCTTCACATTCTGGTGGTCACTCCCTGCTCTGGCTTTATGTGCTGCTCTCACTGGTCGCGGTGTTGCTCTCGCTCATCCAAGGTCGTCAAGCGCTGGCCACGGTGGGCAGACAGGAGCGAGCTGCCAAGGATGTCACGGACACACTGCTCTTCGCTGGACCCCTGGCCTACTTTGTGGGCACCGAGCAGAGCTACATGCTGGGCGATTTTCTGCGCGCCTTCGTCTCCTGCTCCCTGGGCATTGGCATGATCGCGGGCGCTCTAATTGGCATGGGGCTGATGCAGTTGATTGTCTCCTGCACGCTGAGCATGTTGCTCCGTCATACCAAGCGGATTGTGGTCATATGTGAGTATCAATCAATTGATTCCAAGTCCCAGCTCAGTTTAATTGATAATGATTCCCATTGCATTTCAGTGGCTGGCTTCTTCTTTCACTCGTGTCTGTTGCTGGCCTTGTCCAGTTGGAAGCCGTCGAGCGATGATAGCGCTCTCTTCTATGTGATAGCTGCCTCGTGGGGCGCCTGCAATGGCATGTGGGAGACACTGCTACTGTCCCTGGTCACGCTGAATCATGTGCAGCATGAGCATGTCACCGAGGTTATGGCGCCGTTGCAGGCATTCCGATTCCTCGGCTTGAGCGTCACTTTTGCCGCCCATGGCTTCCTCTGCGAATCGATGAAGATAATCGCACTGGTGGTGCTGCTCGTGATCAGTGTGCCACCGTATGCGATGCTCGAGATGCGCTTGGAGGCGCAACGAAAGGCGACGCTCATCAGTTTATGACGCAGCTATTTTAGCTAGTCCCGGAGACGGGGCACTGTGGCCCGCACCCATACCATGTGAGTATTCAATTGGTCAATGGTGTGGGTGCTCAGCCGCAGTAGCTAACTGAACAGGATCAACGATAAGGATAACGAGACGGTGAGGGAGGGTTTGTTAATTACAGTATTTGATTTGTCAACGATTTCCAGCCAGGTGGGGCACACAGAGCGTAGTTCCAACATGTCCATAACACACTCACACATACCCATACATACAATCTATATTAGTGTAAATTATTAAATTACATACATACCTATGTATATGTATGTAAATGCCATGAATGTTGTTCCAAAAGATATATACATATGTACATATATAGCTAGACCGATAAATGGGAGATTATTGAATGTGCTCACCTGAGCTGGGCATGATTAGCCTTAGCTTAAAGGATTATATACTCATAGATGTATATGCATAATTAAGCGACAACTTTGTGCCATCAAAAATGTATTCCTCGATGTTAAATCTAAGCGGAAATTCTTATATACATTACATTACATAACATAACATAACATAACATAACATAACATAACATAACATAACATAACATAACATAACATAACATAACATAACATAACATAACATAACATAACATAACATAACATAACATAACATAACATAACATAACATAACATAACATAACATAACATAACATAACATAACATAACATAACATAACATAACATAACATAACATAACATAACATAACATAACATAACATAACATAACATAACATAACATAACATAACATAACATAACATAACATAACATAACATAACATAACATAACATAACATAACATAACATAACATAACATAACATAACATAACATAACATAACATAACATAACATAACATAACATAACATAACATAACATAACATAACATAACATAACATAACATAACATAACATAACATAAACATAACATAACATAACATAACATAACATAACATAACATAACATAACATAACATAACATAACATAACATAACATAACATAACATAACATAACATAACATAACATAACATAACATAACATAACATAACATAACATAACATAACATAACATAACATAACATAACATAACATAACATAACATAACATAACATAACATAACATAACATAACATAACATAACATAACATAACATAACATAACATAACATAACATAACATAACATAACATAACATAACATAACATAACATAACATAACATAACATAACATAACATAACATAACATAACATAACATAACATAACATAACATAACATAACATAACATAACATAACATAACATAACATAACATAACATAACATAACATAACATAACATAACATAACATAACATAACATAACATAACATAACATAACATAGAAATCTCTTTTGTTTTCACAGATTCGGGTTATGATTGGCAATCGTTATTGATAAGGGGGAGAAACCCTCAGATATTTGCATGTATTAACAGACTGACGGACAGCTTAATCAAACCAAAGACAAACGCTTAGACTTAGACAAACCTACAGACTAACAGACCGACAGACAGACCGATATACGTTCAGTATTAGGCGCCTATATGAATATGTGTTTGATATTTAGGATTTTGAAAGGATTTTGTATGTATGAGTGTATATGACTAGTCATTGTTATTATTAGAGTACATATACATATTAACCATTTGCACCACATTAATTGCATGTGTGAGCTCTCAATATCAGAGTCAAGTCCTTAGTTGGAGACCCTTCCCCGATATACTATGCATAATTAACGATATTTCTTGAATTCAAGAATAAAGAAGGGATAGAGTGTAGCCAAAGGTGAAAAATCCTAAGATCTAAGAACAATGTTAACATTTTATGCCAAAACAAAAAGAAAAAATAAGAAAAAAAAACTATATGATAAATTATTTGAAAAGAATTGTCGTTTTGTAACTGAAACTTTACAATGCATAACATAATAATCGGAATTATATCGATACATGCAAAAGTTCGTTAAATACATATTTAGTAATTTTGGTTTCCAAAGCGTTTTGTTTGTTACAATTCATATGCATATACAGAAAAGTTTTGCATTGATGTTGCTAAATATTTACAATATACAAAAACGAAGTTAACCATTTGAATACCTTGAAAGGTGTGGAGTGAAAGGAAAAAATAAATATGTATAAATAGTTTCGTAATTTAATAAAATTTTAAAGCACCTACATACATACATTCCTCATACTTATGTACATTATTTTAGAGCTAACTGAACTATAAATTAAATAAAAACATCAAGCCAAGAATTAGTCCAACATTGATTGATATGCGTTCAAATTAATTTAAGGAAAATATTTATCAATTAAAGAATTGCTCGCATTTCTTAATATGCTACGTTTATAACGATGTCTCAATGTAATTTCCGAATTCCGAACATTCCAATTTTTTGCGAAAAATAATGATGGTACACTGTCTGTTTTGACAAAAATTGCGATCTCACAGAATTATACCATACTTAAGAAACTGCAGCTCGAATTAGTTGAGAATCAAAAAAGTTATAGCCATTTATAGATACTAGTATTTTTTTGCACTTTTTGATTTGCCGCCATGCGGAAATTCTTCGTCATCGTAAAAGTATGCAATAGAAAACTGCTGGTATGCATTCTGCTCAGTGCTGCGAATTCGGATGTTTTCTCCGGTCAAAATTGGTTATTTTTTGAAGACTAACTGCGGAAAAATTTGTGAATTGCGGGAATTTTGTTTTTTTTTTTTATAAATTCACTTGGCTTTTCCCGACATGCCTTTGTGTTGTTAATACTTAAGGACAAAATATGAAAAAGTGGCAGTTATATGGTTCACTTACACCATTAGAGAGAGAGAGTGAGAGAGACTGGCGACCTCTGCTCTCAATTTTTAATTATAAACAGAGAGCAGTTAAAAAAAAGCTATTACTTAGTCATAGAGAGAGAAAGAGAGGGAGAGAGAGAGAGAGAGAGAGAGAGAGAGAGAGAGAGAGAGAGAGAGAGAGAGAGTAAACAAGCTTTAGGAGCTTTATCAATTGAACTACGCGATTTTGGGGCAACAGTTGCTCAGCGGATTTGGTGTGAAGTGGCTGGGCGGACGCTACGCCACCTGCGAGGGCGTGTTGATAAACAAAGTAAATAGAGACGGAGTCGCAGAAAGGGAAAAAGGTTAATTAAGATGGAATCGGCAAGTGACGAAAATGTAAACATAATTAAAGTGTTGCATGGAATGGAAAATTGGTTCGAAGCAAATCCAAATCTGCCTGATAAAATACGTAAGTTAATGCCTCACGATCAGATTATTATTATGTGGATCAATTGCTAAGTGGTCCAATCAATAATTACTTTGTACTTTGAGATAACTTAATGGGATATGTTGGGGAATGTATCTGATAGATATTTTCCAATTGGTATTTCATCGAACCCGCCAATAATTGCGTTGCCAATCGCAGGAACTACTCATATACATATGTATATAGTATAGTACCAGCTGATAACTGATAAATGTTATCATTGGAATCCAGAGCCCCAGGCAATACGAATTGTAAAGATAATTATAGCTAAAGTTATAGTTCTCTAAATAGTTTTACTAAACATATATTGTACATATTTATATATGCAATATAACATATGTATATGTATGTACATATGTAAAAAATACATAAAGAGATATAGTAGTAGAACTTATGTTAAGGTTATAACCACAGAACCCATTGTACTACTGCGATTCCTCAAGTGCATGGAATTCGATGTGGAGAAGACCAAGGCACTGATCGAGCTCAACTATAGACTGCGCAATAAGAATCCCAACTTGTTCATAGATCGGAATATGGATGATGAGAGCACGGCGAAGGGGTTGAAAGCTTCGTGAGTATCTGAAAGATTCGAAGCTCGATATTATCCATCTTAAACACGTATCGAATCTCGTCTCCATAGAGATGTGTTGATACTGCCGGGATTAACGCCGGAACGTAATAAGCTGTTGCTATTTCGTATGGTGGACTATGATCCCAAATCCGTAAGTATGCAGCGTACATAACATACATATGTACATACATATATTGTATATATCTACTTGATCCTCTCGTTCTCTTGTTATTGGCAGCGCAATAGCACCGAGGAGTCAAAAATCTTTTTCATGATGAGCGATACGCGATTTTGTCAGCCAGATATTAAGATGGAACCGCTGGATGAGATTGACATCGATACTTATGATTTTACGCTGGATGATATTGCCGAGGGCGATGTACAGATTGTTGACATCGCTGGCTATACGATGCGACATCTGGCCTACTTATCCATATTTGTGTTGCGAATACATATGAAATTCGTCCAGGAGGCATATCCATCCCGTTTACGCGCCATGCACATAATCAACTGCCCCTCGTTTCTTGACCGCATGATGACCATGATGAAGCCCTTCATACGCGAGGACGTCTTTCAAATTGTAAACCATCTGATCTCCGACTCGACCACTTCACTCTATACTCTTGAACTGCTCCGCTTTATATTCCAGATGAACTATCATACCGAGGGACTGGAAAGTCTATACAAACTGGTGCCCAGGGATATGTTGCCCGAGGAGTACGGCGGTAAGGCGGGCACCATAGCGGAGATTAAAGAGCAATGGCTATCGAATTTAAGAGACAACACGTAGGTTTTCAGGTTTTCAGGTTTTCATCCATATGGTACATACATATCAAGAATATCTCTTCAGTAATATGATTCGCTATTTTCAGCAAATATCTGAGCGATGAGAGTTACTGGAAGATAAAATCGCAGAACAGAAGCCGCTGGTCCTGGTTTTAGCGTGAAACAAGCCATAAATTGACAGATTGTGATTATTGTATTAAGTCCGAAAGCGTATTCGAAATGTAACTGCTTGCCCTTTAACCTTAATAGTAAATACACAAACACATAGTAAATCTATAAACTTTTCAATTTTGTAAATTTGTAAAACTTGTAAATATTATTCGAATTATTTTCAAACCAATTGTGATCGATATGAATGAAATCTTACTGAAGACCTGTATGATTTGACGTGTAGCTTGCAAGGACCTGTGAATCGCAATGCGGTCAAACAACAGTTAGAGGGAGTACTGTTAGTTTGTGCCGCCCTGCTCGTCTGCTCTTCTATCGCCTCCTTCTACGTATGTACATATGTATGTACCGTAAACATAAATTCTTCATGTAAAATCATATACATATGTATGTATATGTGGACTTTTTGAGGACTAATAAATTAACGTGTAATTTGTCGATGAAGCGATTGATGGTGGTTTGAATTTGTACCTGGGTTTATAACGATGAATAAATTCAATGCACGGCATGACAATTAGTAGGTGCCGAGAGAAGGTTTGATAAGCTGAAGTCATGATTAGGCAGCTGCGCAGGAGCTGTAACAGCACATATTTGGGCACTATTAAGGCGACAAACAATAACAAATGTTGCAAATGGCAAATGATAGCCGGAAAGCAATTAAGAAATAAAAAAAAATCATTACGTGCTTAATTGTCAGCTGACAGACAGAATGACAGCAGCCACACTCTATTCACCACACTTAAATATGCATAATATGTGTATACACATTGCCGAATATATCAATCAATAAATCAGATACAATATAATTCGTAATAATATTAATTCGCCAGGTTCATTCAGTTGGGCAGTAAGCTTCAAACGCAACGGTCCTCATTGCGCAAGTAGACAACACTCCTTATCGATATAAAGTTTAGCGAATTGCGATAGCTGTCCGATAACTATTAACAGACCGATAACACGTAACAGCAATGAGCGGCGATAGTGAGAGCGAAAAACAGCTGAGACGCGATCGTGATTTGACCGAACTGTGCGAATGGTTTGCGCAGAATGAGAATCTTCCGCAAGAAATTGGTAAATCAAAGAATTGTGGAAAATCCAATAACTTTTCCAGCCCAAACAACCATGTTGAGGGATGCTGCTGATGTAATGCAGGAATGTGCTTGGCAGGAGGTGTGTCGCGACTGAACTCTGGGGGTATGGCCAACTTGTTGAACTGTTGCCAAACGAATGTAAACACTTCCATCTCCGGCGGAACGAGGAACGCGGCGACGACGTCAATAATACTTAATGAGGTCGTTTGCAGTCCGCATTGCTTCTCTAAATACATTTGCTAGCCACAGCACGACCCGTTGTGTCATTTATGTATATGTAGTTGTGCTAAAATCAAAAGTATATGTACAATTTTAAAGTATGAATTCGTTGTTGTCCAATTGCAGAGCCTTTGCTGCTCCGTCGCTTCTATCAATGCATGTACGGGGATGTCGAGGAGACCAAGAAGCTCATTGAAGTGAACTATGCGCTCCGTAACAAGCATCCTCATCTGTTCATCAAGCGGGATCCCCTCGACGATGACAGCCGTCGCACATTCGACTATGCGTGAGTCGCGTCCTCATTGAAAACTGATTGAATTTTTATATATTTATTTTGGGTTTAGGAATATTCTTCCCCTTCCCGGTCTGACGCCCGACAAATATAAAGTCTCGCTCTATTGCTTTCGAGAATTTGAACCGTCTAAGGTAAGTTTTATCATAGATTCCGTATTTACTTTAATTTTGTTAACATTCGAATTGATTTCTGCAGATGCATCACACGGAGGATACGCGGGCATTCTTTATGGTCACCGACTGTCGTTTTATTACGCCCGATGATGCTGCTCGTGCCGATGTGCTGTCGGAGGGTGAAGTCCAGATATTCGATATGAAGGGCACAACAATGCGCCATATTTCACGCCTTACAATCAGCACACTTCGTGCCTATGTCAAGTTCCTCCAACTGGCATTTCCGGTGCGCCTCAAGGCCATTCACATGGTGAACTGTCCAAGTTATCTGGATCGCATTATCAGTGTTGTGAAACCCTTTATTAGCGACGAAGTGTTTAAATTGGTACCGTTATCTTGATATGCATAAATCGTCGAATATACATATGTATATTTATAAATTATTGTTATCTGTTTCAGATCCGTTTTCACACCGGCAAAATAGACACTCTGTACGAATTTGTGCCGCGTGCGATGCTGCCGGAAGAGTATGGAGGCTCGGCTGGATCGCTGGCGATGCTACGTGAACAAACACAAAAAGTTTTAAGCGACAATCGGTAATATTCTGCGTAGATGACAAAAATAAATTTTTAAAGATGATGATGTCTATATTTCAGTGACTATCTGATGAATCCCAGACACTGGGTGGTAGAAAAGCCAGAGAAGCGTAATGGAAGATCCTGGCGATTGTTTAATTGAGACTTTAACATATGTGTATTCTTGTTTTGTATTATTATTACTATTGCATATACGTTTATATTGTTTTACATACTATATATATGTATATAAATATACATATATTCATACTTGTGAGCGAGCTTTTTTATATCGCACTATGTATTTTTAAATGCAACACCACCTATCGGTTCGATTTGGTAACTTGCTGAATAAACTCATATTGCAACTAAAACAAAAAGGTGTTTTATTATGTCGCTAGATGGCGCTATGACAGCTAGGCGCGAAATTTAAAGTGTAAAAACTGTTAGAATGACTTGGATGACATTGCTTGCACTTCAAAATGTTGATACGCTTTTGTCTTTCATAAAATATTTGGTGCATAGAAAATGGAAAATCAATTGATTTTTAATTGGTAATTAGTGATTTCATAACTGCTCAAGAACAACCAAATAACACACCTATTGGGGTATTATTATCCAAAATTTCTCGTATTAGTGGCGCGAGCCCCAGTGTTTTTGAGCTAGTTATGGCCTTGAAATACTTAGCATTTTTAATTGCCCACAACCAAGTTAGTTACTTCAATTTCGATAATTACTGGACTGGGTCGTTGTTTGGTCAACTCAAGCATTTCCAATTTAGCTTTTGCACAGGTCTACTAGCTCGAGCCTATAATCGATTTTCATGTTTGCATTGAACTTAAAATGAAACTTCAACGCAAACAGAAACTTGAACTCGAACTGGATAATAGAATCACAGCAAAACAAACCGAGACTCAAATACCCTATTTCACATTTCTAGAACACCGGGTGGTAGCTGTAATAGAGTGACCGACAGATTGTCACGATCAGAATGTCAATCACAATCAAACCCCATGACCATCACACAGATTGTCAACTTGTTGCGCATTCGAATATGACACAATTATAATTCCATTAATCAGTCTGAGGATCGAACCAAATGCCGCATACTCTACAAATAACAACTAATAATAAAATGTCATGTGATGAGACTTTGCTAATTAATCCAGAGTATTAAAGTATTAAAAATGCAATTTAGAATTAGTAACAACAACTGTGTTGCAAGTCTGTGTGCAACACGGCGAGGCGTTGCACGATTCAAGGGCAAACTTTGTTAAAGTTGCACGTTACCAGGCCAAGTGTTGCATGACGCGAATGTGCGACTGCGCGACTGTGCGACTGTGCGGCTGTGCGATTGTGTGGTCAATGTCAAGTGACGGTGCAAGCTGCAGTCTACAAATTTGTTGTATCTACAATAATCACAGTTCAAATGACAAACGTCGTTACTTCACCTTCGTGCGCAAAGTTCAAGCGACAAGTTCAAGTGACGTCAGCTGGCTCGAGAAACCCAAAACAAGCAATGAGAAACAAACAAAGAAACAGCATTAACAATAACTATAACTATATGCTTAATCATAAGCATCAACATAATATATTATATTTAAACATAGAGATAGAGTTATAATAACAACGAAGACATTTCCACCCAAATGAACAAAAACAAGAACAAGAACAAGAACCTGTAGACGGAGTCCCGCTCGGAGCTAGCTCGTGCTAGAACGAATGCAAACTTTAACAGCACTACCAACTAGAACCAGTTTTGCATAGGCCGACAAGGCGACGCATAGGCCGGCCCCCAACACTGCCGCGCTCGCGCTCTCCAACACTCCTCAAGCTCAGAGTTGCCGACTGACTCGCATTGATCGCGAACTTGCAGACGAAGCTAACGACAACGACAACAACAACGACGATGACGGCGACGATGTCGGCGACGCATTGAACTTGTTAGCAGCTTCAGCATTTTGCTGCCAGTTTAAAACTAAACGTAAGACAATACAGTTCGTAGGCCAAGCTTGCTTAATATTGAGACTCTTCACTGTTTACACAGGAGATTCAGCAGAATTTTGTTTTTGTTTGTTTCTGTTTCTGTTTAATTACTTTCCAAAAACTGTAAAGTTCTGTGAAGCGAAATAATGACAATTTATGGACTGCTAGTGCAAATAATACTCATCTGCAATTAGCCAACAATTGCTCTATTTATCTGCATATTTATCTTTGTCTGCAACCGCAACCATCTGAAGACGTGAGTGAGAATGGCGCCGCCAACTGAGCAACCGGATGATGACATTGTCAGCAAGGTGAGTTCTACAGCTGTGGAGTTCTAGTTCTTTTTGGAGAGGCACGAAGGCCACACTTAACAGATGATTGTTAATCGATAACTGTCTCAGCACAATTTGGGTTTGGATTGTGGTTAATTAACAGCTGTGTCCATGGCACACGGTCAAGGTGCCCACATACATATGTATGTATGTGGAGTTGTGTGTTGAAGTTGCTGTATCATTTATCATAATATTAACACACAGATTGTACAGATACATATGTCTTAGAAGAAACCGGAAATACATATGTATGTAAATATGTATGTATGTAGCTTTAGCATTTGATCAAGTTTCCGTTTCGTTTAGCATCTGGATTCATATTCATTCAAATTATAATATGTTAAATATGTTCGAAACTGGCTTAATTGACAGATCTCTCTTCGCCTCCAATTGTTCTCCAACTCCATTTAAATACAGATACATTCGTATGCAACTGTGTGTGTGTGTGTTATTTTTTTTTATCAGGAATGCGTTACATTCAATTATCGGCGGCCCCCTTCTATATAACGTGGTTATATATGTAAATAAGTACAAATTATCTACAGTTATCCGATATGATTCCGAATTGGCAATCGTCTAATCCGGGGTCAAGTTAAGCCGGCGTGACATCATTTAGCCATAAAATCAGCACGGATCACGGATTATACGACTCGTCTCTGATTTAACATGATTAAAATACGATTCGTAGAAATACATATGAGTAATAGCAATAGCTCTCATTTGGTGTATATAATAATTATCTATTAGGAATAATTCTTATACAAGTGGGTGCATAATACCCGTTGAATAGTCATCGGGGCTTCCCTTGATCTACTATATAATCTCTATGAATATAATCTCGACAAGTCGCACCTCTTGATCTCTGCCCATATACAACTGTTATATATACAAATCTGGGATTTATTGTAAACCTTTGACTAATTGCGGAACTAATTTCAATTGTATTTTCCAAAAGTTCTACGTTCTCAAATTTTGTTTATATTAATCCTAAGACAAATAGTAACACATAAATAATATCGTTACATTTTTTAAGATTTTTGTATTCTCATTAATTTTGAGCTCAACTCGTTAACAAAGTGCTCCACTAAACGCTTGTTAGATTAAATTTCTATAATTGGTTTGTGGCTTAAACGGGATTGTGGCCAAGTGCCAAAAGCATAATTATAATCATAAATTATAACAATGGCTCTGTTTCACATTCATTACATAGTATGTAGATCTATATAGTATATGTTATATATACATACATATGTATGTATAAATGTACATATATGGTGAGTGGAGCGGGCAGAACGAATTGGAAACTTCAAGATATATTGTTTCTATCCGCAGATCTATCTTTTTGAAAATTATATGTATATATAGGGTTGGGTTGTACATACATACATAGTATCTCAGTTAGTATCTTGGCTGCTCCAGTATCTAAGTTTTAATTGCGATCAACGTTGCGGAACACGTCAAGTTAAGCGCGTTGTTGGAAAATGGCAAGTCACAATTACTTTACAAACGACAGACAGAGTGGAACAAGATCACAAGAGAGCCTCTCCAAACTGAAACTTGAAATTATCCAACAACAACAACAACAAACAATCAAAATACAAATCATCATCAGCATCATTACGATGATCATCATTGTGTCGATAGATACCACAGAGCATACTTAATTATAAAGCTTCTCGTTCCCTTCTTTCTGGTTATGGAGTGCTTATGGCGGGGGCACAAAACAGAAACAGAGAACTTCCGCATACTGTTTGAGGAGGCGCCCAAAAATAATCGTTTACAAATAACCAGAAATAACCACCACAATAAAATGAAACAATAACAATTCAAAATCCATTCAACAATAAGACTGTTTTAAAAACGCGCACATGTATGTACATATATGTATATGTATGTATAGATTTCTTAAACCCTCTCACTTTGAATTCTACGCATGATCAACCTTTCGGGTATCTCCATCTCTCTCTCACTCGCGACTACACTCTTCTGAGCCTCGCTCGCCGCCAGTGTTACCTTATCTCTGCAGAAAACAGCTGCTTCTTATGCGTGGTGTGACGACGTAGTACGAGTACGTATACGTAACGCGTTACGAGCTAAGCACGCGTCGGAGGTCAAGTTCAGGGAACACCACAAAACGCTTCGGGTTATTTACACGTTTTATGACGACTCTCATATGTTCAATGCTTGTTTAGCCGAAAAAGACTGTAGTTCATTTCACTTGCAGTGTTGTCAATTTGAAGCGAATACGAAAAATGTTTGCTAATTGCGTTGAATATGTTGAATATGAATATGTTTCTCAGTGGTAAAAGGTTATTCACATTGAATATCGGCAAGGTTTCTACTTAGTATAATTAACCTAAACTGCTGTCGATGCATATTAAACATCTTTCGCCCAAAAATAATATTGAATGGGTTTGTTTGGGGTGTTAATTTGCTGTTGGGGTGTCTTGGTCATGGCCAATAAGAACCATAAACTGAATTTGATTTATGCTAATTAATTTACGTAATTATGAATATTAAATGAATGTATGTTTTTTATGACCATATGCTAATTGCAGATACCTTCAATCGTTGGATTCTTGAACTTGGACTAAGAGATGCATGATGATAGTACTCTATGTGCCGCTATTAGTAAATAGATAATTTAATAATTTAATTTTTGTTAAGGCTGAATTAAGTAGAATATGAAATATTTGTTGCTAAGTAAAAAAATTTATTTAATAAACTCAAACTGACATTAAATGATGAAGACTTTCTATTCAAAACTCAGCACTCTTCGACTTTCTATAACTACATGGATTTCAAAGGGAAACTTCGAACTTTTCGAACTCCATACCTCTTATTTTTTTTTTTTAATTATAAGGAACACAAGAAACAAGCACAAAAAACACACACACACATTAAATTGAAGATCTTCAGACAGAGCAAAACAAAACCAACTGAAGAAAGTTCTCATAAAAAATCTAACATTTTAAAGAGAGGAAATTTTTCAACAAATTGAGAATCGCCGAGAGCTGTTCACCGTGGCGGGGGAGAGATGTTAAGTGCACTCACGCCACTGTCCAAGCACTTGCAGTACAAGTCCATCCACATCCATGACACCGCCTTCCTCATCCACTCCAGATGCACGATGGTGATTCTCCTCACCTGCTCCGTGCTGCTCTCGGCCCGACAGTATTTCGGGGATCCCATTCAATGCATCAGCACGGACAACAACATCAACTATGTGCAGGCCTACTGCTGGACCATGGGCACCTATGTCCTCAAGACGGACAACCTCAGCCATTTGCCCCGCATGCCGGTGCCGCCCACATCCCGCAACGGACGGGAGCGGATTAGTATGCGAAGGATGGCCGATTACAATGAGGAATATGCGAGGGCCATATCGATAGCAGAGGGCGTGGGACCCGAGATCCGTGGCCAGACGCAACGGGAGTATCTGCGCTACTATCAGTGGGTCATCATAATGCTGATGTTCGAATCCTTTGTCTTCTATTTTCCATCGTGCCTGTGGCGTCTGTGGGAGGGGAATCGCCTGCAGCAGCTCTGCTCGGATCTGAACGAGGCGCTGCTCTGGGATCAAACCTACAAGGAGCGACTGGAGCTGCTGGTCGACTACTTCACCAGCAACTATGTGAAAGTGCACTTCCGCTACATGGCCAAATATGTATTCTGTGAGCTGCTCAACTTCATCATCAGCGTAAGTTCTCTGGTCTCATCCTCCCCTGCTTGCCAAAGTTCATTGTTGTTAACCATTAGATTGGGAATATTATGGCACTGGAGATATTCCTGAATGGTTTCTGGTCCAAGTACCTGCATGCCATTGCAGCGATACCCTTCAACGACTGGGATCGCTGGAACCACATCTCGTCGCAGGTGTTCCCCAAGGTCGCCAAGTGCGAGGTGCTCAAGTATGGTCCCAGCGGCACCGTCAACATCATGGACAACCTCTGCATACTGCCGCTCAACATACTCAACGAGAAGATCTTTGTCTGCCTCTGGTGCTGGTTCCTCCTCATGGCTACCATCTCCGGGCTCAGTCTGTTGCTGCGACTGGCCACCATCTGCAGCGGTTCATTGCGGTTGCTGCTCATCCGCAGCCAACTGCATGTCAAGGGAAAGGAGCATGTCAAGCATGCTGTCCGCACTATGACCATCGGCGATTGGTTCATCCTGATGAAGGTCAGCGCCAATGTCAATCCCCTGGTGTTTGGTGCGCTCTTGGAGGAACTCTCGATGCACCGATCCAGGAACATCAGCAGCAGACCTATCGAATCGCTCAGGGAGAGCTATGTCTAGTGGAATTATGTATGGGCTATTATCCTTATTATCCTATTTTACAAATACAGTGTCTACGTATGTTATGTGAAGAGTCCAGAAAATTGAGTTCAGATACAAATTGTTGTGGTTTTAAATATTCTTTGCTCAATTCTCGCTTTCCTTTTATTTTATTTTGTTTTGTTTTTTGTTTTTTTTTTCTTTATTCATCTGTTATTTTTATTAGATTTTTTCAGTATGGTTTTTATTTTAATTCTTTGTTTTAGAGTTTTTTTTGTTTTGTGATGAACTAGTAAATTCAAAATAATACATTAATGTAGGATTCAGAAATTGTTCTTTAATTTTTTTTTCGTTTTTTTTTTATTTTAATTTTTTTGATTTTTGAAAGTGAATTTAGATTTTATTTGATAACAAGTATACGAATACACAGCAGGTGTGTGTGTGTGTGTGTAAGGGGTGTGTCTGGGGGGTGTGTGTGTGTATGTACAGTAGTGCCACGTATATATGAATCAATTGTGTTGCATGCAACCTACTTGACCGAGTATTACTTGAAGGGAGGGGGGTACCCCATTGATGGAGTCTCAACGGGGTTACCTTCTGTATTTCGATATCGATAACTTTCGAGTGTGTAGTGTGTGATATATTCGAATGTATGTATGTATGTATGTATGTTAGTTCAGCAGCATATATGTATGTATGTATGTAAATACTATAACTATCTGTAATCGTATGTATGCTACATATAGTATACCCTAGAAACAAGAATTGAATTGAGATGTTGAGCCAACGAAACTGACAACGATTCATGGGTATGTGTATACAGATCCCTACATATACCAACTATATATGTATGTATGCACGTACATATGTATGTATGTATGATAATTTATGTATATGACTAAAGTTCATCAAGTGATTAGTGGGTATGTATGTAAGTATGTATGTATGTATATACTTATGTTAAAGCACTTAATCGCCAGGGGACAGAGACAACAAATCGTTCGTTTAACTTTAAAAGGCAATCGAATTTTCAATTTCATTTTCATTTGTGATCAATCAACAACAATCTACTATATATATATACATATATGTATCTGTCTGTATATAGATCGGTCTGGTATGGCCTAAATTGGTGAAGGGGCTAAGGGAAGTGGCGGGGAATGGTTGGTGTGTGTGTGTGGGGTGGGGGGGGGGTGTTAACAGAAAGGATTAGCTTCGTGTGTCGAGCAGCTATCACAGCCCGCAACAGCTTAATTCCAATTATTATAGTACTTTTTGTTGTTGTTGTTGTTGTCAATCATTTGATATCTTAGAGTTCTATAAATTTTCAATCATTATTATTATTATTATTATTAATTTCATGTCTACCACCAACAACAAGAATAACTGATAAAGGCACCATTTTGATGAAATGCTTGCTTTCCTACCACATCAGTCAATCGACCAATCGATCAATCAATCAATCAATCAGAGAGCTGATGTGCAGCACGATGTCGTGTTGTAACAACAATGAATCGTTATTTTAAATGCCTCTCAGTGTATGTACGTATGTATGTATGTATATACATACATATGTATATTGCCGTTATATCACACATACATACATACATATACACTTTGGTATGTACATATGCATGTATGTGTGTGTGTGTGTGTGTGTGTGTGTGTGTGTGTTTGCAGATAGTATTAATTATACGGAGTTGGCTTTCACTTGTGTAGTATGTATGTATGTATGTATTTTCTAAGGCTACATCAAAAATTGTCATTAGTTTTAGATTTAAATATATTTCCAATTGTGATTATTTAATGTGTATGTATGTATGTATATGTATGTGCGGTTTATATATTCGTAAATGCTTTTTGCTTTTTATGTAATCGCATTTAAGGCTTTGGAACAGTTTACCCTATATAATTTGTCGAATACTTTTGGAAAATTCGATATCGATATCGAAATCGAACCCATTTATTACTCTATATATGTATGTATGTAGTAGAAGTACATATGTACGTATGTGTGTGTATTTGTTGATTCTTACAATTCTATATTCTATAGTGTTAGAACATTATCTACATATCGTTTCGATTGGTTGGATGTACTTTTTAAATTGCTTTCCGTTTGATTTGGTTTAGAGAGGCGCCACATAGTACAAGGACTTCACTACGGAAGGATTACCCTTCTGGGATGTGCGAGAAAGATGGCACTATTCTATGGCGAAAGGAATCTAACATATGTAGGCACATACATACATATGTATCATATGTATATAGTAGTATACGATAAATATATAGGCAGTAGCATTGATGAAAGTATTAGCTCATATCGGATATTTTTAGCTAAGTATATCTAGTATATAGTATATGTATACAGAAAAAAAAAAACAAATTATTCAATAAAGAGTTGATCGCAAGATCGCTAGGAAGTATTTCGTCCTGGATAAATCCAATCCACGTTAGAAATCGGCTATGGAAAACTCTTGAATATACATATATATATATATTCTATATTCCTTTTATCGTACAATGCGAGAAATGCAGCTATATCCACATATACTTCGAGTATATGTTTTGTATGTTTATATATCATATCAGATCTGTTTAGGTTACATCTGGGATCGTATCTGATTTGGTTTTGGTTTACACCAAGTGTATTGAGTGTGTAGGCAAATGTTATATAAAAATCGTGGGCACAGCTGTATGAATCCAGCTTACATATAACTATATATGTATATATATATCATCATAAGTTCCATTTACGAGTTTATCCAATTTGAAAATCAAAACTCAATAACGATCGACATATAACAATAATAATACATTGTATATCTATCAGTTTGTTTTGTGTGTGCTTTGGTTTTGGGCTTATTTTGAGATATATGCATATGCATATCAATTCATATTCATATCGGAAGTATACCTTCTACTTTTCTCATCATCGCAGTCGTGGCTCATTCGATCACTCGACATTCTTTTAAAGTATCAAGATATACATATGTATTAACAACAAATGTTCAAATTTTAATTGGGGTCTTTTCCACTTTCCACTTTACACGTATTCTGTTTCTGCATTTCATTCGTTTTCATTCTCGTTTCGTGAATGTGAAGAGAGAGAGAGAGAATCGATCAAAATATATGTTAATTGTTGTGCTTGATGAGTTTCCATGAAATATATGTTTTGTGTGTTTATATGTTTCCCTTTTTATTATCATACTTTCTTCACTTTATTTCATTTGTAAATTAATATAATTCGCGTCTGTTGTTGTTGTTGTTGTTATTATTGTTGATATTTTGTGTGTTTTATAATTTGTTTGTATTTTCCTTTTGTTTGTTTTTATTATAAAATACAACAAGGTGAAAGAAAAGAATTTATACGTACACATACTGTTTAATGTTTCAATAATTTACAAAAAAATATATATATATATTTATATTGATATATATTTATAAATACATACATGCTGATATTACAAATTAGAGAACAGTGACAAAAAAAAATATAATATATATATATATCTATATATATATAGTATAGAAAATGTATATAATACGCATACACTCGCTAAAGTGCAAGACACACATGTGAAAAAATAATACAAAAATATAAAAGATAATATTATTTTTAATGTTTTGAATTTAACTAAATTTGAAAATTTTAGAGAACAAAAAAGAAAATAACGAGATATGTTCACGAAAATGAAAATACATTTGGATTATTAACAAATGATGTCTGTGCGTTGTCTACAATTCATAAATTTATTATTCTTTCCTTTGTTGAACATTAGCTAATCCCTTCGATATACATATATGTATATATTTATATAGTATGTATATAAATATACGCACATATATCTATGTTTATATAAAAAAAATTTGTAAATACCTTAAAATTGCTGCTTTCGGGTATTTGAGTTGTTGTTGCATATTCATTTGTAAGTTTAAACCGTATCGGTGTGTGTGTGTGTGTGTATGTGTGTGTGCCTTTACTACATATACATGCATATATATGTATATGTATGTATATACATGTGTATATATTTTGTATTGAATTGTTCGTATTATGCTTATGTATGATGCTGCCTTTCATAATTGTTCTTTATATTAAATAGTAAAATGACTTTTCTTCCATTCGAACTTTTCCAGCTCTCTTCATTTCTGTTCTTTTCTTTTCTTTCCTCGTCTCTTTAGTTAGGCTCTACATACTATATACATATATGTATGTATGTATATGTATATGGATCTGGTTTCTTATCTTGTGTTTTGTTTAGGTTGTTGCATTAGGCAAAGGCGCGTGAGGGGGGGATCAAAATACAATATATCTAACAACAAATGCACCAACTTATCGTCCCATATATAATAGTATATACGCCATATAGATGCCATATATCCAGCACTCCTCTTTTCTATACTCGCTATCAATTAACATAGTTGTCTTGACGCTAGTCGCACTTTAAGAGTTTTTTTGTTTGTTTGTTTGGATACATCAGATTGATGTAACGCACATGCATATATATATATACATATATATATATATATATATATATATATATATATATATATGTATATATATGTATTGTTTCTTTATATAATAGTAATAATCATAGTAATAATAAGATTTGTTAATCATTATCATTAGCGTCAACAGAACTAAACTCTCGCTATAACTCTCGTCGTATAGTATAAACATCAACAGAACAGAAACAAACAACACACTATCGCTTAACGAATTTCTGGCTCCTAATTATTTTCGATCCATTGCTCTGATCTCGTTACATTTTTTTTTTGTTTTTTGTTTTCTCTCATATTTTTTCATATCGTCATCGTACATCATAATCTGATCTTAGTATTATTATATATGCTTTTGTTGTTGTTGTTTTTTTTTTTTTGTGTATCATTTTCGATTTTTGCTTTGTTTTCAATTTTCTTCTAACTAAATCTAAACAGCCGCCGCTTCAGTTGGAACAGCTTTGTCCAAACACACACATAACAAGAAATATTGATGAAACTTATGATGAAATCCTTGCTGGTGGATTCCAAGCACCATCATCATTCGTTCATCATGTTTTTCGGATCGTAGTTAGTCGGCATTGTTGTTGTTGCTGTTGCTGATGCTGTTGCTGATGCTGGTGATGATGATGGTGTGGGGGATCAGTGCGATGTTTTCTGTTGCGGCTGATTTATTGTTGATGTTGTTGTTGTTGTTCTCGAGACTGGTCGACAACGTACTCGAGGCGGCAGTGTCCATGTTGTTGTGGCTGTTGGTCATAGAGATTCCTTCGATGGTACCCAAATGGTTGGTCCCGATTGCGACCAAATCATTGATTTCACTTTACTATAAATTTCCTCAATTGTATCGCCTTGTACAACGCCTACAAAATAAATTGTACAAATTTAGCATTATTATTTTACACTACACTATTATTCTATATAGTATAGTACTAGTACTCATTTCATTTTCATTCTCTCTCTTTTTGTGACGTAAGAGTTACTCATTGCAGATAATTTACTTCATAATTTAATTGCAGTATAAATAGTACAATCTGAATCTGAATGTGAATCTGAATATATGAATCTGGACTTGCCTGTAAAGTATTCGCCAAATTCTTGCTCCATTTTAATAGCACGCTCGTAGGTCTTCTTGGCCTGCTCCTCCGTCATCCGTCGGTTCATTTCCCTGTGCAGACAAGAGACAATAATAAATCGTAGCATACATTTCGGCGAATTTTCAAATGGATAATTACATGACAGAGTCCACCGATTTGGGCTTGATGAATACTGCAACCGGATAGAGTTGGGCCACTTGAAGGCGCTTGATTGCATTCCCCGAGACATCCAGTATACAGTGTTTGCCCCTCTCGGCCACCTCACGCACACTCGCCACAGATGTGCCATACAGGTTATCATTGTATTGGCCAGCTTCAATGAACAGATGATTCTGTATGTCACGCTCCATTTGCTCGCGTGACGACACAAAATGATAATCGCGACCATCAACCTCATATTCACGCTTGGGCCTCGTAGTATCTGCAAAGTGTCCACAGTTATCCACGGATTTCAGTTATGCCAGAGAGAGGGGGGGGGCTACTTACGTGGCACACAGGAGCCAAACTTATCCGGGAATTCGGATATCAAATCATCGTTAATACGATCCTTGAGTGGTCCCAATATAATGACGGGACGCGTGTAGTTGATGGACAAACGCTGCACGGCCTCATAGGACAGCACGTTCTCCTCGGAAGCTGCAAGCATAGTAGGCAATGGTATTAGGTTTTGTGCGGGTGCAAAATCAAAACGTACCAAAATGAGTGGAAAGAGGGCGGGAAAGGGCCTGCTTGGACCTGGGTTGGGCTTAGGTGGGTCTCATAGAAATCAATTTCAATTTAAATACACAGATACCATGTATATCCATATAGGATTATACAGTTTGTACTAAATTGGAATATGCAGATAAACGGGAACAAGCCAAGTAAAATGATATTGAAATTTAAATAAGGATCACAAGGAGTGAGAGACAGCCGCCAAAGGTATAAATTTGAATCTAGTTTTTTCTTTTTTTTATAGGATTTTTTAGTCTCAAGCAATTGAAATTGGAAACGTTGACAGCAAGTATTCGAATCAAGCTGAGTTTGGGTTGAGGAGTTGGGAGTATTCAAGTAACTACATATAGTTGAACCACCGATCGTATCACATTCTATATATAACTATATGATCAGTAGTAGAACTTAATAGGGAAGTGAATGCAAAAAGCCAACAAAGAGACAGAGATTGTGTATTATTCAGAGAGGTATGCATACTAGCTATAGATCTAATTATGGATCATAAACTAAGAAAAAGCTGGAGGTGTTCTTTGTGGGAGAGGGGTGGGTTGGTGGTTGGAGGTGAGTGGGTCGTCTAGGGGTAAAGCGGAAAATAAACTGCCTTTGATATATCTTGAAATTGAAAAGTATACATACATATATATAAATATATATAATTATAATAAATATTATAATAAATATAATGATAAACAATAAAAGTTGAAGAGAAATCAATAAATATCAATACTATTTATATAATATATAAAAAACATATTTATGTTAAATAAGTTCTATGTAAATGAAATCTTTGGTTTTACATACATATATACATAAGTGATTGTTGGAGTGGCAGTAGTAGTAGTAGTATTAGTATTAGTAGTAGTAATAGTAGTAGCAACATTAGTATATTCAAAGGATAACATTAACAAGTGCTACATAGATAATTTGTTTATAAAATAATATGTATGTATGTTAATCTAAACGAGCAACAAATCATTACTCCATACGGCATTCGTCACTTAGTTGATATAATATAAAATATTATTCAAAAATATATGTATAGTAATTGTAATGATAACAATAGTATAGTAGTGTGAGAGGTTGAACTAACTAACTTGCTGCATACACATGACAAGAAACACACACACAAACAGGTGAGAGGGAGATAGAGAATCGGATAGAGATAGACAGACATAGAGAGAGAGAGAGAGAAAGAGAGAGATAGGAATATAAGTTAGTATTGAAATGTCAACATAGTTAGATTTATCGATACATATATTTTCAATAGATCTAACTATGTATGCATATCAGAATGAAAAAGGTGTTTGAAGAAAGGGTTTTGAGTAGCAAGTTAACATAGTTTATAGAGCTTAGATACTATGCTATGTATGTTTATGTAGAATTAGCCAAGGGGATTGATCAGTTATCGGTTATCGATTATTGGTTGGGAACTTCTTCGATACATGGAAAAAGATTTCGATATCGATTGATGATGTCACTAAGTACAGATCAGATCAGATTTATTTCTTAGGTTACTCACTCTGTAACGGCATTATGTGTGATATATATCTATATAGTTACTATATATTTTATATTACGTATTATGTGTACCAATAGAATTGAATGTCACATAGAAAAAATAATCCATTTAGTAGAACCTATATGAGTATATATAACGTCTATTCAAAAAATGAAGAACACTTCTTAAATCGTAAACAAGATTTGTGTGTTTATTCATCTATATCCTTTCAGTTGGGGAATTCATATGGATTTCAATTACATCATCAGCATCGTAATTAGATTTTATAAATAATATCGCGTATTCGCACATAACCTTAATTAACTAGGACTCCAGGGAGCACACAAATATACAAATACTTTTACACAGAGTTTCAATCAAAAGTTCTCTCAGGGGACTCAGGGAAAGTTTTATAACAATACAGAATTATTCCAGAATTTTTTGGTTTTGTTTTTATTAAACTTAGGGGGAGTTTTCATGAGCAACAGGATTATACTATGTAACTGTGTTTGCAACCGTGTGTGGGTAAGTGTGTGTGAGTGTATGTATGTGTGGGTGTGTGTGTGTGTATGCGGTGGTGGGAGGAGGGGGTGTTCTATTAAATGAATTCTTGTTAAGAAAATGGTGTGCGTGCAGAATGGTACGATATCGATAACGATAACGAGAAATGACAATTAACAAATACAACTATCGGTGTTGGAAATACTTTTTGGACTTTGGTTCGATTGTTTGCGATCTCTACTGCAAAAATTGCTCTAAGAAAATTCTAAAACAAAATTATTAAATTGGAGATCAAAGCACAGCATGAGAAAAACTAGGCAAATGCGTTTGAAATTTTTGAAAATAAATAAAAAAAATTAGAACAAACTGAAAAATAAAATAAACTCTAAAGAGGAAACACGACTCAAGGTAAGTATAAGTAGAAAAAAGGAAATTGAGATTTTACAATAAATGAAGAATCTTTAAGCACAAGACAGATCAGGCATTGAAATAAAGACTATATAGAGGTCAAAACTATCAATCTACAATCGGTTCACTAGACTAGGGTATCTATATAGATTCTTTAAAATGTATCGATCATTAACGTAATACTATACACTGATTTGCAAGAAAACTGCAACTAATGGAAATATGAAAGATTTTTAATTTACATTTAAGAGAACCCAAGAAATATTTCATTAACTATCTATCGGACAACGATAATTACATCAGATATGTATAGATCATGATCTCGTTGAGAGGACCTAACATAATGTGTATATCAATGGAAAATTATATATATTCCTGCCCTTATATATTGAATCTACAAGATAGAGTTTAGCATAGATATAGATAGAGACAGCATGAGTGATAAATACTGAGTGACACAAAGAGAGAGAGAGAGAGAAAGAGAGAGAGATAGACAGAAAGAGAGACAAAGATAGCACGCGAGAGAAATAGAGAGCGAGATATCGAGAGGAAATTAAGGAACCGCCGGCATTAAAAATCAAATTTCAAATTTTAATTTGGTTGCAATTTCGTTTTTGATAACGAGAACAAAGAATTTTGGAGAATTTAATTCAAAGTAAAAAAAAAAATAGATAAACAATCGTTTCTTACATCAAAATAGACAAAAATTATATGTTCTTTATAAATTTGTATGTTTTCATTGAGATTTGAAAGTCCTATTTATGGCATAATAAACGTAAACTTTTTAATTAATTCATTATTGTAATATTTAAGGGCCTTTATAACTCTTTTTGTGTGGCATTAATATTTTTTTTTTTTTTAATTATCATTTTTTTGATTTTGTTTTAAAGTTCTTTTATAAAAATTGTTGCTTAGTTGCTCGACTTACGATAGTCAGCATCATTATTCTCCAAGTAGATTAATGTTATCTGCTCCATATCGGGTAATTCCACTCTGTAGATAATCTCGCCTGCATTTATCATATACATATATCGAACATATATAGGTTGATCGATTGGTTGATTAGTTGTTGTTTCAATTGATTTGGTTTGAGATGTACGATTAATAAATTTAGTAATTGTATATGATAGAGTAGAGATATGTATTTTATAACAATATGATATATGTATATATATATATATATATATATATATATATATATATATATATATATATATATATATATAGATAGATGTAGATAGAGAGAGGGAGAGAATGTCAAGGTGAACAAAGGGGGAAACGGAAACGAATGGAAAAGGAATGTTGTAAAACCAAAAATGTATATTTATTACATTTATAAATAGATATATATATATATATATATATATATATATGTATATATTAAATTCATATAGATATAATCATATTATGTATAATTTATGTTGTTGTTGTTATCGTTAGTTATTGTTGTTTGTTGTGTGTGATTGAGAAGAGATTTACATTATATGGATTCGAGAATACATAGATCGATTACACAGATTATCATATAAAAAGATTAACAAACGTAACGAAATTATAACATAGTCGTAGTATTAGTTGAAACAAAATTAGTAGTAATAGTAGTAGTAGTAGTAGTAATAGTAGTAGTAGTAGAAGTAGTAGTAGTAGTAATAGGGGTATTATTAGTTGTGGATATAGAAGATATAGAAACAGGTTATGACAGTATTAGAATTAGTAGAGTTGAATATAATAGCAGTAGGCAGCAAGAAAGTATATAAAAGCAATTTCATAAATATATATATATATATATATATATATATATATATATATATATGTATATTTGTATTATATATAAAACATATATAAATTAAAAAAAAAACGTCATTAATTAATTAATATTATTATATATTATTGTTATAAGTAGATGTATATATATATATATTATTTGATTATCATTTAAATGTTCATTTAATATATATTTGTTTGTTTCATTATTTGTTGTTGTGGTTTTATTGAACAAAAAAGTCAAGAGTTCACACACAAAGGTAAAGACAAAAAGAGGAAATCGAGATTAAAGATTAAAGAAAAAGAAAGAAAAAGACAAAACGAAATTAATTATCGATATATTGTATTATTATTAACCTGCAAATATATCAATGACAATCTATACGTGTTTGTTTAAGTGTTCGTGTGTGTCTGTCTTATATAGTGTACGTATCGGAGTAGTGTGTGTGTGTGTGTGTGTGTGTGTGTGTGTGTGTTGTACTTGTGTTTATAAGCAAACGATAAACTATCGCACACATATCGATAGATAGATGTATGCCGATACACAATTCATGGCCGATCGATTGTGATTAGATGTTTATTGGAATGTATGTAGTATGTGGACAAGCATCTACTGCGAATATATATATATATGTATATATATCTATATATATATATATATATACAGAGAGAGAGAGAAAGAGAGATCGAGTTCTGTGATCGAGATGTGAACTTGACTGTGTGTATAATATCGAGAAGTATTTGTAACATACATATATATGGATATATCATACATATATGTACATATGTATAATACATATACATATGTATGTGCTGTGTATTTGTGATAGAATCGGTGTAAATGTAACCACTTAATAAGTAGACACTTATATATGTATGTACATACTTATTAGTTAGCTTAAATTGACACGAAACATAACGGACATTCGTACATTTTACATACATACATACATATGCGATGTCATTATGTACAACTGCATTTCATTGTATGCATCATATGTAGGTCTGTCTGTATATCTGTCTGTCTGTATGCATGGTATGTGTGTGTACATGTGTATGTAAAGGAAAACAATACACAATTGCATACATATCTATCGTTTCGATCAATCTATCAATGCGATAGTATCGGCAAGTGTTATATGTAGTGTCATACACATATCGTACATACATTACTTACAAATGTATATCGTATGAAACTTAAACAACAAAAAAAAAAAAAAAAAAAAAAAAAAAAACCAACAAAAAAATAACACCAACATTTCAAATTCTCTTGATGAACTCTTCTGTATGAGAATTTCTGGTTACATTTTAGTAAATCAATCATATTAATGATGTATGCACACACAAACACATGACATATGTACATACATCATACAACATTAATGTAATCAGTGTGTGTGTGTATATATATGTATGTGTTTATGCAATGTAAAAATGTAATAATATAATTATGAAAGAGAAGCAATATATGTATTCGTAGGTTATACTATATACATATATGTAGGTATGTATGGAATAGTAATCAATGAATAACAAAAATATTTAAAAAAAAAAAAAAAAAAACATACATTAACATTAATAAATTCATAGTATATATAGTATGCAGCGGCTATGGAAGGAACTACAGTGGATTCGCGGTTCGTTTGCGGAATACCATAGATTTCTAAGTTTGCATCTTCAATCGGTTATAAGTTTGGTAAAACTCAACCGATTTGTCATCGGAATGATAATTTATTAACAATTTGATGTCTATATTGGAAATGCATGAAGTTGTATAGTTGGAAACTTCTTTTTAAATGTCAACCGATTTTCAACCGATTTTCGATCCCCGCGAGTCCAATGTATGTATGTCTATTTACTATATGATATGATTTGATGAGAAAATCGATCTCTTATAAACGTATAGTAAGAGAAGACGAGTTATGTTGTATGTATTTGGAAAGAGTAGAAAAAGATCAACGTACAAAAACTAAAAATAAGTTTACTTAAATTTTACTTAATTTATGACTTATATGCAATTTGTATATGTATGTATATATGTATGTATGTATTGGCGAATGTTTTTGTCTATAATTGTATGGTTTTTTTTTTATTCTTTAACATTATTATTTCAAATTAAATTGATATAGAATTGAACGTAATACGAAAGATATAGTTAGAAAACGTTACGAGATTATCCAAAAATAATCTTAGAAAAATAAAAAAGAGAGCGAGAGAGAGAGAGAGAGACAGTCTGAGATATACCAAGAGAATTATTTCTAGTAACTGTCTGTGGTTGATGGTGGTGGCGGTGGTGGTGGCGGTGGTGGTGGCGGTGGTATGAGGTGGCGGTATGAAGGTATTAAAGACTTAAGCTAACTATAAACGGAAATATATGTATAAATAGTTTATATGTATGTATATATAAAGAGAGAGAGGGTGAAAGTAATACTAAATTATGTATGCAGATAACAAAATCATAATACGAATTCTATGATGTACAAACTAAGAATGCGAGTGTATGTATGTATATGTGTGTGTGTGTGTGTGTATGAGTGTGTGTTAAACAATTGCATATACAGATATCATAAATGTTTAATTCGATTAAGTAAATAATAAATTTCAAATAATTTGTAATTTCTTTTTTTTTAATTTTTTAGTTTAAGTGTAGATTGATATATGTATATATTAATATAGAATTAGATTTATTGCTGTGTGAGTGTGTGATTAGTGTGTAACTGTATGTGTTTACTGTGTGTGTGTGTGTGAGTATATGTGTTTAAATGTGTGTGTTTGTTGGCAACTAGTTAAGAGCTTTTGGTTTATAGTCAAGTACATACCTCCTTCAGCGTTGGCATCGTCTTGTGTGTAGCAAAGCATAAAAGCTAGATAAATGAAGAGAAAATCGAAATAAAAGAGAGTCGAAAAAGAGGTATTGATATATATTTTGATATATATACGTGTACATATTGTTAGAGACAGACAATGAGACAGATAGATAGAGAGAGAGAGGGAAGAGAGCCTGTTCGTTTTTAAAGTAATTATGAACCAATAATAGCAGTATAGTGTAAAGCGTAGTATGTAGTATACGAAATAGTAGTAGTAGTAGTAGTAGTAGCAGTAGTAGTAGCAGTGATAGCAGTAGTAATAGTAGTATTAAGAGTAATAGTAGTAATAGCAATAGGTGTAGTAGTATCTGTAGTAGTTATAGTAGTAATATAAGTAGTGGTATTCGTAGTAGTTTTTGTAGTAGTCACATAGTGATAGTTGTTGTTGTTGTTGCTGTTTAGCTTATTTACTAATGTAGTATGTAGATGATTGGCCAGATGATGGACTTGACTCATTGACTGACTGGCCGTCTGTCTGATTGATTCGATTGATTGATTCATCATCTACAAAAGTGGAGCTTAGCAACGTCCTCTTTAATCCATAATGCTGATGTGCTGCTTTACATCTATGTAAATGACATTCACACTTACATATGTACATATGTAGTTAACAAAAGCAAATGCAATACTTAAATTATAGCAAGTGTTGTGTATGTGTGTGTGTGTATTGTTAATGTGTATGATATTGAATGAGGTATAGTAAATATACATATATATTTCCGAACCCAGTTAGGAACTCACACACCAGATAAAAACACATAATCAATAATATTACAATAATATATAAACACAGAGCAAAAAGCCAAAACATATACACGGAATCTGTATGCACATATTGTATATAAATATATATAGCATATCAATCCAGCATATCCCGTATATCCACAGATATAACAATATATAATCCTCAATGAATCGATAGTTCTCATGGTGAACAAGATATGGACATATATGTATGTATGTATGTATATTCTTCACCAGATCAGATTGTGTCGATTGACAGTTATCGATAACATTGCACGGTTAGAGGCGCACACACACATAGAGACAGCGATAATGTGCGAGCGAGAAAAGAGAATGAGACTAAAAGAGAGAGAGAGAGAGAGAGAGACAGAGAGAGAGAGACTTACGTTGTGGTTCGTTCGCTTGATTATTGTTAACATTGTTAACATCGATTTCACTGTTGCTGTTTACAAATCCATTAGCTGATGTATGTGTGTGTGTTTGTTACGTAGATGTGTATGTTTGTAGATTGATTGATTGATCGATTGATTGATTGATTGGTGTTGGTATTGGTATTGGCAATGTTGTTGGAGGATTCATTGATGTGGAGACACGGAACAGGAATCAAAAAATATGTAAGTAAACAAAGAATTAAAACAATCAAAAAAATCAATGAAAACACAACAAATAATCATAACCAATATATATATCTTATAATTAAACATATTTTGTAAAAAGAAAAATAGGTAGCAATCAAATAAATAGTAAACTTCTCGAAAAAAAAACATTTGAACGGACTTTAAACGGACATTATTCTCTGCGTGTGAGTGTGTGAAAGAGACAGGCTGGATGTGTGAGCAAGACAGTTGTATATGTAATTTTGTGAGTGTGTTTTATGAATAAAACATTTCTTCTTTGTAGTTTTTATACTTAGATATATACATACATGGGTAAGAAATCAAAAATTTTCAATTCAAATGAAAGAGACAGTTAATGCACACAGACACACTCGCAAAAAAAAACCCCAAGAGGAAGAGAGACAAATAGAGCAACTCTCGTAGAGAGAGATGCACGTACACACACACTGTTGAAAGAACAGAGAACGAGTGAAAGAGACGTAGACATAGATAGAAAAGTAGAGATAGATAGAAAGAATACTTTATATATGGATATATGTATGCTTGTTCCACTTGGAGAGCTGCAATTTTGTTTCATTTTCTTTTCTTTTTTTTAAACTTATTATTTGAAACAATAAATGTTTAACAAATTTATTAAAATTATTGCTTAAATAAGGATTATCGTTTTCTAAGCTATTGTTGTTATAGTTGTTGTTGTTGTTGTAGTTGTTCGAGTTGTAGTTGTTGTATATTGTTGTTGTTGTTGAGTTGTTAATTAACTGTCTTCGCTATTTGGTATGTAACATAGTTATTAAAGTATACATACATATGTACATATATGGCGAGATACACACGCACACACATATATATATATGTATGTATGTACATACATATATACAATTGCAATATCCGTAGAGAGTCTGCGTCGTCCGCGTTGAGAGAGAGAGAGAGAGAGTTGTTTTGGTTGTTGTTATCTACTTCTACTTACGCTCTTGATCGCTGCCATCTTCGTTCTTTTCGTCGCGACTCTTCATGAATGGGAACTTGCGTGAGAATGTGAAATTCTTCTTCTTGCGATCCAATGTTGATTGCTGTAATTAACGAATAATGGAACCAAAAACACACACCAAATATGTAAGTACCACGTAACGGAAGTGAAATCTCTAAAAGACTATAAATATGTATGAATGTATGTATATAATTAGGGCTTGAAATTTTGCTGTATCATGAGCAGCTTGCGATACTTGGACATATAAATTGGCATCCACATGAATCTGATAACAGACGGACAACATCTGCTTACTAGGTGAAGCTTGTCTTGATGTGAGAATTGGGCTTAGTTAACTGAAGAATGCTTTTGCTACACTCTAGTTGGAGACATTTTAGTAAAGTTAAAGTTGCAGATAACAATCATGGTAAAGATATCTAGATAATTCCTTAACATTCTTAATGAGCCTTATGCTAATTTAGTTCTAATCAACCATGTATCGTATATAGTTTCCCTACACTTTTTTTGGATACTTTAGAGAAAGTTGAAGAGGATTACTGCCGCAGATAACGGCTAACATTCATTGTAATGGTATCTAGATAAATACTCAAATATCTTAAAGATATTCTAACACGAAGCCTGCTAAATTCAATTTTAGTTCATCATAACTTCACCAACAACTCGACATTTGCCTATCCCAAGACCATAGTATCCAAGTATTTTCTCAGAAGTTGACTCTACCTTATCTAGATTATTGTTAGCTGCCGCATGTCCTTGGAATTTAACGCTGCGATCACGTGCACGCATCTTGCGCTCCCAGCGTCGTTTCGATGGCACAATACCGATCTGCTCGTCCTCATTGTCACCCAGTACGCGTCGAGCCTGCCACCATTCGTCGTCGGAAGCATTAGTAACATGCAGAATGTCGCCATGCTTGAAGGGCAGGCCACGCGACGGCAGACCATCGTCCCGGTTCGGATCGTAATCGAACAGGGCGCGCACATACAGCGATCGCTTTTGTGTGGTACGCAGCAGAGTGCCAGAGCCGCCGGCGCTAAGCGCCGCCTGTTGCTTCAGCTCCTGGATGCGTGCCTCAAAGCGATTGTAATCCTCGGGCCGATACTGGGCCACCAATGTGACAACGCCGCCAGATGTCTATATCGAAGAATTGGTAGAAAAAGAATCCATTCAAAGAGCGAGCTTAAGGTATGTGCAATATATTGAGTTACTTTTAGAGCCTGGGCAGCTTCTTCATGTGTGGCATGCGTCAAGTTGACATTGTTGACGCTGAGCAATTGATCGCCGCGCTTCAATTCGGAACCCAAGTCCGCTGGGCCACCAGCCAGTATGAAGGATACGTATATGCCTTGGCCATCCTCGCCGCCAACAATGTTAAAGCCCAGACCCTGAGGTCCTTTCTGTATGGTGATCGTGCGTGGTTCCCTACAAACAAGGCACATATTAGCAAATGGAAATAGGGTATAGCGGTAGGAATTGAGGAAATAAAGAAACTCACCTGGTTATATCCTCGGTGCTGACTGCGCGGGGTGTACCCGGTGGCACGGCCGCCAGCACATTCGTCGATGCGTATCTCGAGCCGGGCTCTAAAAAGCGCCGCATTATTGTTTCAATTTTAAGTAATATGATAAACACGCACAGACACAGTTCAATAAAATAAATACACACAGAGATACGTGCATTATTTTATTATTATAGATTAAATTAATTAATTTCATGAATTAATCAATTTATTTGATTTCAGTTTAGTTTGTTACGAGACATGAAAGAAAAAGTATTTTAAAATGACTTATTAGTGGAGATCTCGCGACATTTGCATTAATTCAGTTAAATTAGGACAGATAACCGATAAAAGACAGATAAAGATGACAGTTAACAGATAAAGGAGATAGAGATAGAACACGATAAATACTTTTCAATTTATGTTTTATAATCAAATCGAAGAGAGTAGAAAAACATAAGAAATCAGTCGAAGAACAGACACGCACAAATATACATATGTATATAACATGAAAATATAAAAGAGATTGAAGATCAAAGATTATGGGAAAATATAGTGGTAGCTTAGCATATGTTGAAGTAAATTAAAAATTAATACAGTTTTATATTATCACATTGAAACGGAGATATTTAGGAATTCACACTTGAGTAAAAGTTACAAAATATCCCATTAAATAATTGTAGAAAATCAATACAAGAATCAAGAGAAACAACATAAACAGACACATGAACAACACTCTCAAAATGTAACATATAGATATTGATATTAATGTGATTATATAGTGTACTTATTATAAAGCACATGTAGATGTAGGTGTTGTTGTTGTTGTTGTTTTGTTTTTGTATATAAAACCAATCAAAAAGCACATAAAATAAAGCGCCATTGGATCATGCTCATATTAAATGGATGTCAGGATAAGGGAAGTCCTCGTCATGTTCAACAGTCAACAGTAAACTGTTGCAAAAGTTCTAGTAGTTGTAGCAGAATTAGAAGATTACGCGATACTCTATACTCTATACAAACAACACTTATAATCAGCAGCTTAGCAAGCAAAAAGCCGAGCAAGAGAACTGTTCCCACTTTCTCTCTCTTGTGGAAAGTCTCTCGGCGAGTCCAAAGGGCAGAGAGCAATAATTGCAGCAGTTAGTAGAGTAAGCCCTGCACATCAAATGGTATTGTATAAAACAAGTCTATATATACACTATATACAATATGTGTTGCATGTGTATATAGCAGCTTAAAGTCAAGTCAGTGTCATGAATATGAATCGAGTTAAGCTAATGGCTAATGACAATCTGAGTAGGCTCAACTTTTTGTATTCTTCGATATTCACACTCGGGCTGTTCATGTTGATAACGCATCAGTCATCAAAAGAATGTCTGAGTGATATGCAAATATCGATATATTTAAAAAATCGATATATTTTTCGATAAACTGTTGCTGTTGCAGCACAACTTTTACTTTAACTAGATTTTGGTACTTTTCATATCTCATATGTAATAACTATCAAGATCTTGATACTGAACATATATCGATATATCGATATTTTCATGTCGTGTTAATAAACCAATCTCAAAATATGTGTCTACACGATATACGATGCATATCACTTATAAATATCGATATATTTAATGTTCCTGTTGACAATACTATGAGTGTGTTACTGAACATATATCGATACATCGATATTTTCGAATTATTACTGATAATACCCGACTCTTACTATTAAAGTGTATTAGTAAGAGAAAAAGATAGTAGTGAGACATGAAGATTGATAGTTTGGTTAATAGAAAGAGAGAGAGAGAGAGTGAGTGAGTGAGTATTAAGTTGAAAGTTAGCTTGGATTCGCTTACGCCTTGGCAGGGGTGATTGGGAACGGTTGAACTCTGATGCACTGGGCATGGGCATGGGCATTGTAAGCTTAGCATTATTATAAGCGGAGGAGGAGGCAGCAGCTGATTGTTGTTGTTTTTGATGCTGCTGCTGCTGCTGTTGTTGTTGATGCTGTTGCTGTTGCTGCTGCTGCTGCTGCTGCTGTTGGAGTAACTGCTGCTGCTGTTGTTGTTGCTGTTCTTGTGTATTGCTGCTGCTGCTGTTGTTGTTGTTACTGCTGCTGCTGCTGCTGTTGTTGATGTTATTGTTGCCAGCATTTGCATTTGTTTGTTGCTGCAGCTTATGACTGTTGTTTGAGGTATAGGTATTGGTAATGGTATTGGTGATAGTGTTGGTGTTGGTGATTGCATTGGAATTGCTAGTGATAGCTGAGACTGAATCGGTGACTGTGACAGATGTCTGCCCAACATTGTTAAGCGCACCTGTTGATTCCTGTTGCTGCTGCTGCTGCTGATGCCTGGCAGCTGTCGCCGCCAACTGCGATTGGGATTGCGATTGCTGTTGGCTTAGAGCGGCACCCGATTGCGATGCACTGCTGGTTAAATGCTGCGTTTTGCCGACAATCAATGTCACCTTATCGGTAATTGACTTAAGTGTGCCCACAGCCAACTCATGCGTCACATTCTCCAGATTCTTTTCATTCTGCAAAAAAAGAGGCAACACAACCAAACACAATGCTTATTAAGTATCGATTACCTTAATTATGCTCAACTACAATTCATTTAATATATACAAGGCTGAAGAAAGAAACTGCTCCATTTTTTATAGTTCGCCTATAACTTTGTGATTACAGGTTGATGTTATTCAACTCAATCAAATTAAAAGTGCTGACATTATATCGATATGTATGTATGCATGTACATACCGATATTATAATCTATTTTCAGCGATTTCTCAAAGATGTCATCGATATCTATCGATATTTAAATATAATTAATGCAATACCGGCACGATATTGATAAAAAAAATTAAAAAAAAATCCAATTAAAATCGATTACATAGCCAAGCGATAACATCAATATTATCGATATGAGAATCGCCTAAAACATCGAAATTATATCGATATGTATGTATGTATATACCGATATTACAATCTATTTTCAGCGATTTCTCTAAGATATAATCAATATCTATCGATATTTAACTATTAATAATTCAATAATATTGACAAAAAAAATATAAAAAATACTAATAAATATCGATTACATAGCCAATCGATAACATCAATATTATCGATATGAGAATCGTCAAAAACATCGAAATATATCTATATAGACTTCTCTCTATAAGATAGACTAACAAAATCTTAGTAAATGTGTATCGATTACAGAATCGATTACAAAATTGCATACATACCCCATTGGTGCGCACCGCAATTAGCTTATCGCCGATGGAGAGCCGTCCATCCACTTGAGCGGCACCGCCGTCCATCAGCTTGGTCACGTAGATGCCATTGTCGCCAGGTATGTGCTGGTTACCGATGCCGCCGGCAATTGAGAAGCCCAAACCCTTGCCGCCCTTAACCAAATCTATTTCAATAACCTTTGGCCCCGACGATGATACTCCACCCACGCTGACGCTGTCATGGGCATCGGTTGTGGGTGCTGCTGTTGCTGTTGCTGATGCTGTTGCTGATGCTGGTGTTGCAGCTGCTGTGACACGTTTTCGCTTAACATGCAACTTGACAACATTGCCAGCCTTCTTGAGGGCATCCACGGCGGATGCATGCGGCACATCCACAACGGACACATCATTCACAGATACAATAATATCATTGATGCTCAACCGTCCATCGGCAGCGGCAGCGCCGCCCGGTATCAGTTTCGTTATGTAGATGGATGTATCGGTGCCAATATGCGGATTATCCGTGCCGCCGGCAATCGAGAAACCCAAACCAGAGTTGCCGCGCTCCAGCTGTATGTCCTCATAATACCAGCTGTCATCTCCATTGACCTGCCAAACACGCAAAATATTCCAATTAGACATCAATATCTAAATTATTTACAAATACATATACTATACATATTATACTGTTTATAGAGACATATGCAAATTAATTGAATTATGTTTTGCGACAACCCTGGCGGCAAGGGATAATACCATGAATTAATTCATAATTGAATTTGATATGCGGTTTGCGGATAGCCAGCATCTCATTTCCGCCCCACACCGGAACAAAAGCCGATTAAAGACAGCACACAGATACGGATACAATACAGATACAAGTAGAGATACATATACATATACAGATACAGATACAGGCACAACAAAGACAAGAGACAAATATGTAGTTTAAGATACAACAAATAGATGGTTTATATGCATAACCGTAGAACACATTGAGCACAAAGAACAAGAAACAAGTTGCTGCTGCTGCTGCCGCTAATTGCTGCAACATTGTGTTGCATCTTGCTTACCTTGGTCGATGATGCCTTATGGAGCTGAAAGATGTCAGGTTGCAAAAGAAATAAAAATTGAAATGAGAAGGGTTGTTTTTATAAAAAAAAAAAGGAAAAGAAAAGAAAAAGAAAAAGAAAATTAAATAAAGTGAAACAACAAAGAATTGGAACTTGCAACATTTCTAAATGCATTTTTTTATATGGTTTAATAATAATATTTTTTAAGTTTTTTTAAGTTTGTTATTTTTTGTTACTTTTAAGATTAGAAATCTGCTTATTTACTTTTATAAAGCGCATACTTTAAGCTAAGTATCCATAGAATTAATAAATTTATAGGCTTCAAAAAAAAAATATATATATAAATAAAAAACCATTTAGAGAAAATTAGATGAAAACTTTTTAAAATATATACAAGATAATACAAGTACATCGAATTTGAGCTATATTCCATAATTTTCGACTTAAGCAAATTGTATGTGTGCATTGTAGGACAGCATGCATATATCTGTTATAAGTATAACTATATAACAGATTCATAAGTTGTAAGTTCGCTGCCATTGCGACTTTTTTACATGAATGAAAGTTTTTTTGTTTTTTTTTTGGTTTTATGTAAAGTTACAAAACTTTCGAAAATTGTGCGAATTGCAACACATGACAATATATAAGTTGACACACGCACACACTTGCACACACACACCCATACACAAGACGGGTACAATGAGAAAAGAGGAAGAGACAAACAGTTTTACGCAGAAGCGTGGAAAACGAGTTCAATTGATTAGCAGCCAAGTGTAAATGAATTCATTAGGCTGCCGCTGCAGCTGCCACTGCCGCAGCAGCTGTTGCTGTTGTTGTTGCTGCCACAACCCAGCCAACAAATTGCAACATCGAATGCAAAGTTGCCAACGTTTTTACTGTGGTCGTTGTTGTTGTAGTTGTTGCTGCCTCATTTAGCAATGCTCACGTGCGTTGCGCGACGACGCTCAAATTGCTTATTAACCTTTTGACTCCCATCTCTGTTCTGTGGGTCACCAACACTCACTCACTCACTCACTAACTCACTCTCTTTCGCTCTCTGTATGTGTCTACTTGGTGAGTAATGCTGCTCTCTTGAGGGCATCAACAGCATCAACAACAACAGCAGCAGCAGCAGCAGCAGTAGCCAATCAATTTGGAGCAATTCTTACAGCAACTTCGGGCAATGCCATAACACTCTCTTCCGCTCTTTCGCTCTCTGACACTGCACTATAGCGATGAAGCTGTTTACATCAAATGATAGGTCAGGTTCTGTGAGAGAGCGAGCGACTGAGGGAATGAGAAAGGAAAAACAAGAAAAGGAAGAAGCAGAAGAAATTGGAATGATATGAGGAAAGTTCACTATGAATACTCAAATTTATGAATGAACGAAGGCTACGAATCAAATTTCGAAATACGATCAATTCTATATACATATACATATGTGTATTTAACTATATAGAGTTTCACATTTGTCAAGGTATGTATTCCAAGTTCAATCAAATCCTCAACGAACTAAAATTTATGAATGCGCTTAAAACAGAAAGGTCACCAATTTGATCAATTCTAACGTGCTAGAATGCCATATTTGTCAAGGTTTTGGATAAATTCTTGAAATATGTGCATATTCAAATATCCATTAAAATTTTCAAATCAAAAATTAAAGAAATGGTTACAAATCATTTTTCGAAATTTGATCAATTCCAACAAAATAGATATATTTGTCAAGGTTTTGGAGAGATAATTTCGTGAAATATAAATTCCAAGTTCCACAAAATTGAAAAAAAAAATAAATAAAAACAAAATATGTATGATTGTACATGCTGTGGTGTTATGTAAACAATTACATCATATATGTAGTGCCCAACCTATTGGTAAGGTTTATTGAAACGCATTTCTCGAAGGTCGCTCCTCGATTAGTTAAGAGCATATTATAATGTTTACGTGCGCTCTTTTCATGCACTCTTCGCTTAACCGCAAAACGGTACAACAACTAACTATGTACATATGTATGTATATAGTATTTACAATTGTTGTGGTTTTCATATTCAGTTATATTGCTTTCGGCCACAACCTTAAGGTTAACCAAATACATACATACATACATACATACATACATACATACATACATATGTATATATATTTATATATGTATGTACATATGTACATACATACATAGAGCAAGGTGTATTACTTTACAGCCTAGTATCAAAAGCTAAAGCTCTTATCTTATCAGAGTTGGGAAAATCATATGCTACTGACTATGCTAGGAGTGGGGTAGGGGTTGCTGTGGTATGCCGCATGGTATGCTTGACTGGATGGGTTGCCACATGCCGAATTCCTATTCTGAAATGGGATAAGCCTCATGTTGAAGTATAGTAGAAATAAAAAACTAGTTCACACAACTGCAGAAATAATATTCTGTGTAGATATCGTGCAAGTTGTTGATATTGAGCATGAGTGTAACGAATACGGTTCGATAAATTGTAAATTGAGAGCGTCAAATGTTCTGACGCCCACCCACTCCCTCTTTGACTCCCCCTTTTGACCATATCTCCAAAAGTATTCCTCGGAATCGTCTCAAATAAAATGGAACCTGCTAGTTTCGAGTTCAGATATCTGCCAGAGTTAAAACATCCAGTTGGAAAATTTGATATTATTTCTATATTTATATATGTATATGTATATACACCGTATATACTACATACATGTGTATTGTAATCGTATATAGTAGCTTAATTGACACCTGCACAGATATACGACCAAATGTGTTCTGTTGTGTTCTGTCTGGCAAGCCATATGGAGATTATGAACGTGAATTGTTTAAACAATTTCTCAATGCAGTCAATAAATTGGCACATATCTGTACATTGGCACATACATACATACATATGTATACACATACAGACAATCGTTTGTTTATCCATATACAAATATACATATGAACAATTATTTCCGTGAGTTATCGTTAATAATGTATATCGATATTCAATGCGACAATACGCCAACCAATCGATAATAAAAACATTTGACAGAAGTGTTCTGACATTTCTCCCTTTCTATCTCTTTCGCTCATATGCTCTCTTTAGCTTTCAAACAGAACTGATAACGTAGTATGGCAACGCTTCTGCATGACAGTGTTGGCCAAGACAATAGAATCTTTGATTTATTTAATTAAAAACATAACACATACATATGTATGAATGTATGTATGTATGTATGTATGTATGTATGTATGTAAGTATGTAAGCAGACAGATATATTTGTATATCTATCTGTATCTATAATTCAGTTAATGGCTAAGCATTCATTGCATCAGTTGAAGCTTGCAAAGCTCATGGAATTTGCTCACTGCATTTGTTTTTTTTTGGGGTGGTGCAGACACAACCAACCAACTTGCGATCTATTTTGAGAGCAGTAGTACTATGCGAACACGAGCAACTGAGAGAGCGAGAGTGAGAGCGTGCCAAGCAGATAAGTTATTGAGAGCGCTGTTTACTCATAGACAGACATACACACACACACACACTCACGCGTAAACGTATTAACGTAAATATGTGGTGAATAAGTAAGTAGACAACGCATACGCATACACATACATATATAAACGTATGTGCATGACTGCGTGTGTATATAGACAAGTAGGTGACATTATGCGCGGCAAGTAGTGGAATAAGGGGGAAGGCGGTTGCGTGCAGCCATCAATTTTGCAAATTTGTACAAATGCACGTCCATTAACTGCGTAAACACACACACACACACACACACACACACATTTATACATATATATAAATATATACCAATTCAAATGCATTAGTATATGTTGAAATAACTTTACGCATGCGTAAAGAGACAAATTGTTTTTATTTAATTTTCTTGAAAATAAGGCTTTTGAAATAGCAACGTAAACGTTTTACCAAATCTACAAAAGAAACAAACGGAAAAAAATAAAAAAAAATTTTTTTCAAAATTTCTAATGATTATTGTTGTCATTGCTCTTGTTCTTGTTCTTCTTTTAATGCTGCGTGAAATGTCTGGCGAAATTTATAAATAAACCATGGAATCATCAGTGGAGACGAAATGAATGAATATCAATATGTACAAAAGTGTGTGTGTGTGTGTGTGTGTGTGAGTAAAAAGCGCCACCTAGCAGCTGCTGCTGGGAAATCTTTTTTTGGGTCTGCCAAAAACGGAAATTGCATAAATCTCAACGAATTTTCCTTGATCAAAAATATTCAATAATAGAGAATAATAAATTAAAAATTAAATAAATCAATCAAATTTAACTCCGCATACGCATAAGATAAGTGAAATTAAATTTGATATTTGTTTACCGAATCCAGATTAAATAATGATGAGACTTTCTTAATGAAGCCGCCGCCGCTGCCACTCCCGCTGCTACCATCCTGACGCTTCTTTTTGCGTGTCGTCATATTGTTATATTGTAGTTTTTATTATTATTAATTATCACAAAGCACTTTTATTGCTCGTTACGTTGTTGCACGTAACGTAATGTGTAACGTAACGGGAGACAGCACAACAACACGCAACACGATAATCACAAAATGCCGGTTAGCCGCAAAACTTTCGCAATACGTTCACGTCAATTGTTACGTTACGTTGCAGCTACGTTGCGTTACGTTTCGTTTGCTACTTGCTAAACAATAAACACACAAATAAGAAATCGCTTGTTAGCTTAGCTTTGTAATTTTTTTTTGTTGCTGTTGTTGTTGTTGTTGGTAAAGTAATGCACACACATACACACACAGGTACAAAAATATATGTGTACATATGTATATAAATATATCTATGTATTTAAGTATTGTTTAACTTGCACTCTTCTCGACGCGTGAGTCACGAAATATCGACTAACAAGTGTCATCCAACACAAGCAACAAAAAAGCAAAAAAAAAAAAAATAAATAAATAAATAAATAAAAAATGTTTAAACAAATAATAACAATTAATAAATACGTTTATGAACGCCTTCAAGCGACGCGTTACCGACGTGAACGAGTTCCAACTACAACTATCGCGAACACAATAAAAAAAACTAGCCAGACACCGCTGAACTGTTGTTCTGTTTTTACTGAGCGTGAGAGAATCTTCTAATCACATACACATACACTAACACGCACACACACATACACACACACACTCGTATTCGTATTGGCGTTTACTTTGCAAACATATACATGCATGTATACATTTATATACATATATTTATTTATTGTTTGGCTCGGCAAAAAGCAAAAGCCAGCAAAAAGAAAAGCACAAGAAACTATATGTATGAAAAAATATAAAAAAAAAAAAACAAAAACGCTAACACACGCTCGCTCTTTCTCTCTTTCTTCCGCTCACTCACTTCATTCTCTTCACTCTCTTCGCAGTGTCAACGCCGACTATTTTGGTATTTTTTGCGCTACGCCTTTGCATGTGTATAACCTACATACATACATACTTGTACATGTGTATATGTGTGTGCGAGCAAACGTATAGATGTATGTACGCGATTCTGACGAATGTAAAAAAATGTAGCGCAAGCAGAGGCTAGATTTTTAAATATCAATTTGTTTTGTGTTAAGCATTGATTGCACCTTTCTCTCAGCATGACCGTCTGACATACACTTACACTGCCATCGATGTGTTCAAATATTAAAATAAAACAAAAAAAAATATATACATTTATACAGATGTATGTTGTTTTCTGGTATTTTTTCGGGTCACTTTTAGTTCACATTCCTATGTAAAACACGCACATTTTATTTAGTTGGTAGCATTGATTTGTCAAATAGGTATGGTTGCAGAGATTTCTACACACCGTCGATGTATTTATATTTATGAATGTATGCGTTTTTTATTCTAAGTTTACGCCGCAATTATGCGATGCCGTCTTATTTTCCCGTGTTGTGTTGTTGGCATTTTTCTAGCGAGCCAGTTACTGCAGTGGCTAGAGCTGCGAGACCGCCCGATTGTTACCGAGCCCATCAACTACGTTCACCTCTAGCATGCTAACAAAGTATCGGTATGCGCGATGTTTTGGTATGCGTAACCGGTTATATACTATCGTTGTAAAACTGCCAGTTGGGATTTTGCTGGCAACGCCTACTTCACTCTTATAGTTTGCACCCTATAGCAAGATTCGTAGCCGCGGCGAATTATTTATAAATATAATTATTACGTACAATTGAACATTGACACGGTGTTATTGTACGCAGCAATATGTTTTGAATTTTACATATTTCGAAGTGGGAGTGACGCTTGCGCTTCGTGATGGCACGATAACTACTAAGCCTGCATATCGATGTATACGATATCAACGATCTTAACCTTTGCAGTGTTAACTAACACTGCTAGATCGTAACCCAGGGTTGATATCAAAGCCTTTGGCACCAAAATCAAATAGGTATGTTTATATTACTCAGTAATTGTTATACACACCATAATAAAAGAAAAGTAAGTAAAACAAACAATAAATGAAATATTATAATAATATGATTTATTTTTGTCAATTTATACTTTGTAAAATAAAGTTTAACATAAATATACAAACATGCCAAAAATCATAAGAAAAAACAAATAAACGAAAATGATTCTCAAATATTTATTCTAAATGCGAAAGTTCTGTGCATACAATTTATACAGAATTTGTGCATAAGTTAAGTCTCTGGAATGTTACATATATATCGTTATTTATTAATGTTATTAACTGGCATTACACTGGTGTTTGGTTAGAGCTCAAATTTACCAGCAACGATACATAATACATTTATTAAGTGAAAAGGAGAAAGCAGCAACCGTTGGAGCAAACACAGCGGAAACGGAAACAAGCGTCAAGCCAACGGCAGCCATTTTATTGCGTTTGAAATGAAGCGTGAAATGTTATTAAATTAAATGTTGTTTGCTGCCGGTTTTTCTTTTTCTTTTTTTTTTTGTTCTTTGTACACATTAGAATTGAGATTATGAACATCCGTTTCGGGCACTCCTAAGTGGATTGAATTAGACGTCAAATTTTGCCTTGACAAGGCGGGAATAATTCCAATTGGAATTCGTTTTTTTTTTTCTGGGTTTGTTGATGACATTTTTGTGGTTGTTGGCAAAACATAATTCACAATTGGTTTTAAAATCAGCCACTTACTATCTGAGTCCCGCTTCGTGATGTGGCCGATTGTGGTTGCGAATGATGTTGCTGCTGCTGTTGCTGTTGTTGTTGCTGCAATTGTTGCACCACCTGTTGCTGTTGCTGCTGATGCTGTGGGGTTGGGCGCGTGTGTCGCAGTTGCTGTTGCTGTTGCTGTTGTATTGCCGTTTCTTCGGCTGTGGCATCTTTGGCATTCTCACTGTCGGACTCAATGCGCATGCGTTGATTCTGCCGAAAAAGACATAACAAGAAAACAAAAAACAATATCAAACTAAAGTTTCACATTATTACGCGCTTAATCAAAATGGCGTATCGATAACAATTTCGATAAGCAGAAAGACGGTGCATAAGATCAGCTGTTGGGTTTTCCTTACATTGGCACAACAACATACGTAACTGCCAGTGTGACCGTCGCCATCAGCATCAATTGCAAGTTGCTTTTCGTTTTTGTCCTGAATACGCGACTTGTGTTGCTGTTGTTGTTGTTGTTGTTGCTGCTGCTGAGACTGTTGATGGTGTTGCTGCTGCTGCTGCGACGCTTGCGTCGTTTGACACTGTGGCGGCGGCGCTGTTAATTGACGCCGACGGCGACGCATACGCACCGGAGATCGCGAGCCAACATAGTTGGAAAACCGACGGCGCGAATGTCGAACAATTGATACCCAATCAATCATGTTTGCACTATTTTTCTTAAATTAAATTGCATTTACAGCGGCTATGAACACGCCAACACTCTTTAAGTCTGTTCTTGCAGTTCTTGCTCTCTGACTCAATCTGTCTCTAGTTCTACTTTCTACTGTAATTCAAACAATATTAATATGCTGCTGGCAACTCCTAAGCTCCTGTATACGAATATACATATGTATGTACATATCAACAAGTTGGCAGCCCCCTTTACTATAAGCTCACCAGCGCCATCTACCCACTCACCACACACATACACACACACACGCGTGCATTCAAATAAACAGCATGTCGAAAATCTTAAGCGCAATGCCAAACAGATGCTGCCTATGTGTGTGTGTGTGTGTGTGTGAATGTAACAAGAAATGTTGCCATTCGTAACGGTTTCGTTTGTCATTGCCCACACATACACACACAGACACATATTGAGGTACATTATGTGGTGTGGTTTTTGTTGCTATCTGTGTTTTTTTTTATCACAAGTTGTAGCTTAAAATTGTATATTACGTGCCAGGTTACGTGTGAGCAATATTCTCACTTTTCTTGCTAGCTCACAGATACAACGCATTGTATGTATAGTACATACATATGTATAGTAGTATGTACCTACATATATGTATACTTAAAGTTCTCATGTCGAGCAGACAAGAAAACATCAAATGAAAATCTGTTTGGCAACAACATAAACATACACACACACTCTACATACATACATATGTATGTATATGCAAACGCAGAGTGCTTCCCATTCTGTTGGCAACAATACACCAAACAATGTTACCATACGCTCTTTTAGATTTATCGATAAACTACGCCTTTCTTAACGGACATTAAGCTTCAAATTTCAACTTCCATAATGCTGCTGTGCAAATTGGCATGTATTGTATTGGGTTGCAACTCATTTCCTGTACACACACACACACACACACACACACACACACACACACACACACACACACACACACACACACACACACACACACACACACACACACACACACACACACACACACACACACACACACAAATGAAAATGATTCAGAACAATTTGACTGTCTGATTGTGAAAATGTGAATGGAATTTGGACGAACATTTCGTTTGTCAAATTGATGGGATTAGATTAAGTTTTCGATTGATATATCTAGGGCAATTAATCTGTAGACACACCACACACTGGAGAACTCAAAAATGTGCTGTGTCGTGATGTGTTCTGAGGATATCGGAGAGGAAAAGCCGCCTTTCTATGCGATATTGTTGTTCAATCGAACGTGCGCGAAAAACTGGCGAACGGAACTGACAACAACAACGGAAGGTGACGACGGGCGGCAGTAAAGCAGTCTGCCAAAACAAATAGAATAAAAGAAGCAACACACACAAGAAAAATTAAAAAAGAAAGAAAAAAGATCTCTCTACAGACATGAGTATAAGAGACTTGCTGTTATTGTTGTTGTTGTTATTGTTGTTGTTGTTGTGGATTCAATAAGTTGCTCAATGCCAGAACAGAAAGCTAACGTAGCTAAGCGTATGGGAGGAGTATGTAAAAAGCATTGAAATATTTTGTTAAAACATTGCCAACGAGTATACATAATAAATAAACACACACTCGCGCAGGTACATATATATTTATACATATGTACATATATGTATGTATGTGAATGTGTGTGTATACAATTACAGGTAAATTCGCTTATTAACTGCGACATGGCAGCACAGCCGAAAAAGAAGAAGACTTATCACCAGATCTGGCAACCTAAGCGAATTTCTTGGTCTTTGTTTTTGTCATCTCATCTTCTCTGACAGCTCACTTAGTGTAAGCGGGATAGCAACATGTTGTAAAACGTTTAGCAATGTGCGTGCGTGTCTGTGTGTTTGTACGTATATTTGTGTATGCGTTGATGTTAAACAGCTGTTTGCCATGTGTATAAACACATAAAGGATGTGAATGTATAGATAGACAACGGAGTAACGGCAGCTAAGCAATAAAACTGTGTAGAAATTTTGTTTAGCATCTAGTGTAAAGAATATCGCAAAAATTTAGTAATTCAGTAATTAGCAAAGCCGTTTAATTGTTTTGCTCGTGTGTAACATTTAGTTTTTCGCACATCAAAAGCCAAGTGTTAAATAAGGTCGAGCGATATTTCAGAAATGCCGGGCACGCGATTTCTGTTGCCTTGTTGGGCCCAGGCCCAGACAAAGGTAGACACACACATACGCATACACAATAAGAAGAAGAAGAAGCAGAAGCAGACGCAAAGACGAAGGTAAAGCACGCAGAGAGAAAAAGCGCCTCCTCTGACAGACACCGACACCGACCCGACACGCGAAACTTTTGTGCGACTCGACACGTCGACAGCGCTGCTGTTACTGCCACTGCCAGTGGCACAAGCGCCACGCGGCACGCGCGACGCACCAATTGCCAAACGCCAGCGTCAACGGCAACGTCAACGGCAACGGCAACGTCAATGGCCAAAGGCGTCGTTAGTGGGCTCAAAATGGGGCGGACAGACTATGCCAGGCCACTCGTAAGTATACTACGCTTAGCTAGAGGTTATCAAGGGGCGCTTCAAGTGTGCCTGTTAAACAATTGATGAAAGACCCACCCACACACACACACACACACACCAAGTTGAATGGAACAAGTTGTGCTTGCGTGTATCACAAAACACATCCTTCAACCAGAAAGAGAAATTGGAAGGCAAGCTTATCAGCAAACAGTTATCAGCGAGAGGGCTTATCAAGTTTTTGAAAAGTAGTATTAATTGGCGTCTTATGAAGCTTTCTAGCAAGTTATCGATAGTTTGGTCATCGATGCTTAGCCAAAGTGATCTCTGACCATCTATCGATACTAACAGTGATAAAACGCGTGCCGATTATTCTAAGGTAATCTCAACGGTATGTTGTGTACATATTTGTTTTTGCATTTGAAATGTTGACTTTTTACGTTTTAATATTAAACATACTACGCGCATGTCATGCCTCCCACAGCTAAAGTCCTAAAGTGCCCCCTCATTCATACGCTGCATGTCCTGTTCTGTCTGTATCGTCCGTGTAACATAACAAAAGAAGGCCCGGCGTCGGCGCAGCACAAATAACGAACCATTTTTGTGCCGGTGACCCACCCTCCACACTCTCCTCATCCCACACACCAACTCACTCACAATCTCCATACAAAATGCCTTCAGCAGCCCAGCCCCCGCTAACCAATTGACACCCGCGCGCATCATAAATAACAAACACACGAAGGCAACAAGAGCCGAAGCCGACAGACAGTTTTAAACGCCGCCAGCTCGAAGACAAAGCTTAACCCAAAACCGAAAACCGAAACTAAAGCCGAAGCACAAACGAACAACAAATTATTAAGTATGTTACGGTTTCGTATGTATGTGTGTACGTATGTGTATGTATAGTAGGCCAACTGGTGCCACTGACTGGGTCAACACAAATCATGTTGCTTGTTCCTTATCAAATTAAAAAGAGGCGAACAACAATGAAAACATGTATAAAAGTACAACCATAGCAAAGTTGTGTTTAGGTGCGTATCTCTGTGGCAATGTGTGGGTGTCTATATATACATACATATGGCTAAAAAGGTTGCTTGGCTACCGTTGAAATGGATGTACATAACTAGACTGGAGGTGGAGAGCGAACAGTAAAAGCTGTGAAATTGTTTTGCCAGTAAAATATTTTGACACCTTGTTAGCATGGCCACACTTCCTGTAAATGTTATGTTCCCTACTTTCTTTCTTGTTTCCTGTTCTCTTTTGTATTCCTCGCTATGTCAGAGCATACCGATTTCAGATTTCACGCTCTTGCCCTCACGCAAACCATAGCACATAACTTCGGCACTGTTCGTGTCGTTTCGCCTACCAACACAAGTATAGTTAATCACACACACAGACACACGCCATGGGGTGAGCGGTCATTCGGGATACCCCGACAGCGGGTCACTGCTTGTCGTAAAAGGCGAGTGAACCCAGTAGGTCCTGTTTAAAATACTGGACGCACAGATTTGATTTTAAAGCTGCGGGCTTTTTGATGTTGTATTCCATTACCCTAGCAGGTGGAGTGAAATCTTGCTAAAATGGCTAATGCTACAGTGGTTTCCGTTCCACTAAAACTAAAAGCTGAAAGGATCGACTCCATTAAGTTGGGCTCAGAGGTTATTTCTTGACTAATGCGGGCCTGTTTTTGCCAGGTGATACCTCATAGGGTTACACCTCAACCCTAGCATGGTATCCCTGCCTACAAAGACAACCACGAGGTCTTGTCGCAACTGTACGATGGACCTTTAATAGCTAATTGGAGTTGATAGTGTACGTATTGCATCTACACCGACTGACGCGAACCATGTAGCTGCTAGCGGGTCAAGGAAATAAACCGTAGAGAACAGGAGGTAGTCTAGAAAACTATCAGATGAAAGTCAAAGTGAGGCTCATCACAACCCTCGCGAACCATACCTAACGGTTAGCACCGGGGTTTTGATGTCAAGTGTAGGATTCGATTTAGTTGGTAAGTGCCGTCCTAGTGGCATCCTACATAACATAGATAGCAATGGAACTGTTTATCTATCTCGCCATCTTACTAGGTATCTGTGTGTATACGTATCTGTATGCGTATGCGAGAGAGCTCTTAGAATACCAATTAATCCAGCCCTCTATCATCTATCATCAGTCATCACTCATCTATCATCTCCCTCACGCTAGTTATGTTGTAATTTTATTGGGGTCAACCCCAGTCGAAATTGGGGTCAAACCTATACTGATTACTTCAAGGCTTCATTGATGTGTTCGCAAAAGGATATTAACGACCGGCAACACGCACTATATATCTTATCAGAAAATCGTGTATTCAAGCTAAATTAAAATACTCAGTATTTGATATTTATAACCAAATCTATTGTAAGACAAACTTATTAAAAATCTTACCCTAAACTTTTTGTTCTGAAAATTCCCTGTAGCTAACCGAAAAGTAGACTACAATAACTGAATACCCTTTGATAGAATCTTTGCAGTGCAGTAGAGATAATGTATTATGTAACATGGATTAATAGTAGTTAAAGTTAGATAGTAAAGATACATCATTAGAGTGAATACATTAGGTTAGATTATGAAGAAAAGTGAAAGAATTTCGTATGAGATAATGATATGGTATGTAGAGTAGTATGTTAGATGTGCTTACCAAAATCTCTTCCAATTCATTTTTAAATGTTCTGCTTAAGGCCTCGGCATGCGCGGCCGCGTTCACGTTTTGATTAAGATTTGAACTTGGATTGGGATTTGTGGCATCGTTGTTAAACTCATAGGCGCAATTGCGATTAATATTGGAAGTTTTTATAAACTGTTGTACAAGTGAAAGAGCAAAGATCAGAGCACAGCCGCAAAGAGAATGAATATAAAATATCAGATTTTAAATGTATGCACATAGTTACAGAGTTACAATACACAGAGCATAAAGTAAAGTTGCAAAAGAAAAACAGTTAGACTAAATGCGAATTGAGGTTATGTAAAAATGTAAATAGATCGATAGTTAGATATATAATTGCAGATCATGTTACGATGATATATGACGATGATATGCACCTAAAAAACAAAAACTAATCATGAGATCACATCTAAGTAATATTTCTCCCAGTTTTTAACTATTTTCCTTGTTTGAAAATTATAGTAAATTTTAACTGGATTCTACAGATATCAAAGGTTAATCTATTGAATTTTTACACTGTAAGTTTGTCAAAAATAATGCTTGGTAAAAATCAGTCAAACATAGTGGCATATAGTGCACTTACATCGGCTATCTTAGTAGCTTGTCCATCCTTCTCCCATTTGGTTGCAATCTGCAAAGTTTCGGCGGTCTTCTGTTGTATGCTCTTCGAGTCATCCAGTAATGTTAGTTCATAGAACTCTTGGATATCTGCAACGATTAAGAAAATCAATAAATAGTTTTACAAAATAAATAAATAGCAAAATTTCATATAGAAATCCTTTGCCAGAGCTACGAATAATAACACCTCATGCAGTTTTATATTTTTATGACTTACGCAAAAAGTTAATCTACTTCATGAATTTGATATGTGGCATAAAAAGCTGAATAAACAGATTTCAAAATACGCGATTTCAGAGAAAACAATGCCAAAAACAAAACAACTGCGAGACGAACAACAGAAACATGAGAATTAAGGCTAAAAATGGATCGCTTGAATTTCTGTTCAACGACTGTTTATTGTACATGGATTGAAGGGGAACAATATACAAACAGATATGAATACAAGTGGGGATTGATTGAGTATGCTAAAGTAAGGGAGAAGAACAGACGAGAGCGGGAAAACGAGGGAGGTATGATAACTCCACAAATCAATATGGTGCACTATAACAAAACTCAAGTGGCCTAAATGTAAAATTGAATGCGCTCATTTAATTTCCTGTCGCCGTCACAGCAACTGCCAATATATATTACACGAAGACAGACACAAAATAGAAATTGAAGAACTAAGTAAAGTAGGGACTGACAAAGTTATTTTTACGTAAGGCTTTTCCACTTGACGACTATATCAAATTAAGCATGCTCTCAAGCTCCCTATATAGCAAAGCCTAACTTTTTAAATAAATTTAATTTCGATTTTTTTTTTTTTTTTTTTTTTTTTTTTTTTTTGTCAAGGGGTTGGTATGCAAAATCGGTCAATAATGGTAAATACATGGCGAATTTTACAAAAGTTTTGATGTAGATCTAAACTGATATAGAAACCATTCCCAAAACTTCAAATTTTATAAAAATCGGATGATTTCTGGATAAGTTGTGGCAATTTACAGATATGAGGAGGCCTATTGTGCGAAATTTACCATTCTGGGACACTTTTAACAGATTTTTGCCCATATCTTGGGAAATACTCGTTGAAATTGTGAGAGGATTCTTGTTATATTCTGATTATAGATACGTAAAAAACACTCACCAAGCAGCGCTTGAAATAAACGAGACTTGAATATGCGAATAACGCGTTCGATTGCAATACGCAGAGCACGATCCTGTGGTTCCGATAGACGTGCATGGTAGTCCTCGAGCAGCTCAAGAGCTCGATGAGCCTCTGTAATATTTACAAAAGAAAACTTCGATTAGAAAAATACTGAGTTCAATTTTAGATGTTGTTTTACTTAATGTTTAGAGTTTAAGTTGCACTTATTTGTTTCCTCTACACTTTTCATATATTATTTCTTTATATCTTGTTGCTCCCTATCCTTTTCTTTACTTTCATTTACCTATACGATACACCTGCATAATATATGGCTCACTTTGTGTATCAAGGAATTGCTCATCCCTTGCTAACTGATCTTCCCGATGTGTCTGATTCTCTTCAGCATCTGCTTGCGCCGGCAAAAGGCATTGCCTTGAGGCTTCTGCCTCATCCAACTCATCCTGTTGCATCTTCTGGCGCTCGTAGGCGTCCATCGTCTGGCAAAAGCGGCTCAGTTCAATGCGAAGTCCTTCCGAACTGCTTAGAGTTTTGACCTTGGGACGACGCAAACTGGAGGAGGAGATGGCCTCGAACTCATCGCGAGAGACATCATCGCTCTCGGACTTATCGAAATAACCGGACTCCACATCGGGCGTACGCTGTTCACCCGTGGCGCACAGCATGTGGCCATATTCGAGTAGATCCTGTGCCGAATAGAAACATTCGACGGATTCGCGTATATTGTCGCTGTATCTGGCAGCGATGATTGGTGCCACGACAGCAGCGGATGCGGATGCAGTTGCAGATACAGATGCAGATGCAGCTACTACTTCAATTGTGTCAACATCGATTTCTGCTGCTGCTCCTCCTTTTTCTTCTTCATCATTTTCTGGTTCTTGCTGCAGTTGCTGTTCTATGGCTTCCGCTTGCATGAGCACCGCCAGCAATTGCTCTGTGGTGGCTTGAGCTTGAACATCCATATCGATGATGTGCTCAGCATCATCCTCGACGGATGAATCGTCATCGTCATCGTCGTGAAAGGTCTTGTCATCGCTGCTTAGCAGCTCTTCATTGGGATCACTGCTTTTGCCCCTATCCGATGAGTCCGTATCCGAATCCATAGCGAGCCCTCCACAAGGTATAGGTATAGCTCTCTGGGTCGACCAATTCGCACTGCATTCTAATACCCCAAGCATGCAGAGATTCATATGCGGACGAGTCTATTGCGCTGCGTTCAATAAATCAATAAAGATTGACTTAAAAAAAAACTACTAAGCAAAATTAGCATTTCGACCTCTCAGAAGGTAACAAACAGACGGTAACGCTTTGAGGTCCAAAAACTGTGCACGCTTAACCCATGTTTCCCCTCATTATTATTATTTTTGTTGGCAATCTTTTTGGGGTCATTAGATTCTTAGCCAACCTGGATGACATTGCCATAAAGTTGATTGTATATAGTCCGATATATATGTATATACATATATAAAAATATGTAATTTATTACATTTGCGGCAGACAAGCATCATAGCCTTAGTCTGTAATATGGCAGCGGGCATCACATGCCCATGTTGACCTTCATTTATTGCCCATTTCAAAATTAAAAAAAAAATATATATATATGTATATGCATATGTATATCACACATAAAATAAAATAAAGTTTGGCAACGTTTCGGCCTTTTATTTTATTTCTGGGGCGATTTCGGGCAGCCGTTGAAGATGAGATATACTTGTACCCAGAGATGTGTATTGTAGGTTATATTTACATGATCTATATATTGCCACAGATGGCATTATCAAACTGATTTTGCTAATGCATTCAAATTTGCGTATGAAATTTTCGCTCACAAATTTTTTAAGCAATTTTATGCGAATTTTTTCGAAAACCGGCTGATATTAACATATGATATGATATTCTTAGGAACCCCATTAATTTTATGTTTACCAATTTAAAAAATTGTATGACTGTGAATTCAACAAATATTTCCCATTTTATACACTCTGTTATTCATTTTATTTTTTTGTTATTTTTAGTATAAAATTGCTTAATAAAAAAGTAAATAACTACAATTATGAAAGTAAAATATATATGTATGTGAAATTTACATACCTTGTTTTTTAACGGGCATTTTGTTATTGTTCTGTTTTTGTTTCTTATTAATATATTTATTTAAAAATGTTGTTGATGTGGCTGCTGTTTTGTATACTTTTATTGTATTTTCACCTTCAGTTTTGTTTCATAAATTTAATTGTCGTTAAACTCTATTTATCACTGTTTGTTTATACGTACTGCTGTAAGTAATCATTAAAAATTTATCATGTATTCCGCACTTTGATTTATTTCACGCTATGTTTTTTACACTTTTAAATTTATTGTTTAGCAGCGTTCAAAAACAAAAAAAAATTAAAAATAAATAAATAAAATAACATGAAGAAAAGATCTTGCGAGTTGCAGTATCGCCACATAATTGATTTATACACTATTTTATAGTTTTGTTTTACACACTCGCACACACGCTCATAATTTATATATTTTTAAAAAGAACCGAACAGAAAAAAATATTATAACACGAGAGAAGAAGTCGTATGGATGAATACTTTGCGATGTCGACATTTTTGTCGCCCCACAAGTAGAGGAAGAAGAAGAAATACTCAAAAACAAAAGCAAAACATGAACGGCGAAAATGTTTGTGGCTAATGCTGCGGCTATTGTCTGACGCTCGCCTGGTCTCACTACGCTGCCGCCTCTCCCCTCGCTCCGCTCCTGCAATAACAATGTCTGTCTTCATTGCTGCTCTCCCATATACTACATGCACACATATGTATGTATGTATGTATGTACATATATAAATATGTAAGCAAGCATGCTTGCCTGCATGCACATGTGTGTGTGTGTGCATGTGCGGCTCTTTTTGCGCTATTTCAGCACATTCTCATTTCGCTCACACTCCGTCTGCAAATACATATGTACATATGTATGTATGTATGTATGTATGTACATATGTATAGAATTATGCTGAAAATGGCCAATTTCCATTATGAGACTTTGCATAATGCTGTTACGTGTTGATATTAATATAAATAAGTAATATTACTAATTGAACGACACTCTGCTTTTGGTAACTTTGTGCGTGGCACCCGCGCCCCCCACAACACAACAACTGACTGAGCGCCCGAGACGCTGCTAGTATAATTGCCTGTCGTCTGAATCGTTCCTCGGGAGCTTCACAGTGTTGTCAAATACTCAAAAAATACCACAATAATCTTCAACTTCAGTATTTGTTAATAAATAACTTCGACATATCCATAACCATATTAAGTACTGTTATATTTAATATAATAACTACGATTGACAAAAAATTCATTGTTGTAAATTTCTAGTGTATTTTTATCTTATTGACAACACTGTTACAGAGCAATGTGCCCAATCGGTTATATGCTCTCTCACACTCAGCTTCTACATATGTACATATGTATGTATGTATGTACATATCAAATCCGTTTATTCTCTAAGTCTTGCAAGTGTGAGTGAGAGAGAATGCGTTGTCTGGGCATTTATGCGAATTCGAAAATAGCAAATTTAATGAAATATTAATTTTTTTTATGATCGTCAATTCGATTGTGATTATGTTGACCGTTCTCATTAATTTGGCCCAAAAGTAGGCTATGAAAACCCACAAGTGAAAACAGTTGCAATGATGTCCTTAAGTCATGATATAATCCTTACGCCATTTGACCAAGTTAAGTTCCAAGTTAAGCATAATTCGTCAATCAATTTTCAAATCAAATTGCAATTGACATTATGGCGCATATTTCCAGTTGCTTGGTGGGGAGGTGGAGAGGGGGGGGCGTCACATTGCTGCCATATTCATATTTAATCCAAATAAGGGACATAAACAAACAAACAAACGAAGCACGACAGTAAATGGCAATCGACAATAGAGAGAAGAGAACCAAAAGAATGGCGAGAATATGCAAAAAGCTAAAAAAAAAACGAAACAAAAACGCAAATATGCGAGCAAACATACATATGTATGTACATACATATATAGACTAGTATGTATGTGTGTGGCGGTTGGGGGGGGACTGAAGTGGCAACGCCGGCAAGTTCAATCACCTCAATGTATACATATGTATGTATGTATGCATGTACATATGTAAGTAGTAGCTGGTTGGCATTACAATGCCGATTACAGGCTTCTTATTCTTATCCTGTCGTTGTCGTTGACTTTGACGTCGACGTTGAAGTTGGACTCAAATTGATTGGCCCAGTGTAATTTGTAATAAATGGTAAATTCTATTTTGTTGCAAAGTAGCAGCAATTATTATAATTACACCTGCCGCATGATTGATATACATATGTATGTACATAAGTATATGGATGGATGTACATACATACATACATACATACATATGTATGTATACATGAAGAAAAGTAGCTAAATGCCAGTGAATACGTAATACTTCAATTCAAAATCCAACAACTTAAGCAACACACACACACACACACACACTCACACATAGATACAGTGAAATGGTAACAGTAGCAAGGGGAAGGGGAAGGGGAAGCAGCATAACTTAGTAGCTGCTCGTTGGCAAATGAAACCAAATAATACATACTGTGTACACACACGAATTGTGTTGTAATCATCACCAATGTGTGTATTTAATTTACATATACACACATGCTCAAAACATCTACACATACATACACATGTGCATATGTATGTGTATATAGGTTACACGTGCAGGCCGTTCACATACACATACACTCACACATACACACTCAGTCTCAGAGGCGTTTGCTTCAAGCAGAGCTCATTAAAGTATGCTATAAAAAAAATACCCAAAGCTTTGCCCGCTATATGTGTATGTACATACGTATGTACATATGTATGTATGTATTTTTGTCTATTGTACTGCTTGTGTGTATGTGTGTATGTATGTATGTGTTGGATAGTGGTATACAAGTACATTTTCGATTTCCATTTCGATTTTTTATAAGTTACCGAGCGACCCCGATAAAATTATGCGATGACCTTGAAGCGCATCGCTGGTTTCTGATTTGATATGTGTTACATCCATATGTATATGATATTCATACATACATACATATTCATAAATGTATGTTTTGTTACATGTGCCTTAACATGTTCAGCGGAGCTTGGAGTGCATTTGACTTTAACTAATTAATCAATAACATAGATTTATGATGTACATACATTCGTTTATATACATATGTACATATATGCACGGATATATGTAGGTATGTATGTACATACATACATATGCATATTATGATTATGTTGATGTGTGCAACATTGATTTATTTAAGTTTTCTTCTTCTATTTTTTTTTGTGCTGTCACTTTGAATTGCTGTTATTTTTAGAAAAGCCGAACAGACATGCACTTATGTACGTATGTATGTACATACATAATATGTATGAAATTGAGCATATGATGAGAAACAACATAGAGCGTTGAATTTTGAATTGCACGTACAATTCAATTTACCGCCAAACTGAATTTACATTATATACATAATTTTATGCATACATATACAATATTTATACTATTTACATAAACCTTATGTACATACACACATTGTATCATATATGCTTGCCGAACTTTGTGTTACTTTTTTCGATTTTTAATATTTTCGCACACTTCAAAATCTATGCTCACAATTGGATGAATTTATGTAAATATGTATGATATAAATACATACATATTTTGTTGGGCATGTCGTTTACAACATTTGTCGAAAGTTTTCACCTCTCGAAAAAAACAACACTAGCAAAAAAAAAGAAAATAGTAGACACAGAAATGGGCTTAAAAACCAACAACAACAACAACGAAAGGTTTCGACCGTTTTCGCGCACTGTTATGAGCTCACTCTGAACACTCTTGGCAGCTGATGCTGCGGCTGTCCCGTTACACAGCCACACAGCCACAGCCACACACACATTCGCACACTCACACACATAGACGCAGGCTCGCTTACATGCAGAGACACACAGACGTACATACACGCATACTTATTGTTGTACATACGAGTGTATCGCAGGTTATTTGTGTTAGTGTCAGGGTACTCATCACTATTCATTTTTAAACAACATCCCTTGCATACACACACACACACACACAAGCATACGTACGTACATATGTACATACATATGTAACTATGAGCATGTAAGAAGCATTCACACACACACATGCTTATTGATGTATGTACAAATGTATGTAAAGCAGCTTTTGAACCATATATGCATACATATGTACATACGTAGAGAAACTTATGTACACCCGATTTTCCGCTTTCAATTGTCTAATTGTGATTGCATGTGCGTAACAACAATAATATCTGTATGTATGCATGTATTTGATTTTATCATTGAACGTTTTAAGCTTAAGTAGCATGAAATGTATTTATTATTTACATGGACGCGTCACACGTGAAAGGACCTCGGGCATTTTTTTTGTACGTATTTTAAGTAAATTTACTATTTGGCGTATCGCATGAAGCACGTTGGATATACATATGTACATATAGTATTACGATTTTTTTTTTTTTTTTTTTTTTGCTCTCTTGTCTCTTATAAGCTCGGTAGTTACTTTTTGGCTGCTCTGGCTCTGACTGCCTGCCTGCCTGAATATCCGTCCGTCTTCCCGTCTGTCACAGTTACAGTCACAGTATTTGGCGCATGCGCATTTTTTGCACATCCTCAGAACGACTCAACATTAATGGAGACACCTCAAATGCAACGCTCGCTCGCATATACATATGCATACTGCAGTACCAACTGAATTACTCTATATTCAAATTGGCTAAATGTCATGGTGTATATATGCATGTACGCTCATACGTTTACATATGTAGTACATTTTAAGTCAGTGTAACAAACGCATTAACAAGTGACAAGCATTTTTTGTGCATTGCCGGTGCCCCCAAGTTATCGATATATTTAAAAAATACCACACTTGATTGTCTAACTAAATTACGTACAATAATTAAATGAGTTGATTGCTAATAAATTCTGCTCAAATTAAAAGTATATTTAAATACTTTTCATGCATGCTTATGATAATACATTTAATCCATTTTAATTTATGTTTTCAGTTGTATCGATAGTTGCATATAATACGATTAATTGCGCCATCTGTGGTTGTAAACAACAATAAACAGCTGTGGGCACCGTTTAAGTAAACGTGACCACGAGTTCAAGATCTCGCAGTCAATTTAAAGGAATTTGTTTAAGAATGGCAAGAAAGCGAAAAATTCCAGTTAGAAAGCATCACGGTGTTCGTGATCCACTTCAACAAATCGAACAGCGAGAGAAAAAGTACGCATATCATTATTAAGAATACTCAGATAATAATTCGCCTCCCTCTCACAGATTGGCCAACGTGACGAATAATCCACCAACCCAGAAGGATGATCAGGGCGGTTCCTATAACTTCAAACAGTTCAAGAAAATAGCCGATGCAGCCAAGTCCGGCAAAAAGATCAAATTGGGAGCTGTGGGCAAGGAGGATATACCCAAAGTCGTGGGTAATAAAAAAGAAAGCCCCCAAATAACACCTGGCAATAAACCCACCAACATCAAGCAGATGGCAGATGAAACTGACGAAGATTATCTGCGTCGTGTGAATCGCATAACCAGTGCATCGGTCAGGGAGGCACGATACGAGGCCAAGTACGGTGTCAAAATCATTCGCAATGATACCACCGGCGAAATAACGTTACAGAAGCGCCCCAAAAACGAAATTGATGAACTGCTCAAGCAGAAGCAAAAGGACAGAATTTTGGCAAAGTCCGGGCACAAGAAATCAAAGAAACCGAGTCCCGATAATCTGATGGATGCCAAGACCCGCAAAGAACTGATAAAACGTGCCTACAAAGCCGTTGAGGAGGAAGCCCAGCCCAAGGTAAAATACACTCTTGTCACTTAACAAATGTGTTCCATATTCACTAGGTGTCCTCGTTACAGGATGTGGGGATTACGGAGTACAAAAGAGACACATTCAAATTTGGGGAAATTGTTCATGGGCCGCCCACGCTGATGACTCTTCCGCGCAAAGCAAGCCAATATGAGACTGTGTCCCGGCCTGGACGGAAATCCAATCTCTTGCTCAAATCTCTGATGGATAAGGAACTGGTGACACCAACGACGACCCATAAAAAGACTCCAGATAAGAAAAAAGCCAACCAGAAAAACACCACGCCCACAAAACAACAGCTGAAGGGGAAGCGGAAAGACTTGCCAGCAGCGACACGGAATATGCTGGAGGGGGAGCGTAGCAAACTTGTTGATATATATAGACAACTCAAAAAGCAACAAATCCAGGACAAACCAGCCCGTTAAACTTTATACTTATAGAATAAATACAATATAATATAATTTTTTTTAAATCTTAAACTTTGATTACTTTTGCAGCAAAACCAACGATTTTTTCAAATTCATATTTGTTTTGTAGCAGCGCTGCCACGTAGTTGAACTAAAGTGTCGCACAATTATGGGCAACGCTTGCACAGCATTACGAACAATTTTTATTTAATTTGTTGAATTCTGACATAAAATATGAGAAAAACACAACATTTTTGTCATTTTTTTTTTTTTTTTTTTTCAAAACAAAAAACATTTTTGTACAATATATTTGTAGCTTTTTTTTTGGTGTGTTAATCTGGTTGATGTTTTTACATGGTAATTTATGAAATTATTTGTGTAAACATAACATGTTGATGTCTAGTAACACTTGCGGCTTTTTGGATTGTGTGGAGGGAGAATTTCAATACACCTGTCCAGTGTTAATTTGATGTCCTCTGAACATGTTTAACTAGCTAACTAACATATCTATTTAGGATCTACATGTCACTATGTTTCTGCAAAAGCTGAGCGAAGCGCTGTGTTATCAGCAGCGAAGTGTCAATGAAACGATCCACACAATTGCTGAGGCACGTCTCTGTGGCATGATCCAATTTGGTGCTTGGCTTGCCAATGCATTTCTCCCAGCAGATCTCGTTGAACTCATGAATCTAATGGAAAGTACGAAATGCGTTACATAGCCATAGGTCGGGACACATTAAGAAGTATTATCACATACCTTTGCGTTGACCTGGGCCTTTTGTTTTTCAATCATGAAGAACTCCTGCAGCTCCTTATCGTTACCGTATAGACTCTCGAAATCGGACATGTTGCTGATTTACTTGTAGAATTTAAATATTTTTTTTTATTATACGCTTTCTGTAAATTAACACGGACAGAACGAAAATATTTTGACTGTCTTCAGTTGCCCGATAGTTGAAATCTGACTGATGTGATTTTGAGGTTATATAAATAGAGTAGGGTTGCCAGACCGGCGATAGAAATACAGAGAGAGAGAGAGAGAGAGAGAGAGAGAGAGAGCGTGTGTGTTGTAAAATGCGTTTTGATTGTTGGGTACGGGGCAGGCCCTGCAACAAGTTATCGATAACCAAGTGAAATAGACAAAAACAATCAATGGTAATACTGCATATTTTTTTTTTTATCAACTTTATATATTGGCTTTCAAATATTTATGTACTTTGTTTTGTACTTTTTTTTTTTTTTGCTTAAATGTGACTTCATGTGTTTAACGTGCCGCAGTTATAACTTAAACAAGTGGCAAGTGCAAAGTGTGTATGCTAAAAGCGCATATACATATACATAGATGTACATACATATGTACATACATATAAATACATAGATATAAAAAAAATAAAACAAACTGCACCTTAATGAGGCAGCGACGCAGACACCACCACCAGCCGAGAGCCCAAAATAGGCAACATTAAAAATTATCCATAAAAGTTGCTAAATTGAAGTCAATTGGATAAATCTTGCATAAATTAACAATAGAAGGAGACGTAGTAAACGCAGCTAATTAGCGTCTTTGCGCGCCTCTGACCGACGGGGGGGTCGGAGGAGCTGAACAATACCTAGAGATTGATAGAGAGAGCGAGACACAGAGTGTCTGTGTGTGTGTGTGAGGGTGAGAGAATATGGATGATAGCAGCAGTGGACGCGCCTCACTGGCGGATAGCACCAGTCTGGCAACATCATCGCTACGCAGCGGGAGCGGCAGCTCCAATCCGAACATTGCCAACGATGGCCTCATCCACGTCTTCAATTTTGTGAAGAACGACTTTGAGAAGTTTACGCCGACAACTCTCTGCGAGGAGATCTGCACCACAATGTGCCGCTCCATGGAGATACTGCCGACGGCGAATCTGCTCTTTGGCATTCGCGAGCATGGATGCACTGGCTCCTCCACAGCAACTGGAGGCGGCACGCCATTCGCCCAGATCAAGTATACCTGGCAGCTGCCGGGCGAGCACGTGAGCTGCAGTCGCCGGTATTGCTTTCGGATGCGTTTCCGAGTGCCCGAACTGGACCGGCAGCTGTCGGAGATCGATGTCAATTGCCACAAGTATCTGTACCATCAGATGCGTTACGATATGCTCCATGAGCACATTACGGAGATACGCTATCCGGAGCACAAGGACAAGGTGATGGGCTTGGCCGTCATGGACATGCTGATCGACAAGGAGGAGAAACAACTCCAAGCGCATGCCGTGGAGAAGGCGTACAAGAGCTATCTGCCGCGCAGTCTCTGGCGTGCCCATCGCATCTTCGTGCGCGCCAAGATACGGAGCACGTTCCGACAGCTGAGCGTCAATCAGCCGCCGGTGAATAGCTTAAAGTGGCACTATGTCCATCAGATCTGCCATTTGGCGCCCACCTACATGACGGAACAGTTCAAGGCAACTGTTGAATATTTCCCAAATGAATCCACAACGGAACCGCCCATGGGCAGCAATGGCAGCATTGGCCGCTCCACCCGCTCCTCCACCACAACCTTAGTCACCGGTTCCAATACGACGCTATCGACAACCGTTACCGGAAATGCCACCCAGCGGCATAACGATAGCGGCAGCGACACCCACACATTACGTGGCTCTCAGGCACCATCGCAACGTCATCGTCCGGCGCTGCCGCAGCAGCGTCTTAACGCCATACCGGTCTACGTGAGGTTGTGGTTTCATGACTCTCCCGAGCCCGGACTCAAAGTAGCGCGAGTGACCTCAGAGGCCACACTGAAGGTGGGTACCGCATCTGTTGGAGGAGGGAACTCTTTATGGAACTCATATTAATTGGTGATTTGTCTTTGTTCCAGTGGAGCCTGGTGGCCGTGGTTGAGGACATCTTCTCGCTGTACAAGGAGAGCGAGCAGTTGGTGCGCATGGAAATCGTTGGTTTCCCCAAGGGTTACCATATGCGGTTCGAGACCGAACACGAAATGAAATCCTTCATCTCCTACCTAGGCATTTATATCAGGTGAATCATTCAGTGGTAGTCCATAGTCCAACTGTAGCCAACTATGTTTTCTTGAAGATTGACGGTGAAGTGGATGCAGGACCTGTGTCCCACGTACAAGACGCCATCGCTGGAGGAGCTGGATCGTCTCTATTGCCATGGACCCATCGGTGGTGGCTACTCCTTCATGAAGCTGCACGAGAATGGCGACAAGTGCGGCAGCTACATAGTACGCCAATGCGAACGAGAATACAACACCTATTACATCGATATCAATACAAGAATGTGAGTTGCTCCCATACCAATCCTCTCCAGCTTGCCAGCCCAGTATTAATTCTCTGTTTTTTTGTAGCGTTGCCCGGAACAGCGATCATCAGCGCTGCCAAACGGAAACTTTCAAGATTGTGCGCATGGAGAAGCAGTGGAAGCTCACCTACAATGGCCAGGAGCATCTGTTCGATCAGCTGCCGGAATTGGCGCAGTCCATACGCACCGATAGCAACGATCGCATCCGCATACCAGCATCCAAGTACGATAAGCCGCCCCTTTTGCTGCTCTGCCTGCCAAAGAATCTGAAAACCAAAAAGACTGAAATGGAATTGAGTGAAGCGGAGTTGCAGCGACGCAATCCTCAGCTATTCAATCCAAAAACCGATCTGCAATGGTATCGAGGTAAGTCCCAGAGAGAGTTACGTCCATTCCAGCAGAATCTAAAGCCAGGAATTGTAACCCTTTTTTTTATGCTAAACAAATACATATATACATATTTCATAAATATACTTGAATATACAGAGTTAAAAATATTATGAAAATTAAAGAATTTAGATAACTAAATATTGTTTTTACAGACTCGATAAATCATAGCGACGATGACAAAGTGTTCACCATGCGCGGCGATTGGATACAGCAGGGATCCTTCAAGGATGTGCCCGTCACAATGAAGATGCTGAAGTACGATGCGAACTTCCAGGAGTTCATGCAGCTGGCGCACACCTGGAGTCTGATACAGTCGCCGCAGTTCATCAAATTATATGGGCTGACGCTATCGGTGCCATATACGATGGTCATGGAGTACTCCAAGCATGGGCCGCTTAACAAATTCCTGCAACTGCATCGGGATATCAGCATGTATTGTCTGCTGGATATGATGCATGGCCTGGTGCGTGGCATGCACTATCTGGAGGACCACAAGATCATACACAGCTATATACGTGCCTCGAATCTCTATGTTACCAAATACGATCCCGAGAAGTATGTGCTGGACGCCAAAATCAGTGATCCCGGCTATCCGCGTCCTTACAAACAAACCGAGTAAGTAACCTCATCATAATTTTCCGTGATCCCCACCGGCAAAGATTTGTTCGTAAAATTTGACTTTTTTTTTGTTTGTTTGTAATTTCAGTTCGGCATGGATTCCCGTCAAGTACTATAATAACTTGGAGGCAGCCAAGCTGGACTCGAGCACACAGCTTTGGGCATTCGCTACCACCATCTATGAGATCTTCTCGCGTGGACAGTTTGCCCTGGAGCGTTTCAAGCAGATCGATCTCTTGAGAAATCGTTCCATTGATGGCGGCATACTTAAACCGCTGCATCAGCGTCTCTGTCCCGCCGAGATGTACAACACCATCATGGATGGCTGGAGTGATGATCCCGACAAGCGTTTCAGTCACCATGACATCTTTACGCGACTCAATGCCATCAAAACGCGACTCCAGCGCAACTATGATGTCCCCGAAACCGAAGCCGAATCATGTAAGTTACTCCAGCCAAAAAGAAATTAGGAGGAATGAATCTCCCAACTACAGGATTCCCTGCACATAAATCTATTAATTTATTTATATGAAATTGAATTGAAATATGTTATAATTTCAGTTGAGTACGCTGAGGATGGGGATTACAATGGTGAGTTCATGCCCATGAATAATGGACATGATGGCATGACGAATGGACGCCATGATGTGGCGGGCGATGCAACGGATCCATTCTCTGGTCTCGGACCCGGCATATTATCCAGCGACTTCTTTGCCAATTCGCATGATCTGCCATTGGTTATGCAACTATCCGATTGCAAGGTCATCTACAGAGAGAAGCACAAGATTGGCCAGGGTCACTATGGCACCGTGTATCGCGGCGAACTCGAATATCATGACAAGGATCGCCCCACCGAGCAGGTGGCGATCAAGAAGCTGAAAGCGGTGCAAGTGACCAACGATTTCATCAGGGAAATCGATATCATGCGCAAACTGGACCATCCCAATGTCGTCAAGTTCAAGTATTGGGCGGAGAAATCCCTTAGCATCATCATGGAATACTTTGAGTTTGGATCCTTCATTGTGTACCTCAGTTCCCGCAAGCCCAGCCTCACCAATGCCCGCCTTCTCACCTTCGCCTTGGACATTGCGCACGTAAGTGAAGCTATCGACTCCATTAAGATAATGAAATTAGATTTTTATGAGTTTGTACTTTACGAATTCATCATTATATGTTATTTCATTTTCAGAATATGAATAATTTTTAAAACTAATTGTGAATTATCATTTTTACGTAATGAATTTGAATTTGAATTTTTATTTTCATTTCAATGGGTCTATATTTTAATTATTTTATATAACTTGTTTTTTTTTTCTCTTATATTATTTTTAATTAATTTTCAGTTATAATTATATTTTTTATCTCTTTTTGAATTATGATTTTCTTTTATAATTTATATTTGTTTTTAAATGAAATTTAATTTTTTTGTATTATTATTATACATATTTTTGACTAATGATAAATAATATTTTGTTTCCGATTTTAGGGCATGCATTATTTGTCCGGCAAGGGACTGATTCATCGCGACCTGGCGGCCCGCAACATTCTAGTCGATCGGTCGTGTGTTAAAATCTCAGATTTTGGACTGGCGCAGTTCGCCAATGCCGATGGTTATTACTATGGCATCAGTCAACGTGATATACCCATTAAATGGTAAATTCCATTCAATTGATGTCCAATTTCGAAACAAGTGACGTATGTATGTTAATGTATGTATGTTTCAGGTACTCGCCGGAGGCCATTGAAACCTGCAAATTCTCATCGTATTCGGATGTTTGGAGCTATGGTGTGACGCTCTTTGAAATGTTCTCACGGGGCGAGATACCGAATCTGTTGCCTGGACAGGATTTGACGCAGGAAGATTTCCTTAATCGCTTACGGCGAGGCGAACGGTATTTACTTACCACATCATTTCTTAATATTTCAAAAATTTCAGGCCTGTTCTCAAATTCGAATCCGAACAAATCGTGTGGATTTGAAAGAGTTTTCAATTCTAAATCCGCACAATTCATTCGGATTCGGAACTGAAAACAGGCCCATATATTATTTGTTTTTAGACATACATATATGTATATAATTATAAATTTTATAATTTATTTTAATATTAGTATTTTTAAGTAATATTACTAAAATGATTTGTCTCTTATTTTTAGATACATATATTTTAAATTTGATTTTTGATTGATCGTTATTATTTATAATTTACGTAATGTATTTAAAAAATGTATATCTAAATTATTATTATTTTTTTTTTTTTTAAATAGTTTACCTAAACCGGAACTCTGCACGGACTTTGTGTACAATGAGCTGATGCGTCCGTGTTGGCATGAGACGCCCAAGTCACGACCCACATTTCAACAAATTATACAAATCATACAAAGCGAAATTGGCGACAATGTGACGTTGCAGCAACAACAGCAGCAACAACAGCAGCAACAGCAACAACAGCAACAACAGCAACAGCAACAACAGCAACATTATCGTGCCACAGCCACATTGGAGGATGAATGACAGCATATAGCAGAAAGTGAAGCTGAGGGCAACCATGACAAATAGCAGTGGCTGAGAGCAGGAGAGCAGCAGCAACGAGAACGATAGAGACAGAGAAAGAGAGAGAGAGAGAGAGCTAGAGAAAGTTGAGAAAGTAGAGAGAATCACTTTTGCCTAGCCGTGTTGTGAACACGCATGTTGTTATAACTATTACTATTATTTAATGTTTTGTTTATCATTTTAAATTGTTAATTGTATATCACTAACACCACCCCTCACCCCTCCCCTCTATCTGTCTCAATATATATATATATATATATATGTATGTGCATATATGTATATACTACATTTATGTAAATGGAAACGTTTTTAAAACGACGGACGCACGTGCTTTATATTTGGCAACAAAGTTTGTTTCGAACTTAAGCTATAAACTATAAATAATTCAACTGCTTAACTATAGAATTATATATAAATATATATGTAGAGATATATATATATTATATGTATGTATGTATGTATGTATGTACACGATATGTTTTGTGTTTTGATAATGGAAATGCAAAGAGAACGAAATGAAACACAATGGCAAAAATTCTCATTTTAGATTTGTTATACATTTTAGACAACATTGTTAAATATTGCTTAATTTTAATATGTATAAATTAATCATGTAATATACTATAAAAGTCACACACACACACACACACACACACGCGAATAAGTTGTACATGTTCAGCTAAAATCTATATATAATAATCAATACAAATAAATGCAAAAATCAATTTTGAAAAAATATATATATTATATAGAATGTGCACATACAGCAAAATTATAGAGATAAACAAATAAACTACAACTCATGATACGAACTCTAGCAACTATTTCACGGAGCTTATAGTCAATTATATTATATACACACACACACACACACGTATGTATATATCTATATATATATATATATATACAATATATATGTATATTTATAAATATGTACAACTTCATGTATGCCATTTTAAAATAAATTACGATTATATTGAATAAAACAAATGAAATGAACTTGTATATGACAAATATTTTTAATGGCATTTTTTTTAAATAACATAATTGGTTTTTTAATTAATTCATTGATTCGTACATTTTTTTCTTTTATACACTTTTTTTAATGGAAAAAAGTTGTGGGTTTTATATGAAATGAAATCGTAATGAAAAGAGATCGCAACAGGCAATGAAAGAGATGCAAGAAACTTTTGAAAGAACATTTTTCGCATAAATTTAATTAAATTAAAAAATCTTAAAATTTATAAAAAAAATAATTAATCAGTTTTCAAATGTTCATTCTAGAATCGCGAATAACAATACTAAAATATATAAGTACATATATGTATATATATATAAAAATAATTAACTAATTCAGTTTGCTTGACAACTGCATAGTTTTAACTATATGTGCAGAATATTTATATTTGTTTTTTTTTTTATAAATTTAATAAGCGAAGAATCTGTGCAGCTTCAAGTACCTTAGCATCTATTTACAATGATTTTTTGTTTTTTAACTATAACTATAGTGTGGATTTGACTGTTAGGATCCTTCGGTCTTCTTCTTCTTCAGCGTTTCCAGCACGCCAGCGAAATTTGCTGTCTTCTTCTTCGCCGATTTGGGAGTAGATGTTTGACTTCTGACACGCATCGCAGTGGGCGCAACATCGTCACTGAAGTCAAAGTCATTTGCCTTTTGTGGTCTGCAAAAAGGTGGATTGTTCCTTTACAAACATACATATGTATATTAGAATGGATTTCCTTTGATTCTTACTCTTGTTCCACTGCTTCGGTGACAGTTTCCAGCTCCTTGCTGTTGCCGCCAACAGTGGCGTCTGGCGAAGGTGGTCGCCGGCCAGGAAATTGCCATTGCAATTCTGGGATAGTTCCCATTTCGAGCATTAGGTAATAGCTTTCCAATTCTTCAGCATTTGCGGAGAATTTATCGCCAGCCGTTGTAGTTTCCACCTCAGAGGCCATAGTTTTATTTTTGTTTTGGGGGAAGTCGCAGTCGCGCAAATTAAAATAAACAAATGCTATGCGTGGTTGGCAATGCTGCGAAGCGATAACATTTGATTTATCGATTGACAGTGCTGTAAAGTGTCAGATTGCGCGCGCAATTTAAATTAAGACTGCATGCGGCAATTTCAATACCATTAAATTAATAAGACCAAAAATGCATACTTTATATATATGTATATATATATATATCATTTTATTCTTGTTTTGATTACTAAATTCTTAGAACTTTATTTCAAAATTATCATCTCATTCTTATGCTCATTTTAACTGGCTTTTACATTCTCATACTCTTCTGATCATGCAATTTTATCGCTCTGGCTCGCTTGCGCCCTCATTCTATATCTATGTATATCTCATCTGAAGCTATAGAATCGTACGCGACGCGATTGCAATTCAAGCTACATATAATTATACTTGACATAAAGTCCAAATGTTCGACTCGCAGCTGCTGCTTCTTCTCCTACTTCACATCATCTTCTTCATCAGTTTTTCTTCTGTTTAACTTATCAGCTGCATATCATTAGCATTACATTATCGTTATCGTTATCGACACTGATCGACATCGTTATGATCATATTTATATCATCTTATAAATATACATATAATATTGTGGTTGCTGTTATTTTGTTTTTGTTTTTTTTTTATGTTTTGTTTTTCTGTTTTTGTTGTTCTTATCTGGATGTTTTTGTTTTTGTTGTTGTTGTTGTTTTTGTATACTTGTTTATGTATAAAAAAAGAATAATTATATTAATTAATAATAAACACACACAATTTCATTGCAAAAAAATTTCTACAATACGTAATTAAATACGGATACGTCCTGATCGTTGGTATTGCCACCGCCTCCTCCTCCACCGCCACCTCCTCCTCCGCCGCCGCCGCGATTCGAGGATCCGGATGACTTATTGGAGCCATGGGCAGCGATTGTCAACTGATTGGTCTGATGGATGACAGAGGTGATGTCGCTTTGCGATGCGGATATATCCTTGCTGGTGAGCACATCGGAGCTGCTCGATCCGGACGAGATGTGGCGCTCGGCGATGCCGTACTGTATCGGCTGATAGCCGTGACTTGGATTGTACGTGGCCGAGTATGGCATGTAGATTGGCGGATTTGGCAGCGGACCAATATCGCTGGTGATGCTCTCCGTATCGGCATGACTCAACGCATGGCCATGTGGATGCGGATGGTTGCGCAGCATGTTCGGATTGCGCTCCTCGTTCACCACGTAATAGCATTGCTCCGAGAATGTCAACTTGTTGACCGTATGCTTGATGTAATTGTTGCGCAGCATCGCGGACACGATGCGTCTGGCCTCCCGCCGATCCTGGACATCCTCGACGTTCTCGAGCACCCAGTTGACGGCATCGGCACCGATGAACGCATTCGGTATGGTTATCTTGAGCCACATGCGGTCACGGATCTCCAAACCGCTGTCCGGCTTCGTCATGGCCTTGACAATCTCCTCGAGATTGTTCTGATCGAGACGCTCCTTGATCGGCTCCGGTATATCGGTCATAATACTGTCGTGCGAGGTCAGTGCCTGCGTGTGCGCCACCCATGCACCCGGATCGATGGGACGCACCGGCTCCGTGCGCGGTATTGTAAAGTAACCCTTGGGATTGGGATCCCAGCACTTGGCCACCACCAGCTTAATGGGTCCCGGCTTCTGGACCACTTCGCGCAGCACACGCACCGCCTCATCGTTGGTCATATTCTCGAAATTCACATCGTTCACCTGCAAGATCATGTCGCCGGGTTCGATGCGTCCATCCAGAGCGACGGCGCCGCCCTTCATAATGCTGCCCACATAGATACCGCCATCGCCGCCTCGATTCGATTGGCCGACTATCGAGATGCCCAGAAAGTTGACTGCCTCCATATTGATGGACACGGTGATGATGTTGAGCGACATGGTCGAGTCCGTGATGGAGCTATACGACGATGTCCTGGACATGCTCGGCGCACGCTTTTTACGACGCTGCGGCTTCTTCCTCACCTGCAACCGCTGCACGCTGCTATAATCGGTCATGTCCCGATCCAAGGTCAGCTCCGATTCGGTGCCAAAGAGACTGGTCGAGTCCAGGTCACTCGATAGCACCGATGCCGATTGATATGTGAGTGGCGGCGGTTGCAGCATTTGCAGTGTGCCCAGCTTATGTTGTTGCTGCTGCTGTTGCTGTTGTTGTTGCTGCTGTTGTTGATGTTGTTGGTGTTGCTGCTGCTGTTGTTGGTGTTGGTGTTGATGTTGCTGTTGTTGTTGCTGCTGTTGATGCTGCTGCAATGCCAAATGGTTGCGGACACGTATCTCGCATTCGCTGGGGGGCAGCTCGGAGCAGTTGTCGGATTGATTTGTACCATCGGCGGAGACAAGCCAGGAGACGACGCGTCCGTTGAAGCAAGGCAAGATGGTGGCATCGTCGGCAATCTCCTCCTTGACGACACCAAAGTCGGCATCCATCGACTTGAAGAAGTACTTGTAGTTGTTGTTCTGCTTGTTGAGCACCATTTTAAAGTCCTTGAGCGTCACCTGAGCGGATGGTATGGGGATCTTAACCAGATACGGTGTGCTCTCATCGTCAATATGATATATGACTTTCGTCTCTTGGCCATTTGGTCGATCTGTATCCATTGCGTTCGATTGCCTTTCAACTATAAATTCGTATTTATCGTATATCGCTGGATATTTATCGGCTCTTTATGTTATTGTTATTTATCGTCTGCACAAACACACACACACACACACACACACACTCATACACACATTCACATACACGCACACTATCTCGCACTCGTTCTCTCACTCACTCACGCACACACACACACACTCGCTGGCATACACTCACAGGCAAACACTTTTCATCTGTAATACGATTATCATATATACATACATATACATAAACCGTATATGTACTATATATTTATAAATGTTCCTTTTTTCTTTTCGCTTTTCCGCTCGTTCCCTTTCTTCGCCTTCTTCCTTTATGTGCAGTATGTACTCCTCTCGCTTACACTTTTTGGGTTGGGTTGTCAATGGAGCCGCAGCAGCTCCTCCTCCTTCTCATTTGATACTGCTGCTGCTGTTATTGCAGCTCATCAATTTATAGCAGTTTTTAATAACATTTGTACGCGCTTTTCCTTTGAATTTTCAACAATTTTTCGTACACTTTGAACTCTTGTGTACCGCAAAAAAAAACTTTTGTTTTTGGGCGTTTATAATTATAATTTTGGAGAGACAAAATATATATATATAGGTAAATAATTGACAGCGCTAGACTGATATATCGATACGTCTATCGAGCCAGGGATGCTACAAATGCGGTCCACATCATACACATTAAAACTATCGCATGCCATGCGATTATTGCCGTGGTGAATAACTTTGAGTATAAATACAAAGAAAAAATGTTGTACAAAATTTAAATATATTGTACAATTAATGCAAAACCAAAAAAAAAAAACCTTGAATTGAAATCGGCTCTTTAAATATAAAGATTTGTTTAATATCGATAGCTTTTTATTACTTAGAGAGTGTTTAGCCAAATATTACTATCGATACTAATTTGACAGCTATAACTGCTCAAAAGTGTGTACACATAGAAATAATTTTGGCAACACATTAAATATTAATAACTAAAGTTAAATTATTATTTCTGTATTTCGGCAACATTTTTCTATTATAATAATGTTGTTCACATTCTTTGACTGTCCATTAAAAAATTATTTTCACAAAAGACTTTAGTGGGCTTTGAGGTAAAAAGAGGGTCACACTGGCCGATATTGGCAAAAATTTAAATTTCAAATTTAATGTATTTTGCTGAAATTAAATTGAAAAGCCACTGACAGATAGTAAGCTAAAATAAAACAAAATATTGTCTTATTTGTAGTACATAGAAATAAAATATGTTTATTGATAACCCCGTTCATTGGTTTTATATTAATATAGAAATAAAATTAAATATATATTTTTTTTTCAATTTATTTGTTATATATTCTTTTGTTTTTCAGTTGATTCAAAATATATAATATATATTATATGTAATTTGTTTTGATGCTAATAAAAAATGTGATTACTGTGGATACTTACATTGTTTCGTCTTTTACAAAATTTAAAAATTGTTATTTTTACATAATACATTTCATGAGCAAATTACATACATACACATAAATAAGTAAACTGAAATTATGCAGGACAAGGCCAAATAAAAAAAAAACGGAATTTAAACAAACGCTCATTGAAATTCTTTTAAAATGTCATCAAAAATATTGTTTTGTTTTTTTCTTCTTAGTCTGCGAAACATTGCCGTATATTTATATTTATGTATATGTATATGCTTGTATAATACAAATTCTGATTATTATATACTCATATGTATATCTACAATTGAACAAAAAGTGCATGTTATGCATGGGGAGGGAAATGGAAATAGGAGCGTTTCACAAGCAGGATGGAAGGAGGGTGGAAGAGAGGGAGGGGAGAGGCGATATTCTGTTCAGTTACGCTTAAATTAAGTCTATATATATATATATATGGTTTCATTCTAATGTTATGTTCATTTATTAATATTATGTAGATGTAACGAACAGAGCTAAAGTAACTATTATGCTAAAGTAACTATTACAACTAATTTAAATGATATCTATATAAAAAAAAAATGTTTCCAAAAAATTATCGGTATATGTAGTTAGTTGTTATGCATGTTTGTTAAATTTATTAATATTTATATATATATAAATATATATTTATGTATATACATGTACCGTATATATATATATCTGTGTATGTGTGTGTGTGTGTGTCCATGGATGTACATATCAAATGTCTCTCTGAATATATATGCGTCTGTGTATGTGTGTGTGTGTGTGAGTGTGTTAGTGGCAAGCGGCACATACCAAGAATCTCACCTCAGCACATACCACACTTTCCCACCACACCCCACCCCACCCCACCACACCTCTCAACCAATGTGGAGTCATATCAGCTACATATTGTTGGTCTGCCGATTGAGATTGACTGATTGATTGGCGGTATTTACTTGGTGACAGGCACAATCTCAACCATGTCGCTGGATAATGTGAGGGAATCAACAATATCAATGAGCATCTCAACTTCTTTGAGGCTAGACACCGTGCTGGGTGACTGCATCAGATTCACATGCTTGCCATCGATGTTGACAAAGCAGGACTTGTTCTTGAAGATGACAGCCCGATCGTAGGGCACATGGCATTGGCTTCGATCTAGCACGGATCGGCGGAAGAGCACACAGGATGGCTGATATTTGTGACGATCCTCCTCGGGTATGTTGTAGGTCTTGAGGTCGCCGGTGAATATGGTCATCGTCTGGTTAACCTTCAGCGGCGAGGATACCTTGTAGAGGGTCACTTTGCTGGTCCATTTCGTAGAGGGGACCTTGATCCTTGAGGCGATATTCGCTAGCTTGACCAGGGGCACGTCAAGGCAGGTGCGTTGCTGTGGCACCTTGAGTGGTATCTCTTTGGGTGTGTGTATCACATGCCAGGTCTCGTAGCACGTGATCTTCTTGATGAGACGTCCATCCTCTTCCACAAATGTTGTTGTCTGCGGCGGAAAATGTTTTGGCAAATTCTTGTTGGTGTCATTATCATTGGAAGGTGCTGTTGGCGATATGCCCATGCTGATGGCTTCCTCTTCATCCAGGATATTCTCCCGATTGCGTCGCTGCTGCTGCAGCGTTGATGGTGCTGATGCTTGAATTGGACTGGCCGGTTTCTTGAACAGCATATCATCGTCACTGGTCTCGCCCAGCAGCTTGGTTAGCTTCCGATCCTGTCCACTACCACTACGTGATGCCACTTGAACTCGATTGTTGTTGTTGCTGCTGTTCTTATTGTTGTTGGTGTTGTTGTTGTTGGTAGCAGTAGCCGTCGAGGATAAAACATTACGTCGCTGATTTGGCGTCCATTTGTTGGACAGATCACGACGCATATTACTCTGCACTCCTCCCGATCCCGATCCCAATTCAATGCCAGCTCCTGTTCCACCCGTCGGTGATATGTTAATGTCAGTCACATAATTGGAAAGCTCAACGCTCTCCATTTCGGCGCCATCGTTGACGTCGCACAGCTCCTTTCCCATGCTCATGAGCGGCTTCATTTGGGTTCGCTTGCCCATCTCGGCGTTGAGTATCCTTGGACGTGGCTTTGGCATCTCCAGCAACGGCTTCTGAATGTGTTTAGTGGCGGTCCCTGGACCCGGACGAACCTTAATCGATGAGTTCAGATTATAGGGGGCCGCCGTGCTGGAGAAGACACTCCTTTGCGCTTGGCTGGGGGCGGTCGAGACGGCGGATCTGTAATTGCGTGAGTTATTATTGCCAACTGGTGTGCCTCCACCTTCGGCAGCAGCACCACTCGAGTTGCTGCTGTTGTTGTTCATCTTGCGAAATATTTTGCGTTGATTGTGGGAAGAGGAGGAGGACGAGGAGCGAGAGATTAGCACATCTTCCTGACTTATAATGTCATCGATGTTGACAATCGTAAACGTGGGCACTTCACTGTCCCCGCTAGTTGACAACTTTGGATTGGATCCAGCCTTTTGCACCTTGATGCCACCTGCTCCGCCTCCACCTCCACCTTCACCTCTCCCGACATCCATTTTAGTGGGTTGCCTTCCAACCTGAAGAACACTGCCGAAGCCACCACGAGACAACGATGACGTTGCCTGATTCACCTTGTAGCCCATCATTGGTGGACGTGGCTTGGGATTGGTCATTTGCGTCATACGTGTCATCGTGTTATTCCCAGAGCTGACGAACTTGGTCTTGTTGAGGGGCATGCCGGAAACCTTGCCACCCGCTGTGTTCCCATTGAAGATGGGCGCTGTACGGCCAGGTCCACCGCCAGTGACCAGCAATTTGCGTCCATGATCCCCATCAGATTCCAGCTTACGCTCGCCGGACGCAGTAACTCCGGAACCGGCCAATAGCTGTGAACGCGCCAAATTTGTGGAAGCGGCAATGGAGCGACGCATCTGTTGCAACTGTGTAACGCCGCCACGACCACGTCCGGGCGTTGAGGCGGCGGCAACGGCGGATGAACTGCGTGCCGCTTGTGCAGCGGCAGCGGCGGCAATAGCCTGGGGATTCTTTGGTGGACGTCCACGTCCACGTTTTGGTGGCACAGCTTCGCGACGCCGACGCTCTTCGAACTCATTGTCGCTCATATCATCGTCGTCGGACTTGTGGTTCTGGGGATTGAAGGCGACATCGGCCAGCTCATCGTCGTTATCTTCCTCAATGAAGTCATGCATATCATCGATGTAATCATCGTCATCGTCGTCAAACAGTTGTTTGCTTGTGCGTAGCTTCGAGGACCCATCACTGCCCAACACAGCGACATATTTGGGCGTCACAATATCATCGCTGGCATACTTGGGATTCGGCTTAATGGAGCGACGGGAACGGCTGGCGGCAATTGTTGTTGGGGGACCCACCGGTGATGGTGTTACCATAGCCCCCGGTGATGTATTCTTCGATTGTTTGTACATCTTTGCCTTGGGCTCGCTATCGACAATGCCTTTGGGTCCGGGTCTCTTCGCCAAGGGCGTACTGTAGGCCTTTAACTCAGAGTTCCTCCGTTTGGCCGGAGGACGGCCAACGGGTCGTTTCTGTTGCAGCGCAATGGTGGGAGTTGGTGCTGCAATAGCACGCGGCACCGTCGAAATAACGTCAATTTTTGTTGTATTCCGTCGACGTTTCTCCACACCAACCGAACTCGTGGCAACCGCGGTTTCAAGGCGTCGTGTGGTCCGCGAATTGAGTTTGAAATGTGCGGTTGGTTGTCGCTGTTGCTCCTCAACAATCTGGTGGACAGTGTGCGCTCGCTTTGACGTTCTCAGTTGTCTGCTGCGTGTTGATATTATTGTCGTCGTTGTCGTCGTCGTCGTCGTCGGCTTCTTATAGTTGGCCGATTTGAGTTTGCTTTCAAAAGATTCCTTGAGGTTCTTCACGTATACTATGCACGGTCGAGTCTTTCCTTTCTCAGCTTCCGTTTTTTTACCAGCTCGCATCTTTCACAAGTCACTGCAAATTGTAGAAAATAATCGAAAACAAATATATATTGTAGATAATTCACATGAATAAAATTTAAATGGAAAATGAAAACAAAAGTCAAATAATAAATAAATAATAATCCGAAATAGATATGAGCGTCTGGGCCAGAGTCGTGAGTGCCTTTGAAATTTTCTTATTACTCATTTCAAACTAATATGCAATTGCTATATAACAATTTAAAATTAATGAAACTATAGACCATTTTATTTAGAAAAACAAAAAATAAAAAAAAATAAAAAAAAACACTTCTGCAATTGTTTCTATTTAATAGATTAATGCCTTATTTACATTCATTAATCGTATTGCATATCGTGCGTGACTAGCACGTCACGCGACCATCGCTATCAAACGATTGTGCGACAACTCTGGCGCCCATTTTTCGTCATTTTTGGGCCTCTATTAGCAACTACGCTGATTTTTGCGCGCCAGTTGCGTGCATATATGCGAATGCACATTGAAATGTTATTATATGTAATGCAAGCACTTATGTATTGAATTATGATGAATATTTAACAAATATTTCATTGCAATATGAGTTACTTTGCGATTCATTGTGCGAGTGTGATCTATGAAATACGCCTCCATCACTTACATTTAAATAGTATAATATTTTTCGCATTTTCATTTGATTTGTTTAATAACAAGTTTATGATATATGCTTATTCTCTCTCTGTTTCGGTTTTGTTTCGCACACTTTCACTGCACTAAACGTCCGAATGCGATTGATTGGCGAAGACGTCCCTGCTTGCAAATAATAATAATAATATACAAATACGAACAAATTGGCAACGCCGTTCACTTTATTTTGCACTTTAATATTCACTGTGATTCAATCTTCCAATATAATTAATTTTATAACTTGTATTCACATGCGCAAAATATTGTTCATAGCGGGCACAACGTTCTGTTATTTGGTTTTTACGCTCAACTAAAAAAAAAAATAAAAAATTGTAGCGGCGCTGCCAGGCCAGCAGTTTTTTCTACCCAACTGTACCATACATACACGCACAGAGTTGCTACTGCTGCTGCCGCTAGCCCGTGGCTTGTGATTTGCAGCAGAGTGAATTGTTTAATTGCATTTTATTTATGTAATGCTGCAATCACAAATATTTGGTAATAAGAATTCAAAACACAACTATTTTTTTTAATTGGTAGTGATTTCAAGAAAGACGAATTGGATTTGTATAGTTGTGACTGTGTCACTTCCCGCGCTCAATAATTTGATGTCGATTACACAGCACAGCACTGCCACTCTCCATGAAAATTAACGTTGGAATAGAATTATGCAGTGGCGAGAGCGAGAACACAGACCTAACGCGAAAGCAGAGCTGCCAACTTAGGTAAAATGTGTGTGCTGCCAACTCTTGTTAACAAGTTGTCATGTCCATTGTTGCATTATGTTATATATGTATAGACATATGTATATACACACATACTTTCATAAAATATATGAGAATACATTCGCAAATATGTACATACGTATGTATGTATGTATATATGGTCAGAAATGTACATATCTACATTTTGCTGTTGCTCACAATTTGATATTATAGTTTATTATACATTTCATTTATTTTACACTTGAGTTAGCATTATTCTATTACTTCCTTAACGCAGATGGCTGTGGGCAGCGAAATTTAGCCATTTCCACCTCAGCTTCGGCATATGAGAACCGATTGAAGCAATAGTATTCGGGTACCTTGTAATCGCCAGATACAGATGCACCTGGTCCAACTGGTGCCGATGTTGGCTTCACGCAGGCACTGCTCAATCCGGTCACAGTGTTAACGGGGGCTGCTGCTGGTGGGGCAGGAGATCCAGCGGCAGAGTTTCTGCTGGCACCGCTGACACCCTTTTGGGCTTGGCTGTAGCCTCGTCGCAGTATCTGGCCAAGTGCAGTGCGCGGAGCAACGTTCATTGTTAATGGGCAATTAATAACAATTGGTGTATCAGGCTGAATTCACGTAATCGCAAATACAAATAGTCAAAATACAACAACACATATGGCCATATGATTTACTGTACACAGGTTGGCAGCCCTGGCTTAGGGTATGCCAACCGTAAAATACCCGAATATTAAGTCCATCGCGATACAAGAACAATATGTCTCGGACCATATGATTTGATTTACATAGGCTGCCAACCGCTAAGAAAGTTCGGGAAATGCCACCTTTCGACAAAAAAAACCAATACATTTGTAATTCCAACGCAAGAACGCATTTCCATTTGTTTACATTATAAATATAATATTCAGCTTAACTTATTAAATAGAAATGTTTAAGTAATTAATGCTTCTTCTTAAATTTCGGCTGGGCTTTTCCATAGTGTTGACCGATATTGGCTACTGGCGCACGTTTCTTTTGAGTCTGGTTGATTTTTGTTTTGCTATTGCATTTAACACTCGCAGCACCAGCTTGATTTTTGCCCAATTGATGGAACTTCTTTCGCTGTTCCCTGATGTCACTCAGTCGATGGCGCTCCGCTTTCAAATCATTGTAGTTCTTATAGGCTTTCTTTGATGGTTTGGCGCCAAGTTTAACTAATTGAAATATCTCCATTTTACGCTTGTTTTTCATTGTTCGCTGGTTACTCATTGCATAATTGAGCACCTCATGTCGAGCTTTCTTCATATCGAATTCATTCTCCGCCTCTTTTTTGGTATCCTTTGATTTCATGGAGGCTTGGCTGGCTTCATTAGATTTTGCGGTTTGTTGCAGGGGCTCCTGAAACATTATTGTCTGGAATCCCATCTCATCAGCCGTCTTCCTTAGGGCCAGTGTAGCACGCGTTGCTACTGGCTTAAATTCTGTGTCGATTTTCATTGCAAGCAATCACAATATCTTGTTATTATTATTAATTGACGCGGTTTTCAAAACACATGTGCCCTGCGAAATAGTGATGCAAAACTTATTCGATGATTCGGTCATCGATGGTTTACGGCTTCAGCCTTTCCTTTAATTTTATATGCCTTATACAAGGGTTATCCAATTATTGCACATTTAATTTCAAAATGTTCTCTAATTTAAGAGTCTCAATTAACTTTAATTAATATAAATATAACGACAGATTTTAAGATGATTTAACAACAAGTTTGTTGATACTGCTGGTTGATTAATTTTGAAATCATCGTTAAATATTTGCATCACTATCGGCTTAAATGTTCTAAAAATGCCCACAGACGAGTTGATATTGTGGTACGAGTTGGCAGTGCTAACAAAACAAGCCGCACGTGTTTGATTGAAGTATTGAATGAACTAAATGAATTAAAGACGTTGCAATGAAACCAAAAAGTTCAAATAAAAAGAAAAGCAAATTAAACAATGAATTAATACAAAATGATACCGCACCAGTGCCGTCAGATCTACAAAGCAAAGCTAATGCTTTCCTGAACGCCAATGATGAAAACCCGGCAGCGCTAAAGAGATTGGTTGACTCCCTTGTAAATATTTCTTTATTCTTATTATTATCCGCAAAAGAATAAAATAGAATTCATTTTATTTATAGCAAAATGCTGAGACAGACTTCATTGGCCCCATGTGCATGCTTCAGGTGGTCTTCAAGAACTTGTTAAAACGCGGGTCAGTTCATCCCACCAGGAAGTCCCAGAAAAAGGACAAGAAAATGATCAAGGACACCAAGTGGAAGTATAATAAGTATTATGAGCAAACTTGGTCCTTGCTGCTAGGCAGATTGGGTAGCGCCGATTCTACTGAAGCCAGCACTGCTCTTAAAGTTTGCATGCAACTTATGCACGTCGAAGCGCAGCTGGACGAGATTAAGTGTCTGCCCAGTGAACGCATGCGCAGCATACTAGATGCAATCATCAAAGCAGAGACAGCTCCTGCATCTGCCTTGACAGCATTCAAAACGTATGCCAAATACTTCGATGTCCTGCAGTTGTCATATGAACTGCTGCCGGAGTTGGTGCCGTCCAGTTTCAAGGATACTCCCAAGGAAGCACTAAACTTGCTGAATATTATCAATGCGTTGCCACTGCACGCGAATGTCTTGGGTCAGTATTTTTGTGGTCCGGGCACTAAGAACGAGAAAGCGAAAAGTTCCAATTTTGATTTGACGCGCCCACACTTGAATACACTCTGGGAAGCCATTTTGGGTGCCAGTACCGACATCGATGAGACTGTTCATCAAAGGATGCTCTTTGTGATGATTGAGAGATTACCTAATTTGGATAATCCCATATTCCTAACAGACTTTCTCATGCAGTCACTGCATATGGACGGTAAGCATTTTAGCCAGAATATCAATTTTAAGAATCCGGCTCTGATCTTTCGTTTGCAGATGGAATCCTAGCCTTGCTGTCCATCCAGGGTATGTTTACGCTAATGCAGAAACATAATATCACCTATCCGGAAGTCTACACGAAACTCTACAACATGTTCTGTCCGCGTATATTATACAATAAGTACAAGGCACGCCTCTTCTATTTGGCCGACATCTTTCTCACCTCGACACATTTGCCAGAAAATCTTGTAGCGGCATTTGTCAAGCGATTCGCACGTCTCGCCTTGAAGAGTCCCACCGAGGATACCCTCATAATTATACAATTCATCAGCAACATGCTACTGCGTCACACCAGCCTGCAGCGTCTTATTTGTGCACCGCCTAGTGCAAGAGGTAAGGTTGATGATTGCATTATCTCGTACCACAGGTACTATGTATGATGGGTCTTGTGCAAGGGGGAAATAGTTAAATATTGCTGATCAAAACATATGTGTAGTATATTCTAATGGCAAAATCATTGAATGCAGGAATAGAACTAACAGATCCGTATGATGAAAACGAAACGGATCCGGTTAAGTCTGGTGCCCTAAAGAGTTCGCTGTGGGAGATGGTCCTACTCCAGAAACATGCCATCCCCGAGGTGTCGAAAGCTGCTTGTTTCGTGAACAAGAGCTTACCGATGATGGAAACGGATTTAGGGCCAATATTGGACCGAACTGAATCGGAGGTGAGTATTATATATTATACGATTATGGTATCTCTTGATTATGATAAAAATTGGATCATTGTATATCGGTTTCCAGCTGTTCGATGATGAGGTCAATAAGCCAGCAAAACAATTCCCCATGGGTTTCGAGCGTCCCAAGAATTTCGCAGTGCCTAAACATGACGTTGTTTCGATTTATTTTAATCTATTTTAATTAGTTACGATAATTAGATTACTAAACATTAAATATAACACAATATGTTTTTATTAATTTGGTACGAGGAGAGGAGGAGTTTGGACACTTAATTAAGTGAATAATACATAAATTTTAAGCAGGATTCAAGTGTTTGCCCATCTCGGTGTTGAACCAGTTAGCAGTGGAGCTATCGTTGGGCTGTCGTCCTTGCCCAAAAAGCAGCGTGTTGACATAAACTTTGTTGCAACGTCGCTGCAACACGAATTTTCTGCCCTTGACCGGGTCGAGGCGGCCGGAGTTGGACGGTTGCCTTTGCCGCAGCTCAACACAAATGCGACACGGACGGATGAGGGCAAAGTAAACACATTCGGCAATGGAGAGAAAACTGAACCCTAAAAAGAGACCCATCAGACCGCCAACGCTGGCTGCAAATAGGCAAACAAAATCTCTGTTAGATAGATGGAATCCACGCCAATTTGGGAAGGGTTACCCACATAGAAAATCGGAGATGCCAATGAACTCGGTCTGTTTGCTGGCACGAAACGTGTGCTCCTTGTAGTAGAGATTCACAATGGCAATGCTATGCTCCACGTGGGCACTGCTATAGTGTCGCATGGCCGGATTCGTGATCTTGAAGTCCACTTGCGAGATCTTTGCGGAATACGGAATGGCATTGAAGGTGAGGTCAAAGCAACTGGGCAGACAATTATCCAGACAGGACTCCACATCAATGCCAGCCATATGCAGATGGACGCTCTCCACGCATTGCGATTCACGAATGCTGCAGATCATGTCATTGGTATGCAGGCGTGGCATGTAGAACACAATGCAACCGCAGTGTTGCAACGTGATGCGGGACATGCATTCCATTTCGCAGTTGCGTTGCGTGTAATGGGCAAAGTAGCTGAGATTACCCTCGCTGCGGAACAGGCAATGCCTATATTTGCGGTTCACCCGACGCAGTGCATCCTCGGTCATCAGCTTGGCCGGCTCGATGCGCAGCTTCGTCTCCAAGCCGGGGGACAGCAGCATGCCCGTCTCCCGCACATTGGGCGACTCATTGGGACTGTGGAGGGCGAGCTTAAAGCCAATGCTGTTGCCCGATGAGCAATAATAATTGCTAGCCTCTACATCCAGGGTCAGGGATAAGCCCAGCGACTCACCAGTGCCCAGTGCCGCGCGCGGATAGTACTGATTGTGCAGCAACCTATGGCTGCGATTGTAACCCGACTCCGCATGCCAGTTGACGGCCTGATAGCTGGGGTCCTCGACTAGGTTGCGTAGCATCAACGGAGGTCTGAAACGGACACGGACCTTAAGGTCAGCATAACAGATTGGCCGGAGGCATACCTATGCTTGTACATGAAGCGTGGATGCAGCATGTTGAAGACACAGCAGAGCCCTTCATCAGTGACAATGGCATGGAACCTTCGCTCGCACTCATAATCCACGGCTCCAAAGCGGCATCCAACGACCATATTCTGACAAGGTTGCGATACCTAAATTGCAAATATATATACCAGCTATTGAGATCGGGATTAAATTCAAGTGGAAGTGGCACTTGCGTTACTAATTAGCTGCTCCCACCGGTTGTTGCCACGTATGAGCACCGGATTGATCTTCCGCCGGCACAAGACTTGCAACATGGCATACTTGGTGGCATCGTTGCGAATCTGATACGCCCTGTTTGCCAGCGCCTGGTTTAGATTGCATATGGTGATGGCTGGGAACGGTTCGTTAGTTATATATGTCGGTTCCGGATTGATGCCAACTATCACTGGCGTCGTCTTCCACTTGACGATGGCATCCTGCATCAAAAATCCGGCGAAGCAAAGCACTAACACCATTGCCACAGCAAAGAACAATCTGCATTAGCTTGTTTGCACATCTGTTCCGAGCTCACTATTCCCAGCACTCTCTCTACTCCTCCCTTGTACCCCGCTCACCTATCGGTCATGTGCAGCTTCCGACTGCTGATATACTTGAGTCCATGTATGCTGCTGTTGCGGCAAAATTCATCCGTATTCAGGGCCATTATGCTCCAGCAGTTGACCACCGATGCGGGCTCAGGCTCAGCCTGAGGTTCATGTCCAGTCTTCAGCTCCGACTGCGACTGTCCCTGCCCCTGTCCTAACCCCAGACCCTGTCCTTGCCACATCATTCCGACCTTTCCTTTTGCCTTTGCTTCACTTCTTTCTCGCTTTATCATCCGTCGTAGATTATGCCTCCAGTTGCCACTGGTTAATTTGCCAAGCAGCCGCATGTTGCACCACCACGTTGCAAATGACTTGACCAGTCACCAGCGCCTGTTCCTTAAATATCCTTCTCTCTGTTTACTCACTTGTAATGCACCGGTGCTTCTCCACGCTTTACTTGTGTGTCATAATAGATATTCAGAAAAATATTTAAATTATCAATAATTCCAAGAAGTGTATTTAGAATATTAGGAATTCAAGGCCCTAGCCATATACTATAGAGAAATATGGGACTTCAGGGGGTCCCAAATCTACAATCTGTCATATCTTTGTCAAATATCAACCGATTTTTGAGTTTGATATATCAAATTCCAAGTTTTCATATGTGAAACAAAACTGCATCGAAAGATTGTTGAGCTTCAGACCTTAATTTTTGAACCCTCCTCAAGTTCTCTACTATGGTGCAAAATGGCACTTTAAGGGGTCCCCAATCTACAATCTGTCATATCTTTGTCAAATATCAACCGATTTTTGAGTTTGATATATCAAATTCCAAGTTTTCATATGTGAAACAAAACTGCATCGAAAGATTGTTGAACTTCAGACCTTAATTTTTGAACCCTCCTCAAGTCCTCTACTATGGTGCAAAATGGCACTTTAAGCGGTTCCAAATCTTCAATCTGCCAAATCTTTGTCAAATATCAACCGATTTTTGAGTTTCATATATTAAATTCCAAGTTTTCATATGTGAAACGAAACTGCATTGAAAGATTGTTAAAATTAAGACCTTAATTTTTGGACCCCCCTATAGTTCTCTATAGTAGAGAAATATGGGACTTCAGGGGGTCCCAAATCTACAATCTGTCATATTTTTCAAAAATCTCAGCCGATTTTTGAGTTTGATATATCAAATTCAAAGATTGTTGAATTTAAGACCTTAGTTTTTTGACCCTCCACAAGCCCTCTACTATCGAGAAATATGGGACTTTAAGCGGTTCCAAATCTTCAATCTGCCGTTTCTTTGTCAAATATCAACCGATTTTTGAGTTTCATATATCAAATTCCAAGTTTTCATATGTGAAACAAAACTGCATTTAAAGATTGTGGAAACTAAGACCTAAATTTTTGGACCCTCCTCAAGTTCTCTACTATGGAGCAAAATGGGACTTTAAGGGATCCCAAATCTTCAATCTGTCATATCTTTGGCAAATAGGAACCGATTTTTGAGTTTGATATAACAAATTCCAAGTATTCATATGTGAAACGAAACTGCACTCAAAGATTGTTGATATAAAGTCTCTAGTGATGGGCCCTTGTGGATTTGCCGCTAAACTAGCCAATTGCCTTGAAATTAAATTTTAGTAATGTTAATCAGAGTCTTGAAATGAAGAGACTGATGAGTCGAGTTGTTGTATTGAACTGAACTGACGACTCTGGGCCGGTCTCCCTTTTATTTGGTTTTTGTAGTCTTATTTTCTATATACAGAATTTATTAATAGACTAGTATCTAAGCTAGATAGGACCTATACTGAGTTGTACATATGCGAGTATTCTATGATAATCTATTTTAACCCATGATCTCCGTTGATCTCTTTCTTCAGCGTCCAGTGAAAGGGTTTTCCTTAGTTCATTGACAGAATTGAACTCTTATCGTACTTATTCTCAGCGCATGGTCGTAAAATCTATTTTTGTTCGCTCTTGGACTTCGTGTGAGAGAATTACAATATTTTGGTGCACAGTAGTACATTTCTTTTTTAATCTATGTTCATGCTTGAACAAGTAAATCATTACAAAATAAAAGAAATATTGAATCAATAATATATATGTGTTCAGGCATGAACATGCATTGTATAATAAATATGTATGATCTTAGGACAGTAGGAACATGTTAAATAAGATAAGAAGCATATACTGTCAATAGCCAAGTCAAGTACTTGTATCTTCAACTCACATAAATTATGTAAGGCCTAAGCCACTTGAGTTGACAAAGGGTACTATTTACGACCGCTGGTACCAACGCAAAGATTAATAAAAACATGTACGATTGACATAGGGTTCATGGGTCTCGTCGACCTAGTCCCAAAATAATGTTATGTGACACTGCAGATGGCCTATCAGTATACAAGATAATATTATATAAATATTGTATGTGAGAAAATATAAGTCCGAGGATCACATTATATATGCCTATTAGCCTATATACTAGTTCTAAGCACATAATTTGTACATAGCAATAAGTACCCAGAAAATGAAATAAAAGGAGAGCCGATCCTGAGTCAGTCAGTCAGTCAGTTCAGTTCAGTTCAGTTCAATACAACAACTCGACTCATCAGTCTCTTCATTTTAAGACTCTGATTAACAATATGTAATAAAATAAAAATATATGCCACAAGAAAAATCACTAACTATCTCAGATTTCGAATGAAAATTTTGGAATTCAAAGTGGAGTTATGTACGTGGTATGTGTGAGTTGGGCCAAATCCCGGAATTGCATGTTGCAATTCTCAGCTAGCTTTAATTAAGATGTATGTTGGGTCGCTCATTAGAGCGCAACGTGTGGCAGACAACAAAAGGGGTAGGGGCAGGGTTTGGGAAGAGGGCAAGGGCAAGGGTAACAGCAAAACTCAGCTCAAGTTCAATGCAACCAACAAAGCCGAATTCAGTTCAGGAACTTGCCAAATATTCGCACACATATGTACATATATGTATGTATAATCATGTGTCGTAGGCGTGTGGGAGTGAGGAGAAGAGAGAGAGAGAGAGATGGAGTTGGAGGAAAACCGCACTTGAACGAAAATCAAATTAAAAGCTTCAATGCCCCAGACATAGACGAGGTTGTTGTTGGGCCAGGGTTAAGTGAAGCCTGGTGCCCTGCGTCCAGGTTAAACGTAGACATGGCTTCAGTTGCCACATGTCACCTGCAACTCCACACACAGACACACATACAGAGACGACGCACATACGCACTTTGTGTGACTTCATTGAAACAAGTTCATAAAACACTTAAACCTAACCGAGCCGACCAAATGTCCCATGGGGATGTCAACCGTTGGTCGCTAGCAGCTTGTTAGCAGTTTACTGCCCCTTCCCCCCAGCTATCCATCTCTCTCATTGTGTGTGGGTGTGTGCGTCTCTTTCTGTGACACAGTTGTACAATCAGCACATCCGTAGTGCACACGTACAAGAGTTGGACTTTACCTCAGAGCTGAATGCCGGACGTATCACCATCAATGACCATCAAAAACTTTTCGCCTTTGGCTTTCTGACCAACTCAATGTACAATACATATGTACATATGTATGTATGTATGTACATTGTACATGGTTGTATGTAAAATGTTTGACATTTTTCTGGAGATAGCATCGCATGCATCGTTTGCTCCGAGCAGACTCCAATTGACCTAATCTAAGTGGAGGCGCCATTAGGAATCGTTTTGCTTGGCCATAGGTTGCAATTTGAGGCGTATTTCGAAAGCCTAACTCCACTTACATATATGTACATATCTATATGCATATGTACATATATACAATGTATATAGTGTATGTATGTATATATGTTAGTTGACAACATTTATTGATCCATTTATAGCCAGTGTAGAGAATGCAATGCATTTTGTGCATTCGATTTTTTTTCACAAAAATCTGTATATTCCTTTCATTGACTTTTCAACTTTTCACATTTCCGGTGACATTTTCCAGTTGAACACTTGTCACAGCCTAAATGAAGGATAGATCAAGTTCATCATCTCCAGCATCCAATACATCACTTAGTGCTACTCAAAAGTATTCAAAATTATAAAAAAAATATGTATACATTTCAGTTTGGCTTTCAGAAAATATTGAAAAATATTGAGTCAGATCTTTAGCTTTAATTCTATAGATTAATTATGTCTGATGTATTGTTGTATTTATAAAATATATGATGCAGTAATTTTAATTAATTTATTTTATATAAATTTATTTTTAATAAAGATAATTTATTATTTCTTACACTGTTGTATATTTTTTCTTATATTTGTCCATTGAAAAATTCCAAAATTATTATCTAAATTTATTTAATTAAGAATTTTTAAAAATTATTTTTAGTAAATGTAGAATTCTCTTCATTGTATTATTTTATTTTATTTTATTTTATTTTGTTTTATTTTATTTTATTTTATTTTATTTTATTTTATTTTATTTTATTTTATTTTATTTTATTTTATTTTATTTTATTTTATTTAATTTAATTTTATTTAATTTAATTTTATTTTATTTTATTTTATTTTATTTTATTTTATTTTATTTTATTTTATTTTATTTTATTTTATTTTATTTTATTTTATTTTATTTTATTTTATTTTATTTTATATTATTTTATTTTATTTTATTTTATTTTATTTTATTTTATTTTATTTTATTTTATTTTATTTTATTTTATTTTATTTTATTTTATTTTATTTTATTTTATTTTATTTTATTTTATTTTATTTTATTTTATATTATTTTATTTTATTTTATTTTATTTTATTTTATTTTATTTTATTTTATTTTATTTTATTTTATTTTATTTTATTTTATTTTATTTTATTTTATTTTACTTTATTTTATATTATTTTATATTATTTAATTTTATTTTATTTCATTTTATTTTATTTTATTTTGTTTTATTTTATTTTGTTTTGTTTTGTTTTGTTTTGTTTTGTTTTGTTTTGTTTTGTTTTATTTTATTTTATTTTATTTTATTTTATTTTATTTTATTTTATTTTATTTTATTTTATTTTATTTTATTTTATTTTATTTTATTTTATTTTATTTTATTTTATTTTATTTTATTTTATTTTATTTCATTTCATTTTATTTTATTTTATTTTATTTTATTTTATTTTATTTTATTTCATTTTATTTTGTAGAGTTAATACTGTATTTTCTGTATGTTCATGCATACGTATTTAAAGGGTTTGTTTAACATATACATATGTACGTATGAAAAGCACATAAAAAATCAGGACTTTCGAGACACAAATACATATGCATTGGCACCGGCTGTTTACATATACATAATGTACATATATGATATACATAATGTACATACATATATGTGTATAGGTATGCATGCATGTGCATGATACATATGTACATATATACATACATTCATATGTATATAAAAAATCTGAAAATGATAGAAAAATGATTAATTGCAGTTGGCAGTAGTTCAGTTCCCCCTCTTGTTGTTGTTGTTGAGAGTGCAGTAAACCTCAGCGAGCTGTGAGCAAAACAGAGACAGAGAGATTCAGAAAGGGAGAGAGTGAGAGGGGCAGCATAAGGACGTAACACAATGGCCGCGATCTGCGTTTGTATAAGTATGTGTGGCTGTGTAAGAGAGAGAGAAAGAGAGAGTCTGAGCATTGCCATTCATGGCTGCCTCACAAATATGTGTGTGTGTGTGTGTTGACTTCATCTTCTTCTCATTCTTCTTCTCACATAGATTTTTTTATATTTGCAGACAGGCTCCTCGCGTAACGGCACAACAGCAGTTGACTGCAGCGATATTAATGACAGATATAGTAGGGGTTGACTTCAATGCGTCAACTACCACACCCACAAGCATGCCTCATGCCACACACACACACACACACACAAACACTGCCTTCCAATCAACGTAATGACTCCACTGCGTTTTGATGACTTAATGTTTTGATTTTCCTTAGATAATAAATGTCAAAATTACAAATTCTTCTGAATTGGTTTCGAAATTCCGCATTCGATGTAGATGTCTGAAAGAAAAAAAGGCATTGAAAACAATTTTTTCTTTGTTTGCGGGTTGCCAAAGTTATGGTTTCTTTTCCTTATTAACAATTAGCACTTGCCCTACTAATTACCTTATGCATGAACCTTTTAGAGTACTTTGTTCTGAGTTTAACAGACTTTACGGGGTTATTAGATTAGAGTCGTCTGTTTCTACTAATAAAGCCTTAATCTTAGAACATTTACTCACACAGTAATCACATAATCTCTGGTGGTGGTCATTGATTTGATTGGGTTTTCCTGGGTTTCCCCAATCCTAGCAACAAATGTTGAATCAGTTTACATTTACTCACCCCAGAACTATTTATTTATTATTTTTATTTCTTTTAATTTAATTCTAATTTTTTACTTTTAAAAATAAATATATATATATATATTTAATTTAATTATTTTTAAAATTTAATTTTAATGTTACGTTTTAATTGTCTGTCGACTGTTTATAGTTGACATTAAATAAATAAATAAATAAATAAATAAAAATATTATTTTTCGACCATTTTTTCATTATTTCGGTTATATTTTTTAAAATTTTGGTCCAAATCAAGTGCGCTAAGGTTTTTAATACATCTTTTGATGCCATAAATCGAATGGTGGCATAAAATTTAGATTTTGAAATTTTAACTTTTTTGATGGTATGAAAAAATGACCAAAAACTAGACGAAAATTCAAAACTGCCGATATTTAAAAACAAACATTGACAGAACTGCAAAGTTCTTCTTCTCAAAGCTGAGAAAGTCTCTACAAAAATGGATTTTTTTACCATTTAGTAATGATTTAGCCACATTTTCCATTTTACTATTTCGGCCATATTTCCTAAAATATTGCTCCAAATCGAGTGCGCTAAGGTTTTTAATACATCTTTTGATGCCAGAAATCGAATGGTGGCAAAAATTTCAATTTTGGAATTTTCACTATTTTGGCATTTTGTCAAGGGTATGGAAAAATTGCCAAAAATGGACGAAAATTTAAAACTGACCTAATGATGTAAAGTTTTGATACAGATTCAAAATATGATCAAGACCATTTTCGAAAATGCAAAATTTTTTAAAATCGATTGATATTTGGCAAAGTTATGCCGTTTTGCTGTTTTGGTTTGATACCTTTCCTAGGAAGTCTAATTGGTTGGACATTTTCTTAGCCTTTAGGGACATTTTCTCGAAAATATGTAGATAAAAAAGTAAATAATTTAATATCTTAAATAAAGATGTGGAAATATATTTGAAGGTTGAAAGTTGAATGCATTTTATTTATCAGCGACAGAGCAGCAAGTTGATTCTCTGCGTTCCCCTTGCTACTCAACATCTCTTGACACTCACTCACACATATACACACATGTACATACTTCGTCCTTCTGTTGTTGTCCTTGCCGAGTCGTTGTCCGCAAACGTTTGCTTCGATGGGTTTTGCTACTGACGAAGTGATGCTGGAATGGCAGTTGTGCCACTGACAAAATGTTACTGAACATTTTTGGCAAAAAAGGTCATACAAATATCAAAAATAAAACAAAAATCTTCCTCTCGCTTCTAAAGTATGTCTATCTCAGACTGGCATTCCCTTTGTCATCCGTTAGAGGCAAAGCCACGAGCAGTCTAGTTCCCATGGGTTTTTATCTCGATAGTGTGAGTTAGGGCAGCCAAAAAAGAGATAGCTACTGGCTGAGTGAGATGGAGAGAGAATGAGATAGAGAAAGTGGTGGAGTGGAGAGGGCCAGAGAGTGGCCAGGCGGCAGTTGTTCTTGATGAAAGGGTTCACAACTATTTGGAAACTATGTATTTAGCGCACATTATGTGACCTCTGCTCTCCAAACTCGCTCCCATCTTCAATCTCTTTCTCCCGCTTGCACTCACTTGCTTAGCTGCACTGGAAAAATTGATTGACAAACATGTATATTAATTTCTTTTTAAAGTTTTAAAATAGTGAAATATAATATTAAATTTATCTTATTTTGTTATTAACTAAATTTAATTTATTTTATATACCAATTGATAATTGTATGTTCTTTGATTTTTTGCAGTGTAATTTGGATTTTGCCTTCGTCACTTTACTAGCCAAAACGATAACTGTTTTTATGATGATGATTATGTGTTTGTTTGCAACACTAGGACAGTTAACAGTGGGGCAAGTCTCATTATATATGTTGGTACCTTTATTTAGTACAAATATTATACATACATAAAACACTTTGTACTGGGAATTAAAATGAAGGGAAATTTAAAATATTTCATTAAAATTCAAAATAATATTTTCCAGCCATTGGAAAATGTATTTTTGGCCACTGTTTGGTGCGTTGGTCGCTTATGGCCACATTGGGACCTTTGTGACCCTTCACCCCTGACCATTGAGTGGCAGTTGCTGCTGTTCCCCATACCCAACTTGCTATTCCCGGCACATTTTCAGCTCTTGATCCATGGACTGCTTATGCCCACTTGTAACATATTTTTTGGGCAGCGGATTAGTTGCACGCCATGTTGCCACTTGAAGTGTTTATGTGTCTAAAGTGTGGCACACACTCACACACACACACACACACTCAGATGGACTTGTATAATAGTATATCATGCGACACTTAATAAAAACAATGTGCTCAACATGCCGCCTTAAATGGAAATCCATTTCCATATGTTTGTTTTTGTTCGCTTTTCATACAATTCACACAATGTATATATTTATGTACGTATGTATGTATGCATGTATGTATGAATGTATGTCTGTATGTATGTATGTATGTATGTATGTATGTATGTATGTATGTAGGAATATTGTGACTATAGTTGTATGTGTTTGTATGTATATGTGTGTGCTCTTTGCGTTTTGTTTGAGTTATTTAAACGATGTCTGCACTGTCTGCCTCCAAAAATGTATAATTAATTGTTTTAAAGCATTTTCATCCACTTCACCAAATTCGTCACCCACCCACTTTCCCACTCTCTTTCTTGCCCTCTCATATGCACATATACATACATATATGCTATCAATGTGGGCTTTTGTCTGATAGTTAGTTTAACTAGTTGGGACTTGATGGCTGCTTACAATATCATTTTGTGGCTGCCCCCCCCCTCCTCCCACCCTTTTCTTTCCCCTCCTCTGTACCAACCCTCAAAGCTGCCTAATCGTTTTGGCAATTAGTTCGAAAACTCAAAAGAAAATAAACCCAAAACAGTTTTCAATTTCATTGTGACATACATGACAGAATATACTGTATATATATATATTTTTTTTTTATGGATTTAGTTATGGCAAATTATAGGAGGTTTCCGTTTATTAATTATATTTCAACCGAGTTTTTATGTTAATAGCTTGTATAAATTAATAAAAAGTCAGAAGTGAGATTTGAGGACTACCAACATACACTTACAAAAATTATATTAAATGAAAAAAATGAAATTATATCAAGTATCGTAAATCAAACAAGAACGCTGTAAAATCTTCTAAATTCTTTTGAATTTCAAAATCTTTCTCAAAAAAAAGGCAGAATAACTCGAAAGCGGAAAGGCCGCACTTTCGCCAAATTAATCTATTTTTTAATGTTATATTTTTTTTAAATTAAAATGAATTCAAAAAATTCTTTCTTTCATATTCTAATTACATTTTTATTTTAACTATTTTTTCAGTTATTTAATTAATATTTTCATGTAATTAATTTCACTTAAATTTGACTAATAAATCACTTTAACAAGCTTTTTTCTTAATAATTAAAAAAAATTGTATAAATATTTTTATTGTACAAAAATAATTTGTAGCCATCTCATTTATACTGTCAGTCTGCACTTCATAGAAAAGTTGTCATCAAACCTTGGGCACATTTCAAAGGCTTTACTAAAGTGCATTTTCGGAATCTTCAGATGAGCTGTTGATTTCAAGCTTCAGCTATTTTGTTTTGTAGGCCATTGGATTAGCTGGATGGGAGCAGAGAGCTGGCCAGGTGGGCTTAGATACCGGAGCTCTTAAATGGACCCCAAAAATGCTGATGTGTCCTGTCCAAGGAATGGAAAGTAAAGGATAATATAGAATGGGAGCGGAGACGAGTTGAGTTGAGTCGAAGAGGCTTCTCTGTTTGCTTTGATAACGCCTTTGTGTTCTTTGCCAAAGTGTGAATTCGAGTGTGCACACACACACACACACACACACACCAACACACGCACACATTGACATACACACTTAGAGTAAGAGTATGTATGTGTGTTGCGCTTTAAGCAGTTTGTTGGCCCAAAGCAAAAGGACGTGTTGAATTTTGGCAATTGTTTTTGCGAGTTTTTGTTTTGTGTTCATTTCAATTGTTCTAACAACTATATCTATATATATGTATATATTGTATGTACATATGTATGTATCGATGTGTATGTGTATTGCAAATATTTGCATAGTGTAATTTAGTTGTTGTACAAATTGTATCTTTACTCAAGACTTTTCACATCTTCATTTCCATTTCCACTTCCACGTCCATTTCCATTTCCATCTCTATTTCCATGTTGAGTTCCATCTTGAGTTTCAGTTTCAGTTGCGTGTTGCAAGTTTCTGTTTCTGTTTCAGTTTCAGTTGCGTGTAGATGGCCTAAACCTAAGTAAACCTAAGCAACTTTCTACGACTTCCGCAACAACAACAACAACAACAACAACAACAATAATTATATTAAGAGCAACAAGAGATATTTGCACAAAGCGAAACAAAGACGGCAATATCAACGAAGACAGAGAGAGAATGTGTGTAACAAAACGTGGCAATCTTGAGCATATTTATTTAAAGCCAACAAGCACTTTACTGTGCTTATCATTTGCCCCACATGCCACACATTGCTCAACTTCAACGTGCCAGCTAGTGATGGACTCGTGTCACGAGCACTCTGCCTGATACGATACTAGCTAAGATAATTTCGAAATTGGTTAAATATTGAAAATATTCAATTTAATTACTGAAGTTTTATTAGTCGTGCTCGTGTAATAGTGTCCTTTGGCCATCACTATGCCGAGTCACGTGCAGTCTACAGCATACGATGAATGCTATGATCTTGAAGAATCTTCTAAAATGTGCTCCGATTTCTGATTATTATTAACATAAGAGCTCTATGGTTGTTTCCCATACGAATTGAACTTAAGAACTCTGTTGTAGTTTCTCATACAATTGTAATATGCGCCGTTATGTAAGTCGTGTTCGTGCCTAGTGTCCTTTGGCCATCACTAGCACGAGTTTTGTAGGACATTTGCTTACAGTTGTGGGCCAGAATAGAGCACTGCAGCTACTTGGCCATTATTATGGCTATAAACTATTATTCTGGCAAAAACTAGTTGAAGCTCAGCTGGCTGCGGCAACTGGCATATGGCATGTGGCATGTGGCAAGTGGCATGTGGCATGTGGCATGCTGCCTGCCGCCTGCCGCCTGTTTGTTGATATTTTTCTAAATTTAATTGCATTTCAGCAGAAGCTGGACTTGCCCTGACAGCCGGACAAATGTACAGACAGGATTAGATAGCCAAGCTGCCATGCAGTCTGCTCTCTTCGCTATCGCCATCTTCTTTCCGCATTCTCTGTCCCCCTGTCAGTAGCTGAGCCGCGGCATGCAGGCCTGCCCGGTGCTGTCCTTGTCTGAGACGGAGTCCTTGCGCAGTGGGAAGACAACTCAATTTGATGGCAAATCACATCATATGCTTTCCAAACACGTCCTCCACAAACGCAAAAATTTAAGTCACGAAAACAATTTTGTGAATTGTTTGGCGGCCAGTCGTCATTTGCCATCGCCACCCATCTCTCACTCTCTCTCACTCTATATCTTTCTCTATCTCTCTCTATCTCTATCTATCTCTATCACTGTTGAAGTCTTTTTACTTTGGGTCTATCAGTTGTATCTGTTCCCGTTGAGTTGCTTATGCTGCCAGTTAAACTGTTTTCGTCCTTTAAGCAGTCCTCTGAGTGGATTACAGTGCTTTATTGTCCTTCTGCCTGCGCCGTTCCGTTCAATCAGCTCGTTATCTCCACAGTCGCACATCGCATTGCGTCAATAAATAATGACAAATTCGTTGCTTCATTTCTTTGCCAACTCTGTACACCCGCACTCCCTTGTCCCTGTTTTCTTAGTGAGAAAAAAAAAACAATAGCAAAGCAACTCAAAAAGAAACAATCGACGTGCCGCGTTCTGAATTTGCATTAACTGCAAACTCGAGTGTCCCGTCTGCGATAGACTGAGACGAAAGAAAGAGAGAGAGAGACAGGCGCTCTTTAATTAAATGTCTTGCTATATTCATATAGCTACTAGTCTACAAGCTTTTCTAGCATATTTTCGTAAGCAAAGTCCACCATCAGCTATATGTTATTTATGAATATGTGCAGCGAATTAGCTATAAAAAGGTTACAAATTTAATCTGCGCTGATAAGTGTGCTATAGTTTTTGTTTTGCCAAAATTCTATGGTCGTTTTTATAATATATATATACATAATCTATATAAATAATTATTATTATAAATTATTATTTATTTTTTATTATTGTTATTCATAAAAATGTAAAAATGGTGGCGTCTAATAATTTTATAATTGTATTTCAATTTGTCAATTTCACAATTTCTTTTTATAAAAATCTTTTAGATTCGAAAAAACTTTTAATAATTTGAAAGTATTTATTAGAGTACTATAATTTACTAATTTATGTATATTTTTCCATTATATAATTTTAACAACAACACTGATACCAGATGTATTTAAATTAAAAAAATACAAAATGAACATTCTTAACCCAAGTTTGCCCCACATAAAATACCTAGTATATGAAGCAGCTACACAGCCAACTCATGAGTCATGACCTTTTTTCCACTTTGTGGTTATACACGGCTCCGGCTACTCTCATAAATCCGCTATAAATTGGATCTCAATGCAAGCAACAAACGGGTTTTCCACACCTTTTTGCTGCTGTCCATTGCCGGTTCTACGCCTATTTATTTATGTTTTTTTTTTATTTGGTCGCCTGAGACACTTGAGAGAACAATTAATTACCGTTAGGCACTGCTGTTGATGCTTCTCGAAATGGAACTGGAGATGGTCTGCTGGTGACGCCACACCTACCAATTAATTTTACATTTTTGAAGCGTTGCCGTAACGGCGACTGCAGTTGGCCAAGTTGAAGCTTGGCCCAATATCGAAAGCCAAAAAAGTAAAAAAAGAATATAATAAAAATTAAGATAAAAAAAGTTGTGAGCAAGATAAAGGGAAAAGTAGAGAAATCGAAGACAGCTGCCAAAAAAGGCGTTGCGTCGCCCAGTTCCAGTTTCAGTTCCAGTTGCAGAAAAACTGGCCAAAGGAGCTGCTGCTGGCCACGATGTCCTGCTCCTCCTCCCTCTCTCTCTCTCTCTCTCGCTTTTTCTGTGTCTCTTCAGGTCCTTTGGCCGGCAATTGAATCAGCAGCAGCAGTGGCAGCAGAAGGGTTATCATTACTTCCACATAATTTAATTTCGGCAGGCAAACGACCATTTGCATTTCAATACCAATAGTGGTGGTGGTGGTGGTGGTGGTGCTGAGGTGGTGCGACTGTGGTTTGTCTAGTAGATGAGGCAACGCTTTCGCTTCGCTTCGCTCCACATTTTTCTTACCATTTTTCAAAGTTTTGCCCCGACTGCTCATTGCACAAACTGAATTGAATCACCACATTACCAGTCTCCATGCTGGATACCCTTTTGTTATGAAGCCCCCTCTCCAACCATCCCTCCACGCCTATCAGCCGTCTAGTGGTAGCTGTAGCTGCTGCTTTTGCACATTTCGTGGGGCATTTTAAATTTTTTTGGCGGCCCAGAGTGCGACAGAGAGAGAGAGAGAGTTGCTGCTGCCAGATTTTCCATCATCATTCATAACAAAAGCAGTTGGCAGTTGCAGCTCAAAAAAAGAACTTCCAGTCAGTGCTAACCCACATGCAACCATACAACCCACAACCACCCACTTACCCATCCACTCACCCACACACTCTCTCACACACACACACACACACACACATACACACACACATATACCCAATGAACTAGCCCCATTTTTTGCGACATTTCCGTTTGCATTTGGCAAGCGGAAACGTCAGGCTGCCCATTGGACAATCAGGAGCGGAGTGGAGGAGTGGAACCAAAGGCTCAAAGGGGTGGTAGAAGGGGGGGGGTAGAGGGGGGAGGTGTGGATTGCCAGTCTTCGAGTTGTCTGTTGTTGCTGTTCTTGTTATCAACACAAAAGGCAACGGTTGAACATTGTTTGGTGTTGATAGCTGCCTCATGAATAACAAATGCACACGGCACGGCAGGTGGGTCGATTCATCTTAAAGAGACAACTGAGATAGCAATACATACACACACACACACACACAGTTCGAGTGTATGTGTGTGTGTGTGATTGACCCTTTGCCGAGGTTTGTTTATAAATTGGCAATTGATTTGTGGCTGGCAACAAAGCGAGTTGTCCTTTCAATTGCCCATTTCGATCAATTTCCACTGTGCAATGCTAAACAATTAAATCATTTTTATAGCCAAATGCTGTACAAATTTAGAGAATCCACAAGCATTCTCTGTCGCCCCCCACCCCCCTTGCAGCCCCCTCGTCATGTCTTCATTCTCGGCCTCAGTCGCATTGTGCTTTTGATTGATACCAGGACTTGAGGCAGCGCCATCGTCAACACAACAAAACCTCCAACAGTTTTGGCAGCCGTTGCCAATAATCAAAAACCGAAATGTCAATTTCAGTTAACAGTTTATGCACTTGCCAAAAGACCAACCAAAGAGCGAGAAAGACAGCGATAGTCTATAAGAGAGAGAGAGGAGAGAGAGAGAGAGAGAGGGGAGAGACACATCAGTGTCACTCTTATTGAAATGTCAAATGCATTTCACAATTGTCCTGCTCTTCGCATCTCCTATTTCCTATCTCCTGTTCCGTATCTCTTCACTTGTATCTCCATCTCTATATTATGTCTTTTTTTTTAGTCTATATTCTATACACATATCATATGATTGACTTCAGCCTGAGCCTATCTAATGTTATCCATCATGGCCATCAGTTATTTGCTGCATCAAAAGAGATTTACATTTTTTTTTTGTTTTTTGTTTTTGGTATATTTTCACAAATTCTTCATATGGCAGGCAAACTTAACTTACTTAACATTTCTAACTTTGCGAGTGTGTTGATTAAAATTTTGGCATGTATTAAAATTTAACTAAGTTTATTTTAGTATACATTCATATTTTATTAATTCATATTTTTTGTTTAATTTTTTTTTATGGGAAATTTTTAAAATTTACTTAGGTGGTTGATTATTTTGAATTAATTAATTACAAATTGTACATATATTAAATTTTCTTTATATTTATTTTTAAGTCAGTATCATAAGTAGTTTTTAAGTTCTCAGAAAATATGAAGATATTTAAAATTTACCATATATTGTAAATTTAATTAAAATGTAACTTCACCAACAATTATTTATAAATTTTACTAAATTGCCAAGTATTGTAATTTTAAAACTAGCTTTTATAATTTATTGCACTTAAATTCAAAATTTACTTTTCATTATATCATATTTTTGTTTAGTTCATAATTTAAATTTTTTTTTTCATCAGTCAAATAAATTAGCTTACTTACAATAAATTTTTTTAATAGTTTTATAAAAAAAAATAATGTTTCTTAAAAATTCAGCGGAATTAACAAAATTTTTCGCACCATCATTACATATAGAAATGCAGATAACGCTCATTAGTTGAGAACCTAAAGTCAAATGATATCCCATCCCTTTTGACTCTCCGTGTAGGTAGAGCAGGGTTGAATGGTGGGGGGGGGCAGGGTGGAGTCTAGAGGGAATTGGATACTCGACAGCCGTTGCCACGACAATAAATGAAATATTTTGAGCCCGTTCTCAATGTAATATCTCGCGCGATTTGCTGTTTGTCATATTTCATGCCCACGATTATAAAATGAAACATTGGCAAGGGAGGAGAAGTACCATTGGTAGAGTGGGGGGGGTGGAGGGACAGGGACTAAGAGTGGGTCGCAGTGCAATAAGCGAGGCTTCAATTGATAGATAAATAGTGAATGGGGTAGAAATCTGCAATGGGAGAGAGAGAAAGTGAGAGAGAAAGAGGTACAGTAAGAGGGAGGAGGGGAAGGTTGCTGGGGATATTGAGTAAATGGGGGTTAATTCGCATTTCTCGTTTGGAATTGCATTGCAAAACGCTAAGCCCCGATGTTGCTTAGTGCAAGCTGTGCAATGCCAGCTGTCTCTGTGTGTGTGATTGAATATTGAAAAAAGTTGGTGTGCGCTTTTAGGCGGCTGCAGAAATCAGAATCATGAACTGCGTATACTTAATGTGTATTCAAATTCAAACATATTATATGATTGATCACATGCAAAAGTGGGTTACCAATATATTGATTGTCTGAATTGCATGCTTAATTAATTACAAAATATTATTAGTTAGATCTATAATATTATTGCGAAAAATTTAATATTCCGCAAATATCTTCAGCTAAGCCATAGACTCGCCTGCATTTTGTAGTGTATTTTCCGTTTGCAGTTCGTATTCTTCCTCAGCTTTCCAATGGCAAAAGAATCGACAAATCGTCTGAATTGAAAATATGAAAAATGTGCGCTCAGCGTTTCGCTGGCAATTGTCAAGAGCACTAATAAATTTCATTTTGCATATTGGCCAGTTGTGGCAGATATGTTACAGTGAAGCCTCCGCCAGTTGCGCCATTTCTGGCACATCATCAACACAATGACAGACAGTGAGCCCACCTAGGCAGTATTCACTGTACCGTAAATCACATAGTTTATTGCGTTTATTAATCACAATAGCAAAATCACATACCAAAACTATATCAAATTAATTATTTCAATTCGATACCATAAAAAATAATAATTGAATTCTATATACTATTAAACAATTAAAAAATTCATTGTACCACGGGGAATCGAAATATGCAAATGAATAAACACATCTGCTGATTATCATTAGAACAGCTGCTCATAGTTCAGTTATATATGAAATGGAAGAGATAAAGCTTGAATTTAATGTTTGAAACGTACAAATAAAGATAAATTTCGAAAATCGGTTCAGGTTTGCCAAAGTTATCGCTTCTTAAATTTTACAAAATTATCAATTTTTGACCAGGAAGCTCTTTTTTTTTTACCATTTTTTCAGTATTTCGGGAATATTTTCTAAAGTATTGTTTCAAATCAAGTGCGGTAAGGTTTTCTATACATATTTTGATGTCAGAAAAGGTATAGTGAAAAAAATTTCGATTTTGAAAATTTTCACTTTATTGACATTTCATCCAGGGGTCATTATGCAAAAATGGCCAAAAAATTTTAAACTGAATTAATGGTGAAAAATTGTGACTCAGATTCGAAATAGAATCAAAAACATTTACGGAAATGCAAAAATTTTTTAAAATTAGTTGATTTTTGGCAAAGTTATGTCTTCTCAAAGTTAAAATATAACATAATCGGATTTTATTGCCATTTATCAATCATACAGCCACATTTAGAAAATTACTTAAACTGTTTGAAAACAGATTCAAAATAGGATTATAACTCTAAATCAAAATGTGTGAGAAATGTTGAATGTGTTCTTAAAAATACGATTTATTGGAAATATTTTACGTCCAGACAATCTCAGGCTACTTTAGTATATAGGTACGAGGTCTGGATATCAATTGGCGCAAGTCAAAGCCACTTCAGTGGCCACTACAGGACATCTTCAAGCGTTTAAAGCATAATGTCGCATTGGAGGGAGGAAGAGATGCTATTGGAGTAGCAATTGGAGATGTGTGAAGAGGACGAGTGACTGTGACTGAGAGTGAGAGAGAGAAGGAGATACACAAACAGTTTCTGAAAATATGCACTCAACTGATGATAATAATATTTATAAGACTCCTCAAGGACACTTAACGTCTAGTGTGTGTGTGTGTTTTTTTTTTTGTGGCCTGCGGATACGAACTACGTTTTCCACACGGACTTTTGCATAGATTTGGGCAGCCACTTGGCGTTTGGCATTGGAATTACCCTGGTGGCCACTTGCTGCTCTGCACAACTTGGCCACAATTTGCGCCTTAATTTGCCACATCAACAACACTATGGGAAGAGTACGAAAAAAAGTGAAACTTTTCTGTTTTTTTTTTCTTTCTTTTTTTTATAATAACAAAAGAGCACAACCACAGCGGGGCAAAGTGGCCGGGCAGCAGTAGCAACAACAATAATAACAATAACAACACATCAACAAAATGCGCCCCAAGGACTCTCGAAACTCTCAGCTACGTAAGCTATAAGCCCAGAGTTGACCCCCCCCCCACCCTACCACTCTCCCTTGTTGTTCTTAGAGCTGTTGTTGTTGTTGTTGTTGTTGGCATCACAAATATTGCTGCTCATCATTTTTATTTGTTTGCTTTCACTTGACTGGCAAAGGTGGCCTCCCGGGTGTCCGGTGAATTCCCGACCCGTTAGCCGAATGCCCAAAGCCACCTCACATACTCGCTATCTCTCTTCTTCTTCTTCTCCTTCTACTTCTACTTCTTCTTCATTTTTAGAAAAAAGTACGCTCCCTTGAACCGTTGTAACTTTGTTGATTTAACTCGCCCGAATCGCCCCAATAGCTTTGCTTTGCCTTTGCTTTTCTACCATATTTTTTTTTTTTTTTTTTTTTTTTTTGGGGTTTCTTGCTCTTCTGGTTGTATTGCCCACCGTACCACAGCCCACTGTACCCATCCCCCGTCGCCTGCTTTGGCAGTCTCGGCGTGCTTGGCAAACTTTGTTTACCTACGAAATTGAAGTGTGAAATAAGCAAAGTTGAATTATTCCTGGCGGACATGATAAACTGCGGCCCAGCGGCCTTGAGGCTTTCAACACAAATACATGCTGTCTCTTTCTCCCTACCTCTTTCTCTCTCTCTCTCTCTCTCTCTTATATATATATATATATATATATATATATATATATCTTTCTTTTTCTCTCTCACACACACATTCATATTTATATAGTCAACATTCTATTTGTGTCAATTTGCAGCTTTGACTTCTTTTTATGCCAGGTACCGGAGTTACGCTGGCATATTGTGTTTGTCTTACATGAAAATGTCGCTCACTTTTGCCGTTTCATTTTTAATTGCTATTATGTCTTTACTTTGGCTTAAGTTGCATATTTAATAATTTACATCTACAGTAAATTAAAGTAAAAATCGAAGTATTTGAAAAATATGTAAACTTAATATGAATAATTTCAATAATATAGGTATCTTTTGTGAATTATACAAGGAAGCTCATATGAAAGCTCAATAGTTTAATACGTTAATATGAAATAATAGAAGAGTTTCTCATGTAGTCAGTTCTCTATTTTTCCGTCCATTATTTTTGTTTAGCTTCTTAAGAATTCTTGTTAATTTTAATTAGAATTTTATTAAATGTATAAATTTATTAAAAAAAAAAACATTTATTTGTACATAAACTCAGCTTCATTGTAATTGTATTTCGACATAAACCGGTACCTGGAATCATGCAGTTGGGCAGCCCCCGCTTCAATTTTCTTACCTTCATTTTTGAGTTTCTTGTTGTTGACAGACCGCGGGGCAAACAAAACGCGCAAATGAAATTTGAAATTTGACGTTTGTCGTTTGATTTTTTATGCATTCAACTTTAGAGTTTCTTTCGTTTGGCAACAAAAGTGTTATAACTTTTCAAATATGCTCAATATCACTAATAAATTCCAATAGGTCTATGTTTTATAATTTATGCATTTGTGCAGTCTATAGTATATGATTATCATTTTGATTTTTTGCTATACATCATTCCATTCCCATGCGTTGCTATACAGTGTTTCATTGCCACTGTTCCGTCAAGCACAGTCGAGTTTCAAATTATGATTAGCTAAAGTAAAATCAAATTAACTTTTTCATTTCTGCTGCAGCTGCTTTGACTTCTATTTTTCAGTTTTTTTTTTTGGTTATATTTTTCTATTTTATTTTTTTTTTTGGGAGTGTGTAGATTAATTGGCCAAGAAAATGTTGCTGTGGCAACAGCGCTAGAAAAAAGGCCAAGGCCAGCATCGAAAGCATGCCCTGAAAACTTTGTTTCTGAAGTGGCTAATTTGATTTTGGGGCATTAATGGCAAAAAGTCGATTTTAATTAACTGCGATCGGGAGAACTCTTAATCGAAAGCGAGGCACCTAATAAAATTAACAACAACAGCAGCAATAACATATCCATGCATGTGGATGTGTGTGGGTGTGTGTGTGTGAGTGTGAGTGTGTATATAGGCCTGTCATCAGGACATAATTAATGGCAGCGACATGTTCTAAGTGGCAGTCACGATTTAGTTAATTCTTTTATCGATATATGTCGATAAGACGTGCCAACAGAACCTAGACAGCTGTGTCCCAGTCTCATAGTTCCCCTCTCTCCCTCTGTCATTCCTCTCTCTCTCTCTCTCTCTCTCTATCTCTGTCTCTGTCTCTTTCTGTTTGTGAGGCGTGTCCGCTGTATTAGGTCCCACGCCTACCCCGCCCACATTCGCTGCCAAATCCCACTCGAAATGCAATTACATACAGGACAGTCGAGTTCTCCAGTTTGAATGGATCTGTTCATTAGGGTGTCTGTCCTGCAGGACGTCCAGGATGTGGCATGCCTTCTGCTGTTGTTCTTCTTGTTGTCATTTTGTCGATTTTTATGATGCTTTAGCTTTTGCTTTCGCCGAGTAGCAGCAACAGCAACAGCAATAGCAACAATAATTTGCTATGTTGTTGCGCCAATTTGCAGTAAAAACGTAAGATTTTTGTTACATTTTTATTAGTTCTTAGACGAAATCCAATTAGTCCGCATTAGAGATGGCAGCATCAAAGACAACACGCTCAGCTCCTCTCTCAGTTCGTCTCTCTGCTCCCGGAATTCCTTTACACAAATTTTCAGTTTCATTTACTTTTCACTTTTGTTGTTGTAATATTTGTTTTATCTACAATTTTTTTTACTTGTGTTTTGGACAGCAACAAAATTTAGTGACTTAAAAGTGCAGTGGTTGAGCCTGAAATTCAAGGCAATCTTGTTCTTTTTTTTTTTTATTTTTCTTTTGTCTTTCGTTATTTTTTTGTGGCAGTGGCAGTGGCACGTGCAGCTAATGGCGGCCAGGAGCGCAGGTGGAGGTGTCGACTGGGGATTGGGCATAGTATGGACATAGCACTCGTAGTGGACGCAAGTTGCGGGCGTTCCTTTCTTATGACAAAAGTTTGCTCAGAAGTTGAGCGAAGTGAGGCGAGCGCAAAAAAGTATGCTATAAAAATTAATTAATGTAAAATGTGCAACTAATTAGCTAGCAGACACTAGACGAGACTCTGTCTCTGTCTCTCACACACACACTCTTCAACACTTACACACACACATATATACCCTCTGTGGCTTCCCTTTCTGTCTATCTCTATCTCTCTATACCTTTGTCTCTTTCACGCTTATCCTTTGAATATATAGTTTGCTCTCTCTAGCCTTCATGCTGTTAAAAATCTCAATGATATGCCTAATGACACTATTTCTATGGCTGTAGCTTAGAGATGTCGACGCGACGATATCCTATAAATTCAGCATACCTTTTTTTTTATTACATTGTTTTATTTTATTTTATTTATTTTTATTTTCTTTTATGTCAACATCGACAGAAATTAATTAAAATATCACATTAAAATTAAATTTAAAAATTAATAAAATTAAATATTTATATATTTATAAAATAAAAATTTGAATTAAATAAAAAGTAAATAAAACATAATTTCATATTTTTATTTGTATATTAATTTATTTTTATATAATTTTTCAGAAGCTGCGCAGATTCTGTACTAATTAATTTTATATATATGTTAAAAAATAAAATTAATTTATTAATTCTAAGGCTTTTAGTGCAAAATTAAATTAATTTTATTAAAAGTTTAATTTATTTATTATGTGTAAAAAAAGAAATAAAATTTATAATACTGTGAAATTTTGTGTATTAAAGATTTTTATAAATTTGCCTTCTGCTCTCATCTTTATACTATGCACGCTGTCAATAATTATTTCCATCATTTGTTGCAGTTTTGCTTCAAATGCATATTGCATGTTGTTGCTTCTATTGTTGTCATTGTTGTTGTTATTGTCGGTCTGTCTGGCGGCTGTCGGACTGCAGTCGAGGCACTTAACCTCAAAAGTGCACCGCAACATGACTAAGCCGACGATTAAACAACAATTGGCTGACAGTTATTTACACAAGTAGCCTGCGAGCTGCTAGATGCTCTCTTATATGTATGTATGTATATGGGATATGGAATGCCGACAGCATCAGCATCAGCATCAGCATCAGCATCAGATTCATATTGATGTGGCCACAACACAGCGACTGCTGCTCCAGCTCCAACGACAGCTCCAGTTTCAGCTGCTGCGGCTTATTGCAGACAATTGGTTAGTGGGTTGAGGGAAGTAGAGAGTAGAGTGGAGTAGAGTAGAGTATTGTGGATTGGCGGTATGGCCATTGTGATTGGGATTGCTGTGACTGCGATGCTGTGATTGCGATTGCGATTGCGACTGCGATTGTGTCTGATGCTGCCACGGCGCGGCTCGATTAAAACACAACAATTTACTGATTTCTTATTCAGCAGGAGCTACTCTGGTGTCTGGTATCTGGTATCTGGTAGCTGCCGTTGTTCATCCACAACGTAAACACAGACGAAAAACTGCTAAATCATTGCAATACAAAAACCAACAAAAGCCATTGCGTATTCTCTTCAACTCAATTCAACGAATCGCTTGCCACGTTGCGGCAAATGCCGCTGCTGCTGCTGCCACTACCATGATCTACGCTGCGCAAATATTGAAAATGCAATCCGTTCGTCGTCTATGCCAAGTATTGATATACATATGTATATAAGTGTATATGTATATCGATGGAGATATATATACATAGATATAGTATAATCTATATATGGATTGGCAGAGTGCTTTTAACAACGAAGCCCGCGTTGTCTGCACAATGATTTATTGACGGGCTCGGGCTCAGGCTCGGGATGCGAACAACTTCACTCCACTCGGGTTACTTGGGGTACTCCACAGTTTCGCACCATATTTAGTTGCCTCACCTCCATTCTCAGTCCTTTTCTCATCCTATTCCGTTTGGCATTATTTTTCACTCTCACTGCATTAGTTTAAACAGAGGTCTTGAGCCAAATTGCTGAGCCACCGAACAAAGTATGTTTAAGACTAGATGCCCGAACCGAATCGACAATTTATCTCGATATATATATATAGAACACAATTACAGCAATTAGAATTAGACACAACCCAAGAAGAGTAAGAGGAACAAAAAAAAAAAACATGGAAACAACAAAACAATAAAATCATAAGCACGACACTACAGTGCCCATAAAATGGCCAAAAGAGCTGCTTGGCCACATTACTGCCAACTAAATAAAGTGCAAGAAGTTGCCTTAACAAACAACAAGTCGACCAAAAAAGGCAACCTTCAACAAAATAAATGGTAAAACAAAACCGAAACTAACTGAAGTTCAGGCCCGAAGCTGCACTTGGCGAATATGCTGAAAAGTGTTGCATGCTTTTCAGCGCAAATGCATACAGCGAAATTCGAGAATTTACAAATAATATTATAATTAGTGAAATATTGGAGATTCATACAAAATTTCATTCATTTAAGTTTCCTTCAATTTTGTTTGCCTTTAGGATACATTTTATTGTTGAAGTGAGCTAAAATTACAATGTGAATGCATTGATTTTTCACAGTGTATGCCTTTCTAACCGAGTTGAAAATACTTCAATTCATTAGCAAAGTGCATTTTCTTGTAGAAAATGAAGAAAATATGCGACGGCACCGGACAACATTCGAATGCAGACTACGGTTCACAGACGGCAACTTCCAGCCCCTATGCTCTTCTTCTTATTATTATATTATATATATATGTATGTATGTATGTAGTTGTAAGCATGAGTCATGCAGTTAACAAATCTATAAATTAATGCTTAATGCTGTCTGCATGCAGTCAATGGAAGATTCTTCTTTATATATGTATGATATATATGTGTATGTTGGTATCATTTTGGGCCTTTAGATATTGCCCAAAGACCAAAAGTAATAAAGATGTGCTTAAAAATCATTCATTGAATTCGTGACAAAAGTACGCCAAAAAAATATAGGGAATAAAATTGAAAAAAAAAATAAAAAAAAATAAACTGAAAATATGGGGTGCAATAAGCGCAAATCTGTGAAGATCAGGTGGCGGGCAAAGAGAGGAAGAGGGGATACCAGGAGTACATAGCATACATTTGGCATTGGCGAGATGAAGATGTCAGTTGAGAAATGCGACTGAGCAAAAGACAATATTTGCTTGTCGACAGACAAGCAGGAGTTGGAGATGACGGTGGGGCAGAGGGAGCTGGAGACGAAGACGGAGGCAATGGCCCAAAATGAAAATGGCCAAGTGGCACTGGCAAACGAAAAAGTAAAATAAGATGGAAATAAAAAAAAAAAAGAAGCTGAACAAAAAACACAAGTAAATGTTCTGCAGAAGCGACGGTGGCAGCGAAGGAGCAACAGCGACTGCAGTAGCTGCGGCAGCGGCATTAAATGGCAAACGCGACAGAAATGCTGGAACTAAAAAAAAAGAATTTTAAAAAAATATCTAAAAAAAAAGAGAGCAAGTGAAAAACTAGCGGTTGTGCCTGCACAACTACAAGATACCCACTACAGTTAGGCAGTCCTAAGCAAGCAACAAATCCATATCGATGTGACTATCATGGATATCTCTTGGCACTCACAACTCTGCTGGCTAAGCTACCCCAAACAAGCCGCCATATAATTACAGGGTATACGCCTCGACTGCTGCCGATTAGATTTGACATGGGGGCGGTTATTCTTTTCTTCTCCATTTTTGACATGCTTTTTATGCTTCCTTTCTTTTCTTTTCATTTCATTTCTTTTTTTCCTCCTTTTTACTTTTTGTTCGTTTGGTGGCCGTGTGATGAATGAAATTATATGCAACATGCGCTGACCGCACCGGCACCAGCACTTGCAACTCCTTCCTCTGCCCCTTCCTTCACATGGTGGTGGGGAGAGGAGGACTCCTCGCTGTTGGAGTTAACAAAGGACAAGACGCAGCATGGACGGCAGGATAAGCGCATAGGCGGGCGATTTGTGGCTGGGATTGGGGATAGTTGGTGGGTCGGTGGCTGCCAGGAGCGGCTCAGGTGCAAGCGAACCGGACCAAGAGCCAAAATCACAGCGTCTGCCATTTTTGCAGGTCACTGAGCGCATTCAAAAGACAAAAGGCAATGCCGACAGTTGCCACAAATCGCTGAAATGCAATGGGGGAATAGAGGCAAAGGAGGGTTATTCCTCCTGGAGGAGCGGGTTAGGGGGCATATAGAAAGTGTGTGTCTGTGTGTGTGTGGCAAGTGAAGCTTTTGTTTGGCAACTGCAAAACTGCAAGTGACAAGCATTTTGCGTATGGCCATTAACCATGTAAATTGGTTATCCTCGTCTCTCATATCGAATTTGCGCCAGGAATGTCAAATTATTTAGCCACAAACTATGCAAAAGGATAATTGAATTGAGGATAACATTTGTAACATACTTTGTCAAGCCAGTCCGATAATTAAGGCCAGTTCAGTTGAAGTCCAGTCCGATGCTGACCTTAAATTAAGCACCAACAATGCCAACTACACATACACAATTATCAAGGATATGCAGTCAGCTGAAAGAAGTCTGGCAACAAACATACTTAATTATAAGCACAACATTCCCACAGATATTCGGGAATGTGTTGGCATCTTATGAATTTTCGGCCATCAGGTATTTGGTTACATGATTCGAATTTCTCAAAAGTTTTTCACATGCTCCCAGTTCTCTTTGAGCACATGCTCCACATTTCCTGCCCTCCATTCCCTTCCCACATCCAAAGCTGCTGCTGCACAATGCAGAACTTGAGTACTTGCGAATCTCAGTTTCAGTTTTGCTGCTGCAGAGAGAAAGAGAGAGAGGTTGAGAGAGAGAAAGAGAGAGATATAAAGAAAACTGTTATTAAATTCGATACTTTATATATACTGCACAAAATATTTTGCATACTTCAAGGCTCGAACTACACTGAGAGAATTTTTTGTAATATAAAATAATTAATAATCAATATAACCGTATTTATTCGAAGAATTTTAAAAAAATATCTAGATAATATATCTAGATAAATTAAATGAAAAAATGCAATTTAGTAAACTAACAATTTAATATTGAATTGGCTTATGTCTAAATTCAAAATATGTTATTTAATACAAAATAACAAGTTTATTCATTTTCTTAATTTGTTTTCTCAAATTCATATATTTTCTTCATTTATGGAAAATCCTTTCAATGATAAAAATATCACATTTTTTTGTATATACTCCTAATCTCATTTTATATAATTTTATATGATATAATATATATATATATTTTTAAATTTTATTCATAGATATGCAGCAACTCTTATACATATAGTGATATCTGCCACAGTGTGAGCTCTCAGTTTATAGCCTAATAATTTCCATATGAGATAAACATTAACGTGCAACATGGACATGGACAGGGGCATCAACATGGGGCATGGTCATGGCAATAGGTGTCAACGACAAAGTGTGCGACAGGCAAATAACTATGGATAAATAGGATGTCTGAGATTTAAGGTTTCCGCCAGTCACATCTATATCCTGAGAGAGAGAGAGAGAGAGAGAGAGAGAGAGAGAGAGAGAGAGAGAGAGAGAGATAGGGTGTTGTAGGAGGCCAGACACACTCGTCGGCAGGAGCATGGCAACCATAAAGTTGACTACAATAAAACACACATACTTATTAGTACTTTTTATGGGTGCAATCGAGGCGGGCAGGCGGCAGGCAACGGGCAGGAAACAGGCACAGTCTGATTTGTAATTCTCAAGGCTCTAAAGTTGGCCCAGGAATGTGGCATACAGAGAGTTCCTCAGCACGGACTCCGTTGCCGCTTAGCTGTGAACCCGCCGCACCAACAAGCAGCTGGGCTCATAATAAAAAAAAAAAAAACAGCTCGACTTTAGGCTCCATTTTTACAGTTCTACACAAGGCAACAACAACAATAACAACAACATCAACAAAAATGAAAAGATAAAAAAAATAAAATAAGTGTAGGAAAAATCTATGGAGCACCAACACAGGGAAGGGGGAGGAGGGGTGGGCCAACGGTTGATGGTGATGCTGATGGTAGTAACATCGTCGCCGTCGTCGTCGTCGTCGCCGTCTCGTGAGACAGTTGAATAGTTGCCACAAAAGAGAACGAGTCGAACTTTTGTCCAAAGCAGCTCGTAAAAATGCCCAAGTGAATAATAATAATCAGTAGTGGCTGCCTCTCCCCCTGCCACTCCTCATCGACATAGACACATGTGGCACACATGTGTATTTTGGGACTTTCTGCGTTGGGGTGTGGTGTGAGTGCTGGCTGACTTGGCCTTTCGTCCTTCCGCCTTCTCAGCTGGTAAGCAAGCGAAACTTTTATTGTCTGTTGAGCGAGCGAAATTCCTTACCAACTAGGAAATAATTAAGCGTAATTGAGTTAAGTTATTTCCGTCTCCCCTCTCCCTTAACCGTCTATCCATAGCATGACATGCCGCTGCTGCTGCTGCTTGAAGCGAAATAACCCCCAAGTAATGCCCAATTTACGCTCAAGTGCCCATAGACAACGCCATGTCTTCCGCTGCTCGTGCAACTTTAAGTGATTTGTCTACAACTTGTGGCACTATGTAATAATTGGTGCAAGCATGATCGGTCTGTGGGAGTTGCCCCAGAAAGGATCTGAACAGGCAGCAGCTTCAGTTGAAGCTCTACTGAAGCTTAAACAAAAAAGTGTTGCCTGCTTTTAAGCGCACATTTCACTTCATTATAGTTTATATAAATGCCGAACTTCTCTAGGCGAATAGCTACCAAATAAATCTATGCATAGTCAGTTTTTAATTGATTATTTTATCTTAATTGTATTTCAATTTTGTTTTTGTTTCTTTTGGTTATCTTAAATCATTTGAATTATTTGTATAAAAAGATAATAATATTCAAAGTGTCGCTCTATAAATTTTTCATATGTTTGTTGTATTATTATTAAATATTTCATATTATTAATATTAAGTGAGGAATGCGAGTTTCATCAAAATACCTTAAAAATATTGCCATTTTAAATTTAAATAACTATATACCAAAAATATTGCATAGTTTTCAGCGCCTAAATTGAGAGGACTTTCGAAGGCTCTATCTTAGGTGCATATATACTTAATTATTGACTATAAATTATTACACTGTATTTGTACACGTTGTGTGTGCATGTGTGTGTGTTTAAGTTGTTGTTGCTGCTGCACTTGCAGCATTCACATTTTTGGCCTAGAAACCAAGCTCAATGCGTACTTATTAAAAGCTTTGCTCTCTCTCCTTTTCTTTCTTTCTCTGTCTTTCTCTATATATATCTTCGCTGTCTCTGGGTGTGTTTTTGTTGCTGTTCGCTTGTCCCCTGTTAGTTTCTTTAGTTGCAGCTGTCAAATTGTACTTTCTTGCTGATGCCACAACAATAAGTTGAGGAGGCAACGGCAGCCCCAAACGGAAGCAGCGAGCGGAAGCGGCCACAAAGGCGGCAACAGAAAACTTCATTACAGTCTCTGTCCTCATCTTCAGTTGTTCAAATGCGCCGCATGGAGTGGGTCAGGGAGGAGCAGGGCGAGGACAAGGGAGAGGCAGATGGAGAGGGAGATGGAGAAGGAGAGAGGGGGCATGGGTAGTTGTAACCAAGCATGGCGCTTAACGCAAATTGAAAGCGAAGGAATGACATTCAATGCAATACTCGCACTCATGCTCGAACTCATACTTGTAATCCTGTGCCAAGGAGTTCGTCCTTTGCAATTGAGCTGCGAGTTTTGCGCAATTTATTGTTTTTATGCGTTTGTCGTGCATTTCTGTTTGCCGTCGTTTCTTTTGCTTCTGTCTTTGAGGTTGTATTTTGCTTTTCTGTTTTGTTTTGTTTTTTTTGTTTTTAAGTTTTTAGTTTTGGCATTGGGCATTATTAGATTACAAACTTTATATAGATAACTCTCCTTCTCTCTATTACTCGGTCTCTCTCTACCTCTATGTGTCTCTTTTATTTTTTTCGATGTGTCCTTGGAGGACGAAGTTAAGACTGTATCGTGGGTTGGCTTCAATCAGCACTTTAAACGTCGCTGCAGCCAATTATAGAAATTAGCCTTCAAATTGATAGTGAGACGGGACTAGAGAGAGAGAGAAAGAGAGAGAGAGAGAGAGAGTAAAAGGGAGAGATATAAAGAGATAGACAGAGAGAGAGAGAGGCAGAGAGAGGCAGTGTGAAAGAGAGAGGTGTTTCGCCAGAAAGTGTTTCACGTGCTGTTTGTCAAATACATCAACGCTTGTCGGTTACCAGCTTCACTGCCAGCACAATTGACAAGTTGGCTTCAACACTGCCACATACCACCTAGACTCTGTTCCAACTCACTTCCTTTCTCTCTCTCTCTCTCTTACATGTCCTGCCACACTTCGTAGCGCGGCAGCAGGCGACATTTGACAGTCGTTGGGCAAATGCTGCCCACTTAGACAGTCAGCAGTCAACTCTCCAACTAACTGACTAACAAGCCAACGCCACAGCTCCAACTCTCCTTTTCTCTCTCTCTCTCTCTCTCTCTCTCTCTCTCTCAGTCTCTCCCTCCCTTCTTGTGCCGTTCTCACTTGGTTCGAGCAGAGTCGCCTGTCAATTCAGTCAATGACTACACAAAAGCTATGCGCCTCTGCCAGCATAACATCCATACGTATATGTATATGTATGTGTGTATGTATGTGTGTGTGTGTGTGTGGCAGTGTGGTAGTGTGGGTGCGGTAGAAAATCTCTTTTAATTGCCAATCGTGTGGAAAAATGAATTTTCCATCGAATTAGTATTCTGTGGCTGAAATTCATTCATGGAGCACTCATTAGGAAATCCTCTAGCTTCCCCCCCGACACCTAGTGACCGCCCCTGTCCGCCCAGCCTCTACACCTCTCACCCACAGGCTACATAGATAGATACTTGGGCTACTATTACTACAACTTTGGCTGCTATGCTTGTTATCCTTGTTGCTGTTGTTTTCTTTTTTTCGGGGGGTCTTCTTTCTTTCTTTTTTTTTCTTTTGATTTGACGTGTTTCGCCCACGCAACCTCCCTCTCCCTCTCCCTCTTCCTCACTCTCACTACCTCTCTTTCCCTTGTTTGGTATGCCTTTATGTTATGAGTTGAGTCAACATATTTTGCAACACTTACAGGCTGCTTATGTGCCAGGAGCAGGAGCAAAAGCAGGAGCAGATGCAGGACCAGGTCCGACCCCTGTACCTCCCCGCTCCATGGTTGGCAACGATTGCCAGCACTCAAAATCAAAATCAAGGAAGTGACTATAATTTTGGTGTAGCATGTTGTCGGTACGTGTTTCAATATGTCAGCATCCGGTGATGAGTTTGTACGTACTACACTTGTTTGCCTCTGCCACTCTACCCTACTGCTCCGCCCTGCTCCCTGCCCACTGCCTCTCTGCCACTTCGCACCTCTCTGCTACTACAGTTTGCCACAGGCAGAGGCAGAGGCAGTGGTAGTGGCGGTGGCAGATCCCTTCCACTGACATATACAGTTAGTCAGTTGGGTCTATAGACAAGCACACACCCATTTACACACACACACACACACACACACACATGGTAGCTGCCACGTCGAACACGTGCTTCCTTCAACACTCCAACTCTGTCTCTCTCTGTGTGTGTTTCTCACTCTCTTTTGATTTCTGTGTGTGGTGATTTTTGTTGAGCACTCTTCAGTTATTTTATTGATGTTGTAAATTTCTGGTAATTGAGCTTAATTTTTATACAGTTGGTCAGACCCCCTACTCTAAACACCCCCAACCACTCTTCTCCAACTACAACCCTCAGTTCCACTCATACAACACTCACAGTTCACGCTTTTGTTTTATGTTGATTGGTTGACCAATAGCTACCCATCTCTCTCTCTCTCTCTCTGTATCTCTCTCCCTCTATCTTTCTCTCTCTCTCTCTCTCTCTCTGTGTCTCTCCCTCTCTCTCTCTGCCTCTTAGTGTATTGCTATTCAGATCTGCTTTTGAATGACCATAGAAATTTTTGCTTGGCATCGAGTATCGAGTATCTGCCACATTTCGAGCAAAGAGTATCGACTTTCGAGTACTTTGTGATTAGATTGAGAAACTGAATTCGTTCAACCTTTAATTTCTCAAGTTCCCTACATTTCTCTCACTCCCTCTCTACATTTTAATATGTGTATGAGTGTGTGTGTGTGTGTCGAGTAATTGGCAAATTGCAAAATTGCCATTTTGTAATTGAAATTAAATACTTGGGCATTGAGCTTAGCTCGAGTTGCTGCGTTCAAAAGGCAATTTCAATTAGGAACTTTTACAGTCGCAGATATGAAATTAAAATTATTTGCAAACAGCTGTGTCTCCCACACACACACACACACACACATACATATTTGTTGATTCTCTCTCTCTCTCTGTCTCTGTCTCTCTTTTCTATCTCTTTCACTCTCTCTCACACACACACAATGGAGTTGGGTCAGCGCTTTGCTGCTGTCATTGAAAATGACAACAATCCAAATAGAAACAGAGATAAAAAGCAAGTTTCACTCACAACAGATCGACGAACAGATACCCTTGATTATATTATTTCCTTCTTATTTATTAAGCTCAGAATTCAAACAACTAAATATGAAAGCCTAATAACACATTATCACATAAATCACATATCTTAATACTAATTTCATACTGAAATTTAAATAGAAAAAAAACTAGAAGCAATATTTGAAAATATAATAGAAATAATTATTTAATATATTAAATAATTCGCAGATTTACAGAAAAAAGCACATAAATTAAAAAAATCCAATAATAAATTATATGTACATATATATGTATATGTATGTAAGTATCATAGAAAACTCTATTATACTATTATTATCTTTTTATTCCCGGTATAAACTCATAGCCATAATTATGTGACACATTTGTTGATACAGTCCAGGGACTCTTGCTGGTGCTGTCAACGAGCAGGAAATTATGCAAAAAAGGACTAAGATCCTGAAGAGCATTTTGCCAAATGACAAATGAAAAAAAAATAAAATGTAATAAAAAACTAAAAATCTATATATATGTACATACATATATATAAATAAAAGAATAGAAAATAGATAAAAGGAAAGGAGAGAGAGAGAGAGAGAGATAGAGAGAGAGAGGGAGGGAAAGAGGGAAATTGTGCAACTTTTTCAACGCCCTCGTCCGCAACTTTGCCAATTCCATTTTCACAATCATGCGTTGAACTCTGAACTTTTGCATGTGTAAGTTGAGCATGTTGCTGCTGCGTATGTGTGTGTGTGTGTGTGTGTGTGTGTGTGCCAGTGTGAACACTCACACTTTTTTGGACAACTGGGTTTATCCCAAAATATGCCAAATGTGTGCAAATGCCCCCATACAGAAAAAAAAAATATAGAAACTTTTCTTTTGCTCTTCATCGCTTGCATTGGTCATAGTCATCGTCATCGCCATCGCCATCGTCATCGCCATCGTCATCGTTATCCCGGTTGTCGGTCACAGTTGTGTCTGCCGCATAGTCTACTATAGTTATATGGTCCTGATATGGTCCTTAGCCCAATGTCCTTCATCCAGTTGCGACCGAATGGCGTTGGCATTTGGCGTTTAGTTGCGGCTATTGAATGTGTAAAAATTATTGTAAACTTTTCAGACACACATCACACATCACTGACCCTCTCCTCACATTTTGAGGGTCAGAGTTCAATGTGGGTTACTGCCAGGGCTGCTGCAGGAATGGATGATGGGCGAGTGGTGGTGGGAAAGTATAGTTGCTGACCAGCCATTGGCGTGGAAATCAATTAAAAATGCTTGTTGCCCAACTTTGTTTTATGAGGTTTTGTATATTTAATGGATGAGCAGACAACACTTACAGGCACTCGTTGAAAGAGATAGTGATATGTGGTGTGAAAGAGTCAGATATACTCTGGCCATCTCTCTTCAATTTCTGTGTCAATTTTGTCAGCACTTTGAATCGAAGAAAAGTTTCAAATAATAAACTAAGTGAGTTTAAAGTTATATCCTAATAGTATATTATGATTTTTACACACATATGTATGTATATAATTTTCGGAGTATCTGAAACCTGGAAGGGCTGTATTTTCGATAAACTTTTGCCTTTGAGAGACTTTTGTTTATTTTCTTACCAGACATTGTTTTAGTTTCCAATATTTCATTGCTTTTCATTTGAATGTCCATCTTCAATCCGTTATAAGGTAATTTGACCACTAGTATGTTGCATAAGTCGAGAGTTCGAAAGAATCTATAGAGTTGCCATCCAGTGTTGCCATGTGCATTAAATATTGAAGTCAATGTAGATATCAAGCTTATAGAAATATGTAGAATAAAGTAAAAAATTGAAAATTTCCCGAATAAATTAATTTACATTATTTTAATATTTAGTAAATTATATACATAATTGTTGCTTAATTTATGCAAGTTATGAACTATATATTCCTTCACATAAGCAATAAATACAATTATTTGTGTATATTTATTTTATTTAAATAGTTTGTATTTTTTTCAAAATATTATTATTACTATAATTTAGTAAGCTTAAAAAAGTAAAAATTTGATTTCAATTTGCGTAGGATTATGCGGGAATAAAGCTAAATGGGCAACACTGCTTCCTACACAGTACAATGGGCCTCATCAACTGACTGCGGCGTCAACAAACAGCACTAAGATGAAGGAGAAGATGGAGAAGAAGAAGAAGGAGAAGAAGAAGAAGAGGAGTGTTACAGCATAGAAATTAAAAGTGAAACACGGCCTGTCCCGTCACAACACTTAACTCCATCATTCACATCCTTTCAGCCTCAGTTTCAGAATCCGTCTACGTCTCCGTCTCAGTTTTAGCCTGAATCTCCTGCTCAATCCCAGGAGCTGCAGCTACATCTACAGCTCCCATCACAATGCCATCGTTATTCAAGTGCTGGCGCGCCGCACTTCACTTCAAGAGCTTTCCTCTCGCTCTCTCTCGCTCTATTGCTATCTCTCTCTCTCTCTCTCTCTCTCTCTCTCTCTCTCTTTATGTTTTTCTCTCCCTCTCTCTTTCTGCATAGCACTTATGTAGGTGTTGAAAGCATATACGACTTGCAACTGCCATAGACGAGGCTCTCAGCAAGCATCGCAGAAGCTTCAGGCGATGGCAACTCCCAGTCGAGTATACCCCAATTAGAGGCACATGTGGCAGCTGCTGTCGCTGTTTGCCACTTGATGCGCCGCGTCCGTAATCCACTTTGACTTGGCCGCTTAAACTTGCCCTTTTGCCTTTGTTTCTTATGTTCTCCCATTCGCCGTTTCTTCCACCACTTCCTCTGTTTCTCTCCTTCTCTCTCACTCTCACTGCCTCTATCTCTTTCTCATTCTCTCTGTCTTGCTTGTTGAATATACTTAAAGGTTTAGCCACGCTGTTTTTTTTTCTCTGTGCCACACGCAACCATCGAAAACCGCGCTAAAAGTCAAAGGGGGAAAAAATTAAAAAAAAAGTAGGAAAGAGAAAAATAGAATAGAGAGAAAAAAGGAAAAGCTCAGCTGCAGCAAGAGCAAAAAATGCGAAGTAGAAGGTTGCAACAATGTTGCACTAATTGCGTCAGAGGAACTTGCCCCAGTCCAAGGCAAGGGCTCCCCCCTTGAACCCTCAGCTAGAAGCTCACTTCCATTTTCCACTTCCATTCGCACTACAATTTTCACTACCATCGCATTGAATTAAGCTAAATAATTTCGCTAGCCTTGTTGCTGTTGCTGTTGCTATTGTTGTTGTTGTTGTTGTTGTTGTTGTGTTTTTGCGGACACCCCGGCACCAACATCCACTTCCACTCCGCACTCCGCACTCTTACCCCTCTATCTCTCTCTCACTCTCTGTGAACCCGTATCTGTGTGGCACTGCCTGTTGCCTTGCTTAGTCCTGTGCTCCTTTTTATGCCCTTAGCTTTGTAATGGGCGCGTCATAAAACCATTTGAAGTCCTTGCGCATTTTTGCGACAGACGCCCAAAAACATTTATTTAATTGCAGTATTGTTGCTGTTGTTCCATCCACACTATATACATACTATATCTACATATAACCCGTGCCGATTTCCAACCACCCCCCTTCTAGTTACAACAACCCGCGCCTTGTAGGGCCGCTGCACAATCAGCAAATGGGCAAATTGTCAGTTTGTCATTGTTTGCATTTAACCTAATTTGGAATGGCGAATGGCGAATGGCGGACAACATTTGCCATTTTTGCATTACAAACACGTTCCGAGACATAAATTCTGTCAGGACTTAAAGCTTATATACGAAATTCTATGTATTAATTCTACATAATTTGTACATAACTCCTAGCTCTGATTTGCTTACTTCTCATATTTTGCCTGCCTGTTGATGGCTCCCAATTCTGTTTTAAGCTGAGAATTCTGAAACACGTTTCCAAGTATATATATAATTTTTCAACATTACAACTAAATACGACAAATTTTTAACTCTACTCAATTCTGGGACTCATAACTAGCATATTGCTTTTATTTGAGGTGTTTCTGATGAGTTTTCTCAAGTTATGGACAAAAATGTAGCTGAAAATCTGTATTTTTCGAAAAATCGGATTGCCTTTAACTTTGGTGTGCGATAACTTAGCCAAAAATCATCGGATTTTGATGAAATTAGAAATTTTGGAAATGACTTTAATGTAAGTTTAATACTGCGTCTATATTTCTCCCAAATTCACAAATTTAAATTTTTCGACTTTTTTGACCGAACTTACATACATTCCAACCCCTTTAAAAAATCATAAACAATTTAAGAAAATTTTAACACAATTTTTTTTTGACTGTAATCGATTCTGGGACTCATAACTAGCATATTGCTTTTTATTTGAAGTGTCTCTGATGAGTATTTCCAAAGATATGGCCAAAAATGTGTGAAAACATATTGTATAATTTTGATTTTATTTTAACTATGGACTGTAAGAACTTTGTCAAAACTCAACCTGCTGATTTGAGTTTAATTGAAATTTGGGAACTTGGGAAAATTTGATGGTGGATTAATGTCAGACAAAATGATGGATGTCTTGTTGCCTTTGTATGTCAATTTAAAATTTGTATAAATATACTTAGAATATGTAAATAGTATAGTGGAATATTGAGTATTCTGGGAGCGTGTCTGCTTATGTTTCGTCTGTCTGACTGTCCGACTGTCTGTCTGTTCATTGCTTGGGCTTCATTTGCTTGGGATGCCTAGTGTCAAATTGGCTGCCCAATAACAATAAAATGTGAAAATATAAACTCGCCATACTGCCGCCTACTAGAGAATGTCTTATTCACTCTCTCTCTCTCTCTCTCTCTCTCTCTGATTCTCTGACTCTCTGTCTCTATCTCTCTCTCGTTGTATATTTGTATCTCTGTGTTTGTTTTTATGGCTGTTAATAGAAAATGCTATGCACGGTTTCAGCTCCCTCCCTCTCTCTCTCTCTCTCTCTCTCTCTCTCTGTCTCTTTCTCTCTATGTCTCTTTCTCTATCTGTCTATCCCTCTTTGTCTGTCTTTCTAGCTTTCGTCACTGCGGTTTTAATATGACAATGGGCCAACAACAACAACAACTCCTTTAAGGGAAGACCATTAGCTCGTCAGGCGCGTCGGTTTAAATGAGAACGTGCCTCAGTTCTGCTCCGCCTTCCCCCCCTTCCATGCGTACGAATCTCATGTCTCATTTGACCTGAATTCTCTATTGACCATTCACTACCATTGCTCTCGTATTTTTTTTTTTTTTTTTTTGGCCCATTGGTGGTTTATCCTGCGGCCTGTGCCCGTCCAGTTTTGTCCTCATCCGTTGGCAGTTTCCCCTCAGCGCCAATAAAATGCGTTAAGAAAAATAGTTGTAAAACGTTTGATGCATACTAAAATCTGTTGCAATTGATTTGGATCCACAGCGTCCGTTTCACTAACTGTCTCTCAAAGTCTTTCCCCGCCTCCCTCCCACTCCCTCTCTCTATCTCTCTCTGTCTGTCTCTGCATTTCGCAGCTCATTACACGCACTGACACGCCCCCAATAACTCCAACATGAAATGGACTTGTTAACTTGTAAGCCTGTTAATCTGCTAATGCAAAATAAAACAAAGGAAAAATATACAAAAAATAGAATTATATAAAAAATATGTAAAAATTTGTCAGCGGATGAAAGGATGAACAAATAAGCAAAGTGGTGAGAAGAGGGGAAGATAAACAAAATACTTTACTTGAAATATAATCTTTGAGATAAACAATCCATTTCTCAGTGTTGTTAATATGTTGAAAATAGATTTTAACTTTTAATAAATAATTATTTTTAAGTTATACATGAACTTACTTAATATAAAATTATGTATAAAAAATGAAAATATTTATGAGATAATAAAATAATTAACATATATTGATGGTGTTACGAAAAGCTACCAAATATATAGTTAATGAAAAAGCCTAATTATCAGATTCTTAGATTCAATATTTTAGAAGTTCTAGTTTAGCTTTTATTCTATCCTTTTTATCACTTAAATTGCCAAACTTAATATAAATTAAATTTTCCGAAATTATCTCTCAGTCAGTCTTGCCAATTTCTCGAGCATAGATTTTAGCATTTTTCTTCGATTTTTTTACAGAGGTTTCATTACAGAGGCACTTGTGGTCCCATATACGCGACTTTAGTAGTATCTTCGCTTTCAGCAATCTGTGTACGAATATTGTCGCCGCTTTTTACAGAGTTTATTTTTTATGACTTTGCTGCAGAATCTTCATGCTACACTAAAGTTGACCCAGGCACCCAATGGCACAATTAAAGGAATGCCCTAGACGGGATGCCTTCAGATGGGAGGACAGGATGGACAGACAACAACCGTATCGCATGGCACGTCAAGTTGGGCGAAGGCACAACTGTTGACCGTAAACATGGCTGGCCATAAACTTTAAGTTCTCTTTTTAGCGTTACTTTTAGACGACTTCGACTTTGACTTGGACTTGGACTAGGGGTTGGAGTTGTGCTTCAAGTTTTGCTTTCGCTGCGTAATTGCAATTAATAAAGTGTGTTCATAATTATGGCAAAGACATCGGCTTAGGACGCATCATATGTGTCCTCGCATAACCCTCCTTCTCACTACTCCTTTTTAAGCTGCGCTTCGGCTTGTTTTTGCCAATTATTGGCATTAAAGCAAAGTAAATTATTGATAGCTTATAGTAAACAACTTCCCTCAAGTAAGAAACAAACAAAAGAAAAAATAAAGAGAAGCTGGAGAAAAACGTAAATTCATTTTTAAATATGACAAAACAATTGCAACAGCACGGGCGTGTTGTACAAGGACATGGCATGCCAGGAGCCACTCGAGGGGTTGGAGGTAATGTTAGACGGGCAAAAGGACAAGCTGTCGTTTTGGGTTGGCGCTCTTGGGGCTGGCGTCAGTCATTTATGACGAAGCAATGTGCTTGTAATAGTACTCGTACTAATGAGCCAAAATACACACACACACCCACACACACACACACAGCCACGTACACCCATCCACACACATACACAATCATACATTGATAGCAAACGCATGGGAGAAAATGAGGAGTGCGAAAAGTGGAGCACGCAAACAGACTCCCACAAGGACGTCCTTACGCGGCACAGTGGTTAGAATTGCTAAATGGGCAGTTAAATTTTAACTAATTTGATTATTATTAATTATTATTTTATTTTTAATTAATTATTTTCAATTTTATTTTTTTAGTTTGCTAATCATTTATTATTTTATTATTTATTTTATTTTGTTTTGTTTATTCAACTATTTATTTCACTTTGTTATTATACTTTAGCTTTCAATTCTTCTTTAATTTTTTTTTTTCGAATTGCATGCGCTTTTTAAACTTTAATTAAATTAGCTCTAAAATTCTTCCCTACATTTGTGACTAATTAAAGGAATTATTAATATCGTTGTAAAATTATTCAAAGAAGTATTTTTCTCGTATGCTTCTTTTATAGTTTTCATTTGATCAGCATGTTTTTTTAAATTTATTGGCTTTCAGCTTTTGAGCAATATTTTTGTAGTGTTGCCCACTGTGCGCGGTTCGCTTAGTTTATGGCGCTGCATGGGTAAATGGCAGTAGCTTTTGCGTATGAACATTTGAGCACATTCGTTTCAAATTATTTGCGCATTCGAGCAGCTGTAAACGATTACGTACAGATGCACACACTCACACACACACTCGTACACACACACACACTCACACACACACACTCACGCACACACATATAAAGTTAGGTATAGACTGCGTGTATTGATGGGGCTGTCGCGATTCAGGACGACACAAATACTTATCAGTCCCTAAGAAACAGTGTGTGTGTGTGTGTGTGCCTCTGTGTGTGAGTGTGCGTTGGTAGGAGTGTGCTTGGTTGGGTGTGCGTCTGGCCAAAATGTTCCCAATTGCCTGGACTCGTTTTGTGTGTTGCACATGTCCAAAGTCTGTCTTCGGCTGGCACATTATTGAGCCGTCTATGCAACACATTGCCCTCCTCACAACCAATTGGGGTGTGTGTGTGTGGGTGTGGGTGTGAGGTCCTTGCTTGGCATATTCTTGCTCCCCTTTTTTCTGCTCATTTTTTCTACTTAGTGTTGTTTTTTTTTTTTTTTTCTTTGGTTGGTGCTTAAGTTCGACAACTCAATAAAATGTGCTTTATGGTGGAAAAAAGGGCGCAGAAGTATCAGCAGCAGCAGTGGAGGTAGTGGAAGCTGCTAAAGAAATCAAGTACGAAGGTTATCGTTGAGACTGCTCGACTATGAGGCACCCTTTGGCTCTGTACACGAACAATCAATGATCGGAGATATGCCGCTTTTCGTATGTCGCGGAGTTATGATGTGTAATTTATATATAATTTATTAGAAAAGTCTGTAAGAGATCATAATACTAAATAGGGAAAATTTAAAATTCTATCAATTTGCACAACCCCGTAAAACCCGTTCATCAACCATTTTGAATGGGTCTAGGGTATAAACATTTGAAAAGCAAAAGGCAGCCCGACGTGGATAGGGTAAAAGTAAATGTTTGTTGATACACCAAAAGGTTCTCGCACAGCTGGTACCCCAAAACAATGTCTAACACACTACGCTCTATCTATATATATCTATCTCTCTCTCTCTCTGTTTCTGTCTCTGTCTCACTCTTGGTTGGCCTCTTTTGTGCACTGTGGGCCTCTGTTTCTATTTCTATTTCAGTTTCTGTTTCTGGTACTGATTCAGTTTCCGTTGGGGGAAAAGAGGACCTGGTTAGAAGCAGGTTTGGCATGAAACTGGCGGGCCTTGCCAATTGATTTGCCATAATTTAAGTTTTCTTTGCGTTGTTTTGTTTTTTGCTTTTCATTTTGTTTTTGTTGCTGGCACTTTTTGCGCTGTTGGCCAAATGCCGCCACCACGTTTTGTTGCCAAGGCCTTGAAGGCAACAGCACACGGCTGCAGACGCCTTTGTTTTGCGCTTCTTACTTATGTATAAATGAGAAAATCGTTTTATGATAACGGGCTAGCACAGTGCCACACTTTGCTTGCCACGTTGGGGCATCTGGCTTCATTTTATGCCGCAGCCACTCGCCTTTAATTTTGTTTTATTTCGTTTACACATTCCCAAATTCAATTATTGAGCGGGACTTTCTTTTTATCAGCTTTGGTTTTTGAAAAATTCTGCTCAAATCAGAAATATTTTGAATTTTATTAAATTTAAAAAAAAACACTTACTTATATTTGAAAATAATTAGTGTCAATTTGATGCTTGAACATATTATTAATTTAGCATTTAATTTAATTAATTTAACATGTAACTTATTAAATTGCCACAACATCTGACTGAATAATAAAATAATATACTATTAATAATAAATAATGTTATTTTTTTGTTATATATTATTAAGCGTATAATCCGTACTTTACAATGCAACTTAAAAATATATTTTTACAGAATTTATAAAACAATTCATTGCCTACTTTTCAGCGCCTTTTTAGCAACTGCTTAAAAAAACCCGTTTAAAGTTGTGTTGAGTATATTTTATATATTATTTTCCTTGTCTTTTGATAATGTAACGGAGTTCACTTTAAGAAGAGTTTAAAATCAGAATTCATTTTGGTTTTACTTTCTGATTTGATCGTGGGGCGAAGGCAGCTAAACTACAAACTATGCAAATGTTGTGGCAAACCAAACAGCACCTGTCTTTTCCTCTCTCACTCTATCACTCTCTCGTTTTCTCTTTCATACACACAAACACACAAACACACACATACACATAGTTACTACAGCTGTTTGTGGCACAGTGCGAAACGGGAGTCGTCGTCGAGTCGCGTAATTAAGGATTCGCGGACACTTAAGCGTGATAAGCGCACAAGCTGCGTTTTGGACACGTCGCTAGCTGTTTTTTTCTTCTACTTCTTTATTATTTTTTGGTATGTGTATGTGTGTTTGTGTGCGTGAAAGTGAGCTGCAGTATTCGATAGTCAAACGCACAAAAGGTACGACCAAAAAACTTGTAAGTTTTCGTGGGTTTTCTGAGAATTTCTGGCAAGGCGATAAGGAAACTTGCGGAGCGTTGTTGAACTTGCACTTAGCCATCAACTAATACCACTACACACAGTTAAACATATACATACATACATATGTATGTCCGTCTGTGTGTGTGTGTGTGTGTGTTGAAGTCAACTGCTGTGCGACGCTTTGGCAATTAATCAAAAGGTGCGTGATTATCGCACAAGGATAAGCGTTAGAGCGCGACAGTCTCAACTTCAACTTCAAATTCAACTTCACCTTCAAGATTGTTATGGCTACGTGTGACCCACGTGTGCGCCTGACTGTGTGAGTGTGTGTGTGTGTGTGTGTGTGGGTGTGTGTAAAGAAAGCAAATATTAAAACATATTTTAATCTAGCAAATGCAATGCTCTCTATTTCGCTCTTCCTCTCTCTTTATATGTATCTATATCCTATCTCTATCTTGTACACTTTCAGTTCAACTTTCACACGCTCAGTATGTGCTGCTGGTAAATAATAAATTTATCATTTGTCAGCAGTTAAATGCTTTTGCTGTGTGTGTCTGAGTGAGAGACCCAAAGAGAGAGAGAGAGAGAGAGAGAGAGAGAGAGAGAGCGACAGGGAGAGAGAGACAGAGAGCGTGCGGGAGGTGAGAGTGAAAGCGCACACGAAACCCGGCGACGAATTAATAATTCATTGCGTATACGACGCGTTGCCCACTAGACACAGCAAACTGTCATACGGCCACATGGCACACACACTCCGATTCACACACATACGTACATACATACATACATACATTTAGTCGCAATAAATCGTCAAGTTTATGTTTGAAGTGTTTATTGAATCCATGATATTCGACGCATTGCTGACTGCACGTTCCTTTTAGCACTGTCATCCCCCCCCCAGCACCACCACCACCCTCTTGAGCACATGGGGTCAGAGTTGTTCGCCCCTTGCCGCCTCTTAGCTGCCCCAGCCCAATAAGTTTCAGTTTGGTGTGGCCATCGAACAGTCATTTTGTCATTTGTGCAAATATTTGGACAACGTTTGTTGTTTGCTCCCAGTGTGTTGGGCTTGCAGATGGATTGGATGTGCTCCACCGATCGGTCATTTCATTCATATAACTTCCCATATACATATATTAATATATATATATATATATACACTCTAGGTATGTGTGTGTTTATTCGTATTATTATTTGTTATGCTGCGTTGAGTGCAGCAACTAAATGGAATATTAGATTTGTGGGCGAGAACACAGAGGTAGGTGGGGAGTATAAAGAGAAAGAGAGAGAGAGTGGGAGACAGAGTAAGGGTAGGTGTGAGAAAAAAGAGTTAATGACTGTCCTTGATTTGCTCAGCAAAAGATTTATTGTGTGTCTTAAAGACGTGCCAAGTATCTGTGAGTCGGGCACATTCGACTCTCTGCGCTTGTTATGATGATGACTCTTGTCGCCGCTGTTTGTTGTTGTTGCTGTTGTTGTTGTGCATTTATAGGCTGTTAGCCACTAGCTGACGCACACACACATACACACACATACTGCAACATACATACATACATACGTGTGTACATATACGTATCTACGTATCTTTTGGCGGCGTGGTGTTATTTTTTGTAAATCCTTTCAACGTGTCGACGGTGTGTCGGAAATGTTAAAATATTTGCACAGCCTGCCGGCAAACTGTTATGCCAGCTTCCACAATAACCAACCACCCCACCCCCACCCCCAGAAACCCCCCTCGCCCACACATATCCACTGCTCAAACCGGAACTCACACAGCAGTACTTCCCCACCACACCTCCCCTTCTATCAGCTGCTTACCTAGACAGAAACAACTTCACTTGACACCCGCAAAATACCCGTCAACAAGGGAGCAAGGGAGCCAGGAAGCAAGGAAGCAAGGAAGCGAGTGCGTCAACCATGTGAACTTCACTCTAGAGCAACTCTCTCATGTTCAAGCCGAGTTACGTGGGATTTGTTTGGTATTTGGCTGTGCGTGCGTGCCAGCCTGGACATAGCTCTCCTCCGCCCCTCCCCCACCAACCCACTCCCTGGCATGTGTCAGTTGTGAGCTGTGATATGTCTTTGGCAAATATTGATACAAGTATTTCCCAGCGCATTGCCGATAGAGACAGACAGACAGACAGATAAACGGGACGAAAGGCGACGGACAGACAGAAGGAAAGGACACTTGGCTGCCTTAAGTGTCAACGTTATTGTTTGCTCAGGCAAGTGATTGCTGTTTGCCACCATCAGCCATTCACACCGCCCTCCCTCTGCCACCAGCCCACTCTCCCACACACCCCCACAACCATTCACTACTTATGCTAACACCCAAAACCCATTCCCCGTTACAGCTGCCGCCCTCTGCTGTTGTTGCTGTCCGCAGCTCAGCAACAGTTACCAAATGAATTGGCCCGATCGTTCATTTCGCAGCAACATGCCACATGCTGCATGCCACACATGCACTGGGCAAAAGCCAGAGTTCATTAATTACACAAAACGAAAAGGCAAAATAAAAATGGACAGTAAAAAAACTAAAAGTAAAATGGCAGAATATACTTAATTTTTATTGCTAATTTGAAGACCACTTTATTTAATTAATGCGATGCCACTAGACTTTTTTTTTTTTTAAATATATTGTAATGAAGGTGAATAAAATATTATAAAAAAAAGATCTCCCTCTCCCTTTGTATATAATATTTTTGATACTTTTCTTAACATTTATGCAATTATTATAAAATCAGAAATTATTTTTATAATTGTATAATATGTGTTTTGTTTGTATTTCTATGGATAATTAATAATCTATTGCAAACTGGCTTTTGCTTCATATCTGTTCTAATTCGAGCAACACTTTCAGCTTCAATTTGAGCAACGTATTCAACTTAAGATGAAAATATATAACGGTAGGTGTCGCATTGTTCGATGTTGATCTACTTCGAGCAACGCATTCAGCTTCGATTTGAGCAACGTATTCAACTTAAGATGAAAATATATAACGGTAGGTGTCGCATTGTTCGATGTTGATCTACTTCGAGCAACGCATTCAGCTTCGATTTGAGCAACGTATTCAACTTAAGATGCAAATATATAACGGTAGGTGTCGCATTGTTCGATGTTGATCTACTTCGAGCAACGCATTCAGCTTCGATTTGAGCAACGTATTCAACTTAAGATGCAAATATATAACGGTAGGTGTCGCATTGTTCGATGTTGATCTACTTCGAGCAACGCATTCAGCTTACGTTTGAGCAGCGTATTCAACTTCAGACGAAGTTGTAACGGTATTCATTCGACATTGCTTGTGGATTATTTTGCCTTGAGCAACACATTCAGCTTAGGATTCATGAATGTTCTTTTTTGCTTACGACGAAGTATAAGAACACTCACTACATACATATCAAATTTTGATTGCTTGTTTGATACTGCGATAGTTGCATAATAGATGTTTTTAATATTGAGAACAATTTCAATATTTGATTGATAAATAATATTTATAAATTGTCTGCTAGATAAACAAGAATGAAGTGCAACATAATTAATTGTTAATATATTATTATATTTATATGAATGCTTAAATAAATAAATAGCTCAATAATATGTATATTAATTCAAAATAATTGCAATGCTTGTAGTTAACTAATATTGTACAAAATCTTATAAAAAAAAGCGAGAATTTTTTTCTAAGCTATTAGCTCTGCTGTATCATTATCAATGTTTTTATATCGTTTTTTGAGCTGCTTAAGATTTTGCACAGTGTATGCGCTTTTCGTTATTGCACTATATATGTACATACATACATTGACTGCGGGGTCAGTTGCATATGCAACCAACTAACCAAACACTTCAACACTTTTACTTTCAAGTGTGCACAGTTGGACTTTTCTATGATATCTCTCTCTGCCTCTCTCTATCGTTCGGCGAGTGTTGGGCAGACCGCATAACGGGGCTTAGCTTTGCACTGCCAACATCTTCTACAGTGAAGCTTGGCTCGCGTGCAGTCCATTAAATGAAACTTACTTCATGTTGTTAGGCCCAGGCGTGCCTCCACTCTATTGTTGCTGCTGCTGCTGCTGCTGCTGCTGTTGCTCTTTGTGTTTGTGTTTGTGTTTGCGTAGTAAATTAAATGATTTTTCACGCCAGCTATGTAGAGGGGAGAGATATGGTCCATGCCACATCAGGCCCGACCACGCCATGCGGTGCGTCCACAACATTTTTATGTGTTTGTTTGCGGCGGCAACAGGAGTTGAGAGTCGACTCGAGTCGAGTTGAGTGGAGTGGAGTGGAGATTGTTGCCTGAAGCTGGCTGCGTGCCACAGTTACTGCCACAGCCAGTGCTTCCTCGTCTGCGCCTTTTTGGCAATGTTTTAACGTTAATTCATGGTCGTATTTTTATGTTGCACTCGTTGCCGCGTCTGCCTTTATTGGCCCAACGGCAGGCGGCGCTAAAGTGTTTACTAAATAAGCAGATTTCCTTTTGTCTCCAGCAACAACTGCGGCTGGCTGTGGCGTAGTCGTGTTGGGTGGTGGGGGGTGGCATGAGGCAGGTGGCAGGTGGCACAGGTCGCGCTAATGGAATGGCTTTTGTATGGCTTAACCTGCTCCAACAACATTTCGCTCGCTTGACTTATTTAATTAAATCAGTATCAGTTTCAGTTTCGTGGCTTTAAGGCGACAATCCCCCTAACTCCCCTAACTCTCTGCTAACTCTGAGCTAAGCTGTCGAAATAGGACACATAATGAGGCAGATTTTCGACTGATGTGGATGGATCTCTTTCACATTGCGTTGTTCGGTCTAACGACATGACCAAAATCCAAACGCAAAATTCAAAATTCAAAAAAAAAGAAAAAACTGAAACAGACGTGAAAAAGTCTTGGACATAAAACTTTGCAAATTGCGGACGAACATTGATGAAATGAAAAACTAAAGCAAGAGCAAAAGTGACAGTGACTGTGACTGTCGCAGTGGCAGTTGCATAGACAGACCTAGAAAGAGACAGCGGTAGTCTTGGTGTTGCAACATAACTGTATGTAGCATGTATGAGGGGCCATGTATGGGTTATGGTTGCAATTGCCACAGCACAGATGCCATAAAAACTGGGCAAACAACTTGCAACTTGCTACATTGTGTTGCAGGCTCTCAAATAAATAAATAAGAATGGAAATAAATTAAAAAAAAATATGTGAAAAAATATATAAATCATATGTTTATATATATGTAAATCAATTTATAAAAAAAGAAAATGGAAAATATTGAAAAGCAGAATATTTAAGAAATCAAAACTTTATTAACTCCTGAGAAAATCAATTTATAGAAAGATAGAATATATTGAAAAACAATATATTAATAAAAAGAAATAATATTTTTTATAAAAGGTAAGTAGAAAAAAGGTTCACTTAAGTTAAGTTAAATTCATTTAATATTGAAATTATAGAATTAAAAAAATATATTTTGTAATTTTACCCATTTTTACAATTTATAATTTTACAATTTTTTCTATTAAATTCTAAAATGTAATTAATTTAACTTAATTTTATTTTGTATCCTAAATACAATGTTTATAGATATTTAATTTAAATTCAGTTTTGTTTATTTAATTAATTTATTAACTAATTTGATTATTATACCTCTTTTATGATTCACCTCAAATTTTAAATACAATAATTTCAAAATTAATTGAATTTAACTTAATTTAAGTGTTACTTTTTCCTAATTTTAATATAAATTTTATTACTTTTCATTTTTAAATTAGATACGTAATATCGGCATACAAGCCGATTCAGAGACAAATTTCTGTCTTTTTTTAAATCATTTTGATGTCAGAAATCTATTGGGTACAAAGTTTACGATTTTAAAACTTTCGCTTTTCTGACATTTTTGCAAAAGGGTTAGTATCGAAAATCGGTTAAGGTGTGGAAAAGCTATTGTTTCTCAAAGATGAGGAAGATTTCATTTTTATGCTATTTGTTATTTCGTCATTGTATCAATACTTTGGCCATATTTTGTAAAATATTAGACCAAAACAAGTGCGCTACGATATTTTATACATATTTTGATGTCAGAAATAGATTGGGCTCAAAGATCCGAATTCAAAATTTTCGCTGTTCTGACATTTTTGCAAGGGGTAAGTATGCAAAAATGTCCAAAAATGTGTCAAAATTGAAAACAGACAATAGGGAAAAATTTTTTATGAAGAATCAAAAAGTTATCAAAACCATTGACAAAAATGCAAAAATTTTGAAAATCGGTTGATTTTTAGCTAAATTATGGCTACTCAAAGTTGTAAATGCATCGAGTTTTTGTACCAATAAACAGGTATTTTAAAATTTTTCACTTTCTTTGGCACATATTTTAAAACATGTAATAAACTTTTGATACCGAAATTCTGCGTCATCGTGAAAGTATGCAATAGAAAATTACTGGTGAGCCGGCAGCTGTTAAGTTTGTTTTAATTGAGATCAGCTGCTGCGCATGAGTAATCGATTGGCGGCCAACGAAAATTTTTGAAAAACATTGTAAGTTATATTAACTGTTATCTTTAATTATAGTGAACAAGATCAGCTTTAATCATGTGTTTTATATAGACTTCGATCGCAGCTTTCGATCTAACACACAAATTTCGGATCTTAATAAATTGTTATTTTTTTTGACATTTTTTCGCTGTTTTGATACATGAACTCAGTATACATATGTTCGCACATTGTTAGATCGAATTTGTGGAAAGCTGTTCGTGTGAGTCGATCCGGGTATGTGCTATCTAACTGAAATGTCGCATCTAAATTGCTAAAACATAAACTGATCTCTGTGTGCTGAGGCATAACAATGAAACGATGAATGTGTCTCTATCACGCTCTGACGTTGTGGCAGGAGTGTGTGGCAATAAGTTAACGATGGCACCTACCTAAGGTGCATGCAACTTGATGCTGTTAACGGGAAGCGAAGGCTAAAATAAATCTTGCACAATAAGTTTGGAGTTGGTGTTGGCGTCAAAATGCTCAAAGCGACACGAGAACAGGAACAACAAAAGCCAAGTGGAACCACAATGACATGAGGCAAGGACAGAAAGAGAGAGAGACAGTGTAGAAGAGAGTGGAAGAGAGGTGGAAGGGGAGAGAATGAGGGGGGGGTGGGCGAAGCGTTGACTGTCGGCTGCCAGGCAAAAATAGCCTTATCAGTTCCTGTTTCCTGTCGAAAGTTTTCATATTTTTGCGCGTGGATGCAACAACAACAGCAACACTTGCAACAACAAGAACAACAACAACAACAGCAACAATAGTAAAAGTAAACAGCGCGATGATGACAAAGCAACACACGGAAAGTGTTGCCATTTTTCGTGCTGCGCTCCTTCTCCTCCCTTTTTCTTTCATTTTGACTTCTTTTTTTTTTGTATTTTTTTGGTTTTGCCTTCGCACAGAGTTTTTTGCACATTGCACGCCCCCTATCTCCACCACTCCCCCCATTTACCCACCCCTCGCCACCCCGCACATACATAAACACACAGAGACACTGGGCAACAGTAACCACAATAAAAAGCAGGAAATATTTAAACATTTTTCTTTTAGTTTTGCATGAAACGGCGTCGCTGCCAACGTCGACTGCAACAGCTACTGCGACTGCGACGCGGCAGCGCAACCATTTTCACACTTATTGTCAGATTTTGCTTTGTGTTTTGCCTTCGTTGTTGTCATCACCTCCGCGCTTGCCACACCCTGCGCCCATTACTCTGCACGTCGTCGTCGTCGTCCTCGTCGTCGTCGTCATCGTCGTTGCTGTTGTCGTTTTGCTGTGAAACGACGCACAGCCGAGATAACACGTCGCAACTAGGGAAAAGCTGCAACAATTTTTATGTTGCAACTGTAAATGTGGCTGCCACACGGAGAGGCACCCAACTGCTGGCAATGGCAATGGCAACGGCAACGGCAACGGACAACGAACCATGCCAACAACGAGTGCCCGCAATCCGCAAAAGCAACCAGCTCTCTATGCCACACACATCACACTTGCCACACATATGTTGCACACTCACCCACACACACCCACATGCCACATATGCCTGGCAAACGCTCAATTTGTTTTGCCTTTTGTCTGCGCCTCTCGCAACTCCTTGCTGCCACTCTTACTCTTCCCGTTGGAAGTCCTTTGGCTCCATCTGTGTGTGTGTGTGTGCGTGTGTGTTTTGATGGCATTCTTAAATTTACAGGATATGTGCATAATTTTGTAAGGGACAATGCGCCTGTCAAGTTCACTTAGTGCCCTATCTAATCACATTCCCCTGCCAAGAAACTCTCCGATTTGCCTTTGTAACTTCGGCCGTATCAAACAGCTTCTGTCATACATCATGCGCTACTCTTACGATATTCAAGAAATTTATAAGCATAGTTTCAGGTAACTTTAAACAAGTGACAATTTCACTAAGACGGTCATATTTAATAGATCTTTAAGCATATACATTAAAATATATTTGCATGTGAGAAATTCACTTTTCAATATTGTTTGCTTTTAACATTCATAATTAAAAAAATATTTATTTAACTAATTTTTGTTTTTTTATTTTAATCTAATTTATTGGTCGTAAATTAATTTATTTTTTATGTATTAGTCAACTCTTTTTAAATAGTTGATAATGAAATGTTTGAAAATTATAAATATTTTTATAGATCTGTAATTAGAATTTAATTTTGAATTGTTTGTAGAAAATGTTTATTTGATTTGCGAATTAATTACGATAAGTATGCAAAGTCATTTTATACGATACAACTGACTTGTGGAATGTGGAACATACTGAGTATAGAATAAAAATAAATTTAAAAAAAGTTTAAAATTATTTTATTGTTTCGTTATGTTTTTTTTTTGTATTGGTTTTTGAGCGAAACGTGACATTTGCCTGTTCATAATTGTGGCAACTCCACTATTGATGTATGAATGATTGTAGGTATGTATTATATGTGAGTATGTATGTAAGTTTGTGTGTATGTGTGATTGTATGCACTCCTATCTTGCATATGTATGTGTAGACTGCTCATAGTCATATGAGAGCTTTTGACAATAAGTTTCAATTCCAAAACAAGTGTGTGTCTCTTTGTGTGTGTGTGTGTGTGTGTGTGTGTGTGTGTACGTGTAATATGAGTAACACTTATCAAAAGTTTGTTGCTAACACATGCAAATTGAAATGTCCCACTACACACACACACACACACAAACACACACACACACACACACACACACATACACATGGATGCAGACAGACACAGACACATTCGCAGACGCAGACATTGGCACATTGTTGCCAAGCAGTTTGCCACACGTACTGTGCGCGTACATGAGACGGAGTCGCACACGTGCACACAGTTCCAAAAATAGGCAAATCACCTACCGCTCTTGCCACCAACCATCTCCCCTCTCCTCAACACTGCCTCCTCCCCTCGTGCACTTCTTGAGAGGGTAGCACCTGCAACAAACTGAGCAAGAAGCTGAAGGTGTCACTAACATTTGCTTACTCCTCTTCTCCTCAGCCTCTTCTCTCTCTCTCTCTCTCTCTCTCTCTCTCTCTCTGTCTCCTTTCTCTCTCTTCTCTTTCAGTCTTTGTCGCGCACACATTTTACTCACCGAGTACATGGCCTCTAACTTCCGCCTGTTTTAACACCTAACAACCAAAAGAAACCAACAACCAAACTTGACGCTGCTTGTTGCTGCCGTTGCTTTTTCTGTTGCATACTTATTAGGGCTGCAGCATGTGTTTTGAGTCCTCGTTGCTGTTGTTGCTGTTCTTTTTATACCTTGTCGACAAATCGCAGAAAGGTATGCCAGCTGTCTCTAGATTAACATAAATCAGCGATTGCTGCAATACCTTTGGGCAGGAGCGCTGTCTAGACTGTGTACGCGGTATTTTATAGTTGAGCTGACGTGATTTTCATATTTTGCCAAAATTTGCACACAAGCTTTTGAACTATAGGTTTTTTTGCCAAAAAGCTGCTATAAACCCCATTTATAAAAGTTAAACTATCAAAATAATTTTGATCGCTCTGTATCAAAAAAAGAGTGACCATCAAAGTTGTATACCAAAAATTTTCATAGGTGGCGCCACTGTGGCGAAATCAGGTTTGAAACTCGGCTGTTTATATCCATGGGCGCAATCAGTGCAGATGTGCATTTTTTAGTCTATTTGTCAATATCAAATAACTATGAATAAAACTCTAGTCTGATCAAATTTTTGTAATGCAATCGAATCAGTGGGATTTGTACTGCATGTTCTGATATCTGAAGTGTTTGAAGTCGTTGTGGTGTCTCCGTACTTATATGTCAAAATAAGTGTTCTAACAAGTACAGATTTGTTAATAAGTTTAATTTTTAGAAAGGGTTAAAAAGTGTGCCGTATTAGGAAATACGATGTTACCTATTGTATGTCGTAAAGTAATTAATTATTGTTTAATTGCATATAGTCAGAATTGCCAGGTTCAACCCGATATTTTGGAATTTTAACTTTTGGGGCATAACCTCAAATTCAACAGCTCAGAGTTGGTTACCATTTGAAATGCAATAAATACACATGTATTCTTCAATTTTACTAATTTTTTTTGTTGAATTAATAATTATAAATATTATTACTTATAATTTTGCAGTTTTACATGCTTTTTTAATAATATCAATGTTTAAACACTCGTTATTAAAAATAACCCCAAATAAAAAAAAAAAATAAAAATAAAAAAAATGGGCGGTGCCACACCAAAATTTTTTTTTTTTAATTCTACTTTCTATTGGTTATATCTACCAGATAAAAAAAACTAAACCAAAATATCTTGTTTCATTCATGAGATATTAATATAAAACACGAAAAGTCAAAAAAGGGCTATAGTGCTTTGTTAGTGAGTGTATGTAGGTGTGTGTGTGTGTGTGTGTGTGTGTGTGTGTGTGTGTGTAGTGTGTGTACGTGTGCGGATTTTCAACATGAGTTTTAGAAACAAAAGTTTTTGATTTCTTTGTTCGCCTGCTTATTGTTGTTCTTATTGTTGTGCTTCCCCACTCTCCCATTCCCAGTACAATTTTCCATGTGCGTATGTGTGTGTGTTTTTTATACTTGTCACAGCAACTTTTTATTTGAAGTATATGCGCAGTTGTCATTTCTGAGCGCGCTACTCTCCTCCCTCCATCTTCCCCCCCTGCCAATGCATAGATATGATATAATTGCAGCTTTTGACTGTCGAAAGTTTTTGGGATTTTCGCAGTTTGATTTTTTGTTCCAATTTTATTTTTTGCTCTCTCTCTCTCTCTCTCTCTCTCTCTCTCTCTCTCTTATTATTATTTTTTTTTTGTCTATTTTGTGTGGCCAACAAAATAAGTGTCGTAAAAGCCAGCTGCAATTCATTTAGGCCAATAAAAGCCAAAGTCGTTATAATTGCATAATTATGGCAGCAAGTGCTTCGTTGACACCAAAAAAATGGAGGAGAAGCAGAGCAAAGAGATAGAGAACGATAGAGAATGACTGAGAGAGAGTTAGAGATTTAGGGAAGTTGCAAGATTTCTAATTGAATTACATTTATTAAGAAATTTTTAGTTTTTGCAGGCTAAATTTCACAATGTTGCCACTAACTCACCACACCTCTCCCTCTCTCTCTCTCTCTCTCTCTCTTTCACTCTGATTGTATGTTGAGAACAGGGCATAGATATATAGTGTGTATATATGTATATGGCATATTTGTAATTTAATATGACTGACATTCGCGTTCTTCGCTGACAAGTTTAATGCCACGCCAAAAGACCCATCCAGTGGTGCAAGATAACCACCCAACCACCCACTTAGGCAGCCAAGCAAATCAGTAAGGGCAAGTCAGCCCCACCAACCCCTACCAGTTTTGGGGGCACGTCGTCTATCGTCTATTGGATAATTAAGCCACTTTGCGACAGGTTTGACAGCCTTACTTTGAATCGTCAACTCCTGAGGCAGACGACGATGGCGACGACGTTGATGCCGCTGTTGCCACTGCCACAGTCTCTGCCACTGCCACTGCCAATGCCACCGCGCTCAATTTCATTTTTTGGTGGTAAGACAGACAACTTGAGAGATTGTCGATTGGGGCAGCATTTGTTTTGGTTTTGGATTTTGGATTTTGGATGTTGTTTTTGTTGGCCCACAAAACTTGCAAGTTCAATTAAATGTTGAGTTGGAGTTGTCAACGATGGATATATTTGTGGTCAGATCGAAGATATTGAAATATTGAAAAATTATGATGTCTCCCTCTCTACTTCTCTATCTCTCTCTCTCTCTCTCTGTCTTGTTGTCAGTTCTTGTGCTGATTGCAAAATGCAATTCACATTAAAAACTTTCAGTTGGCCAAGTTGTGCGTGGTAAAAGTTCTATCAGTTCTATATTTTTTTGTTTACTCATCTTTTTTTTTTTTTTTTTTTGAATGATTGACGACTGAACAATTGCAGTTGGAATATGGCAATGGGAACTGATTACGATTGTGGCAAGTGTTGCAAGTTGTGAGCAGCTGCAGTTTGCAATGGTTTTTTTTTTTTTTTTGGAGGGGCAAGAGGCAGACAGCTGAGCTGAGGCAGTTAATCAACCACTAAATGGCGGGCCTTCATCTTCAGCATTGTACCTTTTGGCATTGATGATGATTAGACGATAGTCGCTGCACGATGGACGATGATGACATGTGGCATGAGTTGCAAGCGTGGCTTGATAAACGAACAAGATATGCCAAAAGTCGAAGTCAGAAGCTGTGCCTGTGCCTGTGTCTGTGACAGCAGCAATCTGCCGACTATCGTGTCTCGAGTCTCGACTCTCGACGACGACATCGTATCAGGCGCCCAACCGCGTTGCTGCTTGCCACAAACCCAAGCCGCCAAATGCCACCACAGCTTGTAGCAATTGTCGTACCATTTGTCAGAAGGACGCGTCGACACTCCTCCCTCGCGTCGCGCTGCGCATGTGCCAACGGCCATTGCCAGCCAGCGTCGCGTCCCCCCCATCCAAATGCAATGAGTTCCACCACGTGGCTGGCATGTGGACGTCAACTAGCACATGGTGGATGGCATTCGTTTCGAAAATCCACTTCGACAATTGGCAGCGACAATTCGTATGTTCCCCCATTCGGCTCCATGCTTCGGCCAACGCCAGCATCCAGCATCCAACGGCTGCCGATACGACAGCAGCCGAACCACATTTCACGAACACGCTTCGTACTCGTCGCCGACGTCGTCAACAGCCGACGTCGTCGTTGGGCGACGCAATTGATGCTGTGTGTGCTGCCAGTGCCTTGCATTGCTTTCAGTTGATCATCAACGTCTCCATCGGCTGGTTGGTTGAACGCATCGCATCGCATCGCAGCACACACACGCACACATACGCACACACACGTACGAGAGCAGAGACGCACGCTCGCATGCTCAGAGTTGTACGCGCGTGTTTAACGGTCATCAATCCGCAAAGTGCATTCAATTAATCAACTAATTAATCGACTCAAAAGTGTTCAGCAATTTAACATCGTTTTTTTTTCTCATTATTTTCTTTCGATATTTGTGCTGAGATTGTGTGTGCATACATGCTGAGAATTCATGTGCTTTTTGTTATCCCAAGTGACTGAGAGAGGGTTAGATTTCTCTCAAATTCTCTCAGGCAAATTATCTGAGAAGTAACTCTGCCCAGCAAACTATACAGTTATCGTTGCATCTTGGAACCGTGTCAATGAAATTGTTTATGGTCTCCAAACTTCAGCTACATCGTTACCATCTGGTTCCCATCAATCGCAATGATAAAATGCTGATCGTCATTTTGTTGGTTGTGGCGCTTATCGAAGGTAACAAATCCAATAAGAGTCCCTAAAATGTTAAAAAAAAATTGCATTTTACGCAACTTAACTAAAACTAATATATTTTTATAGATTCAGTTCTTTTTTAACTGATTTCTGAATATTTCTTCGAACACCTTCTAAAGTCTTCTTTATGCGAAACATAAATTGCTTAGAGTTTTAAAATTTTCAGTTTCTTTCCTTTTTTTAAAACTTTGTACAAATTCAGTTGGAATATTTAAAAAAATCGTTTTTAAAGGTAACTTGAAAGAAAATGGCTAAATTTAAATAATATTTATCCAAAAATAATTAAATGATTTTCTCAAAAGACCCATTTCATTTATTGCTCAAAATTTGATGGAAAGTCAAAAAAAAAAAAAAAATTGTATATAAAAGGTGTTAATAAATTATGGGATGTAAATTTTTCTTTTTGTATATTGAAAATTTTCAATATGCCAATTTATTCACACCTCTTAAATAAAGTTTTAAATAGAACGCTCTGCATTTCCATATTGATTCGTTTCAATACTATATCGTTCCAATTCATCAAGATTTGAAAACATTCAACATGATATTTTTGACTAAACATGATAATTTCTATAAAATTCGCAACTTAAAAATGCATAGAATGAATAAATATTTGGACGGAACCCATAAATACATTTTAATGAACAGGTGCATAATTTTCAATAATTTTCGCTATCCCATCTCAATCAATGAAATTATGCAGAGATCAATGAAGATATATAGATGAATTTAACGTATGCATTAATGATACTGAATCTTAGTGTAAATCTACGGCTAAGTTGTGTTAATTCTCCATCTGACACTAATGTGGTAGAGTTCGGGGACTGAGGATTGAGGGAGGAGAGATTGTCCTGCTCAGCAGAGAGTGTGAATTGAATGATAATGCCGGTTGTTTTTCAACTGTTTAATGCCGTGTCATTGTTGAGAGGCTGTCATATCTGTTTGGTCGGCATTGCCGATGGCATTAACCAGTATAAATAACACACACACACACACACACACAACATAACATATACATACATGTGATATGTAAATAAATGAAAAATAAGTTAATGGCAAATGCAGAGACTGAACAATACAAGAATTCCAGTTGCCAATTTCCAATTTCCAATTTCAATTTTAACGCATTCAACTTATATATAGTGTGTTATTATGGTGGCTTTTCCTGACGACATATGCACAGAGCAAATTATCTTTTGATTTAATTGCACAAAAATTCAGTTTTCACCTGATTTTTATTAATGCTTGCGGCTCTCTGACTTCAATTGTTTCACCTCCATTGCCTTTTTGCGAAAATAAAAAATCTGGGCACCGTCATAATAATCATAACAAATGAGGTGCCAAATGGCACACAGTCCACACGTTTCATAATTATTATACTTATTATTATTATTAATATTATTCAATTTTTGTTTTTGTTCAGGTTTGTTTTTCAATTTCGGTTTAATGAAATTCTGTAAGCTCTTTTGGTGGCTCCCTCTCTGGCTCAGTACGCACTTTTATATTTAATAAAAAAATGTTTAAAATTTAATTACTTTTTATGTAATCTTCAGATTTATTTAACAATTGATTCAGATTCTTATAGTATTATTTCGATAACAATTAATTTACAAATTACTTGTGATTCAGCACATTTTGAAACAATAGTCTTAAACACTCTTAATAACTTAATTTAAATATGAATAATTTTAATTTTTAAAATTTTATATAATATTTTTTGTTGTTGTTTGAGCTGTAGTTAAATATAAATAATTAAATGTTTTTCTTTGCCAATATATTAGAGCATACATTAAAAATTAATCAAATTAATAAAAATATCTGTTTAGGAAAATATATTGTGAAAATATATTTGGGACTGCGAAAATAATTTTTCAAAATAATTTTTATTTTCAATCTAACTGTTTCTGCGTTAAAAATAAAGACCTTTGTGAAATGGCTGCTCAAATTCAAAGAAAAATTATTGTGATCCGCATTTTTTTCTTGTTCATTAATATATCATTTTTGATTCAATATCTTGTAGAGCGTGCACAATATCAACGATTAACGCTGTAATGTATGCTACATTTTTTGAATGAGTGAAGAAAACTTTGTGGCAATGAAGAGTTAAGAATCTGTTGTGGACTGAAATGGATTATAATTGTGTTGGCATTATCAGTGACTGTGCTCAAGTAAATAATTGTTGTTATTGTTGTTGTTGCTGTTGTTGCTGTTGTTGTTGCTGTTGTTGCTGTTGTTGTTGTATTTCCATATCAGTTAACAAAAAGCCATTCAACGCTCAGTGCAGTGTAATCAGCACTTTAATCATGTTCAATTAACTGCTCTTTTAGATATATATATATATATATATATAGGTGTAAGCATATACATATATATTAAAAGCAACAACAGCAGCAACAAATATTGCAAAAATAAATAAATAAATGAATGAATGAAGGAATACGAAAAGCGCAAAAAATAAAAATAGTAAACACATATACAGATGAATGTTAATAATTGGCAGACGGACAAATGCAATGGGCCAGTGCATAAATATTAAATGCACACACACACACACACCCACACATACACCTACACCTACGGACACACTCACACATACCCACGCAATATAAAAAGGGCGCTTAAATCTCGGTAAACAATAATTCCCCAGTGATAATAACGCAATGCGAATTGCGAATCGTGAATCTGAATGAATATGAGTATGAGTGTGAGTGTGTGTGTGTGTGTGTGTGTGGGGGGGGGGAATGCATTAAGTGACTGGCGATGGTGCAATGGTGATCCAGCCGGAGCGTTGCATGCAGCATGTTGCAAGTTGGCCATTGGTAATGGCCACTGATACTCATAAACATAAAAGTGAAAATAATTTTCAATTACAGCAACATTAATAACCGATAATAATCCTAAACAAATATTGCAAAATGCGAACCCAACTGAACTCAATGGCTGTGGGTGCAGTTAAATCACACACACACACACACACACACACACACACACACACACACACACATACACATACACTTAGTTTGGTTTAGTATGTGTGCGCATATCAATGAAATGCAAATTAATTGCCCAGCATGTGGCGGCAATTGGAGAACGTGAATGGGCGGCCATAAATGATAAGCTACTTGCCCACGTTAACACCCCCATACACACACACACACACACACACACACACTAATACACACACACCCACACCCACACCCACACATACAAATGCATTAAGCAAATACACAGCGGGCATCCATAAATGTAAGTTAAACCGCATTATTGCCCGCAAACCAACACACAGACAGATCGACAGACAGACAGACAGGCAGACAGATGCACTATAGGTTTTTTTGCCAAAAAGCTGCTATAAACCCCATTTATAAAAGTTAAACTTTCAAAATAATTTTGATCGCTCTGTATCAAAAAAAGAGTGACCATCAAAGTTGCATACCAAAAATTTCCATAGGTGGCGCCACTGTGGCGAAATCAGGTTTGAAACTCGGCTGTTTATATCCATGGGCGCAATCAGTGCAGATGTGCATTTTTTAGTCTATTTGTCAATATCAAATAACTATGAATAAAACTCTAGTCTGATCAAATTTTTGTAATGCAATCGAATCAGTGGGATTTGTACTGCATGTTCTGATATCTGAAGTGTTTGAAGTCGTTGTGGTGTCTCCGTAGTTATATGTCAAAATAAGTGCTCTAACAAGTACAGATTTGTTAATAAGTTTAATTTTTAGAAAGGTTTAAAAAGTGTGCCGTATTTGAAAATACGCTGTTACCTATTGTAAGTAGTAGAGTAAATAATTATTGTTTAATTGCATATAGTCAGAATTGCCAGGTTCAACCCGATTTTTTGGAATTTTAGCTTTTGGGGCATAACCTCAAATTTAACAGCTCAGAGTTGGTTACCATTTGAAATGCAATAAATACACATGTATTCTTCAATTTTACTAACTTTTTTTGTTGAATTAATAATTATAAATAATATTATTTATAATTTTGCATTTTAACATGCTTTTTTAATAATACCAATGTTTAAACACTCGTTATTAAAAATAACCCCAAATAAAAAAAAATAAATAAAAATAAAAAAAATGGGCGGTGCCACACCCAAATTTTTTTTTTTAAATTCTACTTTCTATTGGTTATATCTACCAGATAAAAAAAACTAAACCAAAATGTATTGTTTCATTCATGAGATATTAATATAAAACACGAAAAGTCAAAAAAGGGCTATAGTGAGATGGACGGACGGACAGTTGGGCAAACAGATAGATGGACAGTTTTGTTTGCCAGTTAGTTAGTCAGTTGGTCAGCCTAAAAACCCTTGCCACTTTATGCTGCAATCTCTCGCGTCCCTGGGGCATCATAATTGATATCATGTCGCTCTCAACTGAACAACATCATCATCATCATCATTATCATCATCGTTATCATGGTTGCGTTTATCATCAGTTCAGTTTGTTTCTCTGTCCTTTAGCTTTTAGAGCTTGCAACCGCAGCAGCCGCAAGCGGACGCCAAACACTCTCAGCAGCTGCAACTTGCCACATACTCAGCTGCGGCTGCTGACCGCCGTTACTTTACAGCACAAGTCAAATGAGAATTAAAACAAAATAATACAAACAAAAAAAATTTTTTTTAAATATACATGAAATATTTATATCCAAAAAGTTTAGCTGAAAGTGTGTTAAGTACTTAACAGCAAATTGAAACCTCTTAACTGTCATTAAATGCAATCTCTTGGAGAGAGATACATTTAGCTAAAAAAATACAGAGACAGAGAGAGAGAGAGAGAGAGAGAGAGCGAAATAATTTGATCTCTCTTCCCTTTTGTATGCCCTAAGGTTATGCCCTTTGAGACTGCGCTTAATCTGATCGACATGATGGATATTTGAGGTTCCCTCCATACCTGTTTCAAATTCATAATATAAATATATGCTATATCCGATTGATTGCCATAAATATTTGGCTATTAAGTTGAAAGGTCATCTGTACTTTTGGCGGGCATACCTATTTGTTTAATTTATTTTTTTTTTTTTTTGTGGGGGGGGTCAGGATTGAAGGAGGAGGAGGTTTAACCCTGGCATTGGCATTGGCATTGTCAGGGGCATGAGAAAACTTTGGCAATTAAAAGCAACTCGTCGCTCATTTGCAGTGCCTATAGCTGTCTCTATTCATTCACACACACTCTCTCTCTCTCTATCTCTCTCTCTCTCAGTAGAGTCCAAAAAAGGTCTTCGAACCCATTTCAAAGTGTGAAACAAAACTCAAGACACAATTAATTGCAAGACGTTTGTTTGACTCCAACAACAACAAGAGTTGAAATGAAATAAAATTGAATTTTTTTTTTTTGAATTTTTTTTTATTCCTTTTCCAATGTTTTTTTTGTTTTTTTTTATTTTTTTTTTTGTTTTGTCTAGTTGGACAGTGGAAATTCAATTGTGAGTGCTACAAGTTGTAGACGACGATTTGTAAAAATGCAAATTTCGCAAAAGTCTCGACCGGCCATTAGGCGCACTTGCCACCAACCGCGGCACCATCAGCCACCATCAGCCACCATTAGCCACCATTAGCCACCATCAGTTGCCGCCGCCGGCAACACCAACAATGACCACCACTTGCACTCTCATCATTTGTTATTTTCTATTTTCTATTCGCAATTTGGGAGTTGGCATACTATTTCTTCTACTCCTTTTTCGACTCCATCTTCTGCTATTTCATTTTCTTCTCCCTCTGCTTCTTCGGCCATGGCAACAGTCTCCGACAAGCAGAAAATACATTAAACACACTTGAATCTTACATCACTCCCACTCTCTATCTCTCTCTCTCTCCCAATCTCGCATTCTCTCTATCGCTTTCTTTTTCTATATGCCTCTCTCTACTTGCGGCAAAAAATCTGAAATCTAGTTCAACTATCGCTTAAAGTATTTTGAATTAAATTTATAAAAATAAATTTATGCTTAACTAATTTCCAAATTTTTTAAATATATCACAAATGATATTTTATATTTATTTGACTTTAAAACCGCGATCTCTATGTTATTTACAACTATTTTAAATTTAAGAAAGAAAACTGCATACTTCTGTCATTCTCTAACTCTAACTCTCTCTTCGTCTCTCTCTCCCTCTCTTTATCAATATTCCTTTTACTGTTTACGGCATATAATATTAAATCATGTATAACTATAACTTTATAAAATTAATTTAGAAATAAATTATATTTAATTTATTTCAAAGATTTCTATAAAAATTTAAATTAAATTTAATTAAATTTAAATTAAATTAAATTAAATTAAATTAAATTTAAATTTAAATTTAATGTTAATTTAACACTATTTAAAAAATAATTTTTTTTTAATTTTATATTATCTTAAGTTAGAAAAGAATATTGTTATCATCTCTCACTTTTACTCTCTACCTCTCTATCTTCTCTCTCTCTCTCTCTCTCTCTCTCTCTCTCTCTCTTTCATTTTATCCCTCCTTCTCATGTTTTTCGTTTATTAGGTAAAAAAAAAAAATTTACCTTAATAATTCTTATGAGTTTTCAAAAATTTCCATAAACTAACAACTTTTTTGTAACTTCCTTGAGAAAGACTTTGCTTTTATTTATTTACAGACATTTTTTTTTTTACTTTAATGTGTCGAGTATCCATTTCGGTTACAGAGGTTTGTCTTTTTTTGAATTTTCTGGTTTTTTATACGTATTTTGTTGTTGTTTTTTTTTTCTTCCCTTTTTGTCTTTGCCAATTCCCTTTTCGCCGTCTCAAATTTGCCATTATCACCTATCATTGGTGCTTTGGCAGCGGATTTGTAAAACGTCGCAATATGTATGTGTGTGTGCGTGTGTGTGTGGGGTCACAGGATGTATGGGTGTTGGTATCTGTGAGTGTGTGTGTGTGTATCTGTGTTTGTGTGAGGTATAAAAAAAGGTGCCATGCAGATTGCAGATTGGCATCTCCTTCTTTAGTATGTTATATCTGTTGGTCTGCCTAACAGCGAAGGCCAAACGACACATTCCACCGCTGCCCATATATTTTCTTGCCACACACACACACACGCAGCTGAAGACACTTTATTAACACACACACACACACACACACATACGCATATACATATATTTAGAGGGGCAGGCTTAACTTTTGCCAATGTCCTTAACCATAAATTTGCTTTGGTAAATCCTCATTGTCGTTGTGTGATTTAAACTTTTGGGACCCCAAAGCTCCTTCGCCAAAGTGACGAGTCTGCAGTCGCCACACATACACACACACACACACATACACCGATATTTACACATACATACATATGTGCACCTTTCGCGAGAGATTCGAGAGAGGCTAAGAAAATTGAAATGAAGCTAACGAAATGGGTCCGCAGTCCCAACGGAGTCGCCAAATTTATGATAACGTGCGAAATTGTGAAAGACATCTCAGCGAGCGAAAGAGAGAGAGCGCGAGAGATAAAGTTGGGTATATGTAGGGAGACAGAGACAGAGAGAGAGAGAGAGAGAGAGAGAGAGAGAGAGAGAGAGAGAGAGGAGAGTGACCGATACGTTGTTTGGCATGAGTTAATTGACTTTTGCCAGCAAAACGCGACTTGGCGCAACTTCAATGCAAAGGCAAAAGGACAAAATGCAAAGTGCTCAGCTGAAGGACGACATCGAGTAGGTCGTCAGTTGAGGTTGCCAGGCTGAAGTTGAATGAGTCCAACGGTATGTTGCATGCCCCATTCACTGGCAGTTGAGCTGAGGTTAGGCAAGTACGAGTAGCACAAGGAGGCACAAACGGACATCGGTCTCTCAAGCCTCAACATTGAGGGCGACAAGTTCATTGGAATTGGCACACAATGCTGCAGGAGAGCAGTTACAACTGCAGCGGGAGTTGGAGTTGCAGTTGGAGTTGGAGCACGAGTTGAAGCTGGTGATGAAGCTGGAGATGCAGCCGAAGCCTCTCGTTGCCAGTCAGTTGAACAGATTGACAAACAAGCCGCAGTCAGCCAAGCAGCAACTACATTTGAGTGCAGTTTGTTTGCCCACAACATGTGTATGTGCGTGTGTGTCTGTGTGTGTGTGTGGGTGTGTGGGTGTGCTTTTGTCTGTGTATGTGTGGGGGTGTGTGTTGTGTGCAACGTCTGCTGTAATTTGCAGTCAAAGATTTGTGTTGTTGTTGGCTCTCAACTTTTAGCTATGTTGTTGATTTTGATACGAAATCTCTGACCCGCCCTTTGCACTCCCACTCTCTTACTCTCTCTATCTATCTCTGTTTGTCTCTCTATCTCTGTCTTTGTCTACTCTCAATGTTAATGAAAAAGTGTATGAGTCAGTCAAGTCAGTTGATTATGCACTTCAACAACTACAACCTACCCACACACACACACACACACACACACACACACACACACACACACACACACACACACATATATTTTAAATCTATGCAAATAATTTCAGCTGAAGCCTCAACCACACGCCAAAAAGCTGCCAACCTCACACCCCTTCCCCCCAAACATTTCTGGCTCACATTTAACATATTTTATTTCAGTTTGTTTTATTTTTACTGGCAACTGCACTAAATTAAATGTAAATGGACAATTTGTCGGCAAAATTAAATAATATTCGGTCAACCGAGGCAACAGCTTAATCTCTGTCCCAAAAGAAGTTTCGTTCATTTCTATCAGTGCATTTCTCTCAGTGTAGGCAATGAACAGCCCATTGAACCGTCCCACAAAATGATATCGACATAATTTCAACAAAAAGGCAAAGTAATAAAAACAAAATGCAGAAAAATATTAGAGTGAGAGAGAGAGTTGGATAGGTAAAGAGAGTGTGACAGAGATAGAGTGGAGAATTGAAAAGTATGAAATAAATCATGCCTCTGGCCAATTGCGTCAATTCAGCACATTCATTCTGTGCTGCTTAACCTCTATACGAGAGACGACAGCGCGACAGACTCGTCGATAACCGTTACCCGATTCATTCACAATATAAGCGATATGGCATTGGAGACTCTGCCAGTTATGCTGCTGCTGCTGCCAGCGGCACTGTCTATAAATATTTAAATTTCAAGTTTGGCAAAAGTTTTTTGCATGCAAGAGACGGCGGTGGCTGTGGCAGGCACTGTGGCAGGGTCAGGGGCTGGGGAAGGGCACTTTGTTGCGGCAACGGCTGCCAATGTTGGTCGTGCCTTCGTCTGGCAACTGCTCACTCAATACTCTCGGCGCGACCAGCCTACATGGCTTCCCTTTTCTAACCTCCTTTTTTTGCCTATTTTTTTCTCAGTGTATTTTGTCTTTTTTTTCTTTTTTTTGTATTTTTCTGGTTTGGCATAAAAAAGTTTTTTGCAAAACTTGCAAGTGAAATGTTTGATTTTCAATGATTCAATAAATTATTTATATATTTGCGTATTGTCCTCTCTCCACTGCACGTCCTGCGTCATCATCTTGTCGACAGACGCACTGCTTGTCGCAGGACTTCATTTTATTTTTTTATTGGCCTACAACTGCCAGCGTTATTCATGTGAATCAGAGTGTGTGTGTTTGTGTGTGTGTGTTGATCTTCAATTAGCCCGCCTGCTGCATTAAAGAGTCAAAGCTCTTACTCAACCCATCCTCATACACATGGAGCTAGTCCTACCTTCCACACTTGGCTGAGTCCTTGCTACTCCTGCTATGCCTGCTCTTGGCTGCTGGCTGTCTGTTAGTTGGCAAGTGGAGCGTCGGGCACATTTAAAAGCGATAAATCACCGAGTTTTTGGCAGGCGCCAACGTTGCAGCAGCACCACCACCACCACCACCGGCAGCAGCAACAGCAGCAGCATTGTTGGATTGTGATATCATTAAGTTGCACAGAGTGGCACCGCAAAACGCATTCTCTAATCTTAACTCTCATTGATATATACTCAGATTCCCTCTCTTTTTCTCTCTCTAATGCACACACATTCCGTGTCTGTTTTTTTTGCAGCGATTGGCGCCTTTCAACCGGAGTTTGTGGAAAGCATTTCAAATGTGTCCGTCGCTGTGGGTCGCGATGCAACCTTCACCTGTCACGTGCGTCATTTGGGTGGCTATCGAGTGAGTATATATCGCCCCCTCTCTTCCACACCTCTTCCTCTTCTTCTACTCTAACACATATACAGTTGCTTAAAACACTAAGCACAACACACTCACACTCAAACACACAACTGCACTTGAAGTTGTTTCGTTTCTTGTTGGATAGCAAAAAAAGGAAAGGAAAAAAACGTTGCATACTTGCAGGCGCTGTCTGATAATACATTTAAATTAATGATTATAAGCGTGTTTTGTGGTGTACTGTGTTGCATGTGGCACGCTACTTGCATTTTGAGTGACTTTAACTGACTCCTCCGGCAACTCCACAGGTGGGCTGGCTCAAGGCGGACACAAAGGCCATTCAGGCCATACACGAGAACGTGATCACACACAATCCCCGGGTGACCGTGAGCCACTTGGATCAGAATACATGGAACCTGCACATCAAGGCCGTCTCCGAGGAGGATCGTGGCGGTTACATGTGTCAGCTGAACACGGATCCCATGAAAAGTCAAGTAAGTGTGGAATTTATATTTTGGGCATGCCATAGCAGTCAGGTTCTGACAGCAAAACAAACACAACTGTCATTCAATGGAGTTTTGACTGCCAAGTCGTTCTATTTTGCCCCACTGTCCGCACAACTCTCAGTTAAGCAGACAATGAAAATGTTTATAAATTTTTTGCCATGCATTGAAAGCAATTTCGCAAAGTGTTTCAGCGAAAAGGAAAACAACTGTTCATGCAGCAGAGAAAGTTGAATAAAATGCTATGCAACGCACTTTCCCTTTCTTTCTCTCTCTCTCTCTCTCTCTCTCCTTTCTCTTTCTCGCTCTGTCTTTCCTTTATTTATCCACACTTACACATGTGAATATGGTATTTTATTGTATGCGGAATGTATGAGTTGACCCCGCTTCCGACCCCCTGTCCCCCTTTCAGGACCACTCTGTTTGAGCTCCCTGCTGTCGAAGCGAGTGAAGAAAAGCGCAGCAAATCGAAAGCGAAAACTATGGCAAATAAGGCGAAAAATACAAGAGCACATACATATACATATACAGATATAAATGTGTGCATATGTATGTGTGTGCATGTGTGTGTGTGTGTGTGTGTAGTGGACGCACGTACACTCATGTGTCCAGCCAAGTGAAGTTTATGGCGCCAATAAAATGTATTTCATGCTTCCTTAATTTTTATTTTTACTTTAACGCTTCTTACAAGGACAACGTCCATAGCGGAGGACTCCTGTGTGGCAAGCATACGCTGCGGCTGCCACTGCCACTGCAACGTACAGAGCGAGACCGACAGAGTGAGAGAAAGAGAGAGAGATAGAAAGAGAGGCAGTGAGGGAGAGATAGAGGGAGGGAGGGAGAGAGGCAAGTTGCACACGCAGCTATAGCCCAATTGTCTGTTGCTTTGTTTTCATTTCGTTTGCTTTTGTTTAAGTGTGCCTGTGTGTATATAGTGTGTGTGTGTGTGTTAGTGTGTGTTTTTGTTTTCTTTGTTGCTTTCTATTACCATTACCATTGCGTTAAGAGTCCTTGCGCCTCCTTGTCCAGCACTGTCGCACACTCCTAAACTATTTAGCGTTATTTCATTTGCCTCGCTCTCTGCTCCTTCTCTCCCTCACTCACCCTCACCCTATATATCTCTCTCTCTCTCTCTGATTCTCACTGTGCTTCTCTATCTATCTCCATTTGGGGCATAAAAACGCTTTGGCTTGTGCTTTCCGGCTGCTGCTTTATGACCGCCTGCATAATCAGCAAATTTTCGCTGAGTGTATAGTAAATTCTGTTAACCAGGCTCAGTTGCAATTTACTGATGACACTTTTATTTGCCTTTCCCTTCCCCGACCCTTGAGGTGTCATTTATATGCTACCTGTGTCCTGGCGACAAATCAAGTTCTGTCTTTTTAACGATATCCGCTTGAAGCTGTCACAACTGTTATCTAAGTTGATCAACAGTGCGTATACTTAATGTCGTTAATCTATTGCTGCCATATCTCTGGCTTACACTAATTTCAAATTTGTTATGTTTAAAAAAACTTTACTATAACCATTGCAGATCGGTTTCCTGGATGTCGTTATACCACCGGACTTTATAAGCGAGGATACCTCATCGGATGTGATTGTGCCCGAGGGCAGCTCAGTGCGTTTAACATGTCGGTGAGTGACAAGTGAATTTTAAAAATATCAAAAAAATTATATGTATATGTATAGTCATCAATAGGTACATCAATATGCTTCAACAAGTATATTGTTCTTACAATAACCGAGTATTTGACACAAGTTTCAAAATGTGTGATTTTGTGATTTTTGGGCAAAGTTTTTCATTTAGAGAAAAGTTTCGAAAATTTTCAAGCGTTTCTTTTGCTTTCAGAGTAGGCCGTAAATTATTTTCAAAAAATGCAAATTAAGCGATTATTTGATTTATAATTATTCTAGTATTAAAACAAGCTCTAATAAAGTTCCCCCTAATTTTCATTTATAATAAGCTTAAGCTAAAAATATTTTATTCCCTGAATAATTGTTCTATATGTGTATATATATTTATGGACTGGCCTGTTCATTAGGATAGTCTGAGGGGGATGGAGGGAATGAATTAAAGCGAACTCTGCTTTGGCCATTTAACTGGCTGCTAAGGCCAAGAAATCCAAGCCAAAATGGTATATCAGCTCCATTATCAGCATGTTGTCCAGTAAGAACTCCACCCGCTGCATGATTATCATCATCATCATCATCATCATCATTAACATCACCACCATCATCATTTAATAATGTCAGCAAATTAAGCGACACTTCATTTCTCTTGATTTGGGTCGTCGCGTCTCGTCGCTTAACATATGTCCCCCCCCTCTTCGACCCATCACTACATTGCCCACAAACCACAACAAGAAGAACAAGAGAACCACTCTTACACACACATGTTGAAGCATGGTTGTGCGTGTGTGTGTGTGTGTGTGAGTGTCACAGTTGTGATATGTATAAATTGCAATTGGGATGAGTTGAATGTCAGACGAAAGATTTATACAGATTACAGGGTATCTGCCGGTTGAGCCTGACAATGAACATACTACAATAACATAGCGATGGCGCATTCTCTCTCTCTTTGGCTCTGTCTAACTACATATCTGTCTCGGTCTCCGATTCAGGCTCTGATTCAGACTACGATGGGCAACGGGAACGCATTTGGTCGCCGTTGATTTATGAACTTGACCACGACCACGAAGTAATTTTAACGATTTAACCGCAGTATGATGGAACCAAAGCGATAAACGCACTCTACTCGCTAGTATAGTATAGAAATACAAACATACACACACACACGAATACACTCGCATACACACACATACAGACTCACACACACATACACATGACTGTCGGGCAAAGCTATTAGAGACATCGTCTGCAATTTTTTTCATTTTAATACCACTTAGGGCCAAGTCCCATAAAATGAAATTTAACTTAAAGCACACACATGTCCGCACACACACACACACACACACACACACACGCACACGCACACATACACATATAACTAAAACAATAGCAACAACAACACTATGAAGAAGAACAAGAGCATCAATAGAATGTTGTTCACACGTGAAGCAGTTGACTTCTGTTTGAACTTTGATTTTCTTGCCAATTATGCTACCTATATATAAATGATATACATATATGTTCAAAGTTTTATAACATTAAAAGTGACGGAAAGTACCCCAAAGAGAGAGAAAATCGGATTTCATTATCTTTTATTAATGATTAAGCCACATTTAGAAAAATAAGTAAACAGTTTTAATACAGATACAAAATAGGATTGTAACCATTGACAAAAATGCAAAATCGAAAATCTATTAAGGGTTGCCAAAAATACAGCTTCTCGAAGTGAACTAAAATATAATTTTTCGACCAAAAAGCAGATTTATGCCATTTCCAGTATTTCGGCGATATTTTCTAAAATTTTGGTCCAAATCAAGTTCGCTAAGGGTTTTTATACATATTTTCATGCCAAAAATCGAATGCTGGCATAAAAATTTGATTTTGGAATTTTTAAATATTTTGCCATTTTAGCAAGGGGAAAAATTGCCAAAAAGAAATGGACGAAAATTAAAAACTGTCGAACTCTACAAATTTTTGATTCAGATTTTAAAAACGGTTGTAAACATTGACAGAACTGTAAAAATTTAAAATTTTTAAAATCGTATCATTTTTGGCTAAGTTATGGCTTCCCAAAGCTGGGAAGTGTCTACTAAAAACGGATTTTATTACTATTTTCCAATCATTCAGCCACATTTTGCAAGATATTTAAAATGTTTTGATGTAGATTCTTAAAAGGATTGTAACCATTAACAGAAATGCAAAAAAATCAAAGGATTGCCAAAGTTATGACCTCTCAAATTAACAAAAATATCATTTTTTGACCAATTAGCTCGATTTTATCATTTTTCAGTATTTCAGCCATATTTTCTAAAATATTGGTCCAAATCAATTGCGCTGGGTTTTTGACATTTCAACACGGGGTTGGTATGGAAATGTGACCAAAAATGATCGAAAATTCTAAACTGCTAAACTGACTAACTTTTGATGCAGATTTAAAATACGGTCGTAAACATTGACAGAACTGCAAAAATTTTGAAAATCGTCTGATTTTTGGCAAAGTTATAGCTTCTCAAAATTGAGAAAGTCTGTACCAAAAATGGATATTGTTACCATTTCTCAATCATTCTGCCACATTTTCCAAAATATTTAAAATGTTTTGATGCAGATTCAAAATAGGATTGCAACAATTGACAAAAATGCATAAATTTCGAAAATCGATTAAGGGTTGCCAAAGTTTAAACTTCGAAAGCGAACAAAAATATAATTTTTCGACCATAAAGCTGTATTATGCCATTTTTTCTGTATTTCGGGCATATCTTCTAAAATATTGGTCCAAATCAAGTGCTCTAAGATTAGTTATACATATTTTCATGCCCGAAATCGAATGGAGGTACAAAAATTTCGATTTTAAATTTTCACTTTTTTTATGCAAAAATGGCCAAAAATGGGCGAAAATTTTAAAGTGACTAAATTATTAAATTCAAAAAAGGATTCGCACTATTGTCAGAATTTTTAAAAGTGCTTTTAATATGATTTTAAATTTTCAAAATCTTTTCTGTTCAATATTGAGAAAGCGGTCTCAAGTAGTTATGGGCTAATACCTTTGAGTGACAATGAGTGTATGTATGGAAATATATGTACACATACATGTATGTTGCAGGAATATACTTGTTTATTTGTAAATGCAGCAATTGCTTGGCAGAGAGAGAGAAAGAGATAGAGAGAGAGAGAGAGAGAGTGAGACTTACAAGCGAATAAAGAGTTTACTTTGATGTGTGTGGCATCACTTCAGAAACACAGAGCTGCAGAGAGAAACAGCTGGACACAAAGATAAAGAGACAGGGACAGAGAGAGAGAGAGAGAGAGAGAGAGAGAGAGAGAGAGAGAGAGAGAGGGAGAGTGATGGAGAAAGAGAGACAGAGAGAGAAAGAAGATGATACAGAATCGTGGAAACAATCAGTCTGGCAGCCGTTTAGTTGAGTTTAGTTTTAGTTGAGTCTTAAACCAACTTAGCAACTAAGCAACTGCCACTGACTGGTGCCCAGGCGGTCGCCATTGTGTTCACACCCCCCAACCCTCTTGTTCTCTTCCTCACTCTGTTATCTATCTCTCTCTCTCTCTCTCTCTCTGTCTGTCTGTCTGCCTCACCCTTTCAATTGCTGTGTCTCGCTTTGTGTGGCTATTTTGCATCTGTTTGCGGCATCATAAAAATTTACCACAGCCATGTCTGTTGCGCTGTTAAACTGCTGCCTTAACATGCTGCGCTGCAACCTGCCTCCCTCACAATCTCGCCCCTCCCGCCGACTCGCCAGGAGCAGCACAAAACCATTGAAAAGAAAGAATCTCAGGCACAGACTGTTGGCGACTGTTGGCCAAAAAGCATTGCGTCGTCTTCTAAATTACAAGACGTTTGCCCTGCCCTGACTTGACTTGGCTCGACTCGCCATGGTTTCGGCCCAGAAACACACACACACAGCATGGCCAACACAATGGCAACAGCCACTTGGATATTAAATTGAATAGACCAGAGCAGAGGGGTGCCCATTAAAGTAAACAGAACACAGATTCCTCACATACGTATACGTACACGTATACGTAATTTAATTTAATTGCCTCTAATTGAACATAATTTTGTGATTACGAGTTTCATTTTGCATTTTTCTGTCATGGTTCGTTAAACAGCGCTCGAGGGTATCCGGAACCGATTGTGACCTGGCGACGTGAAGATGGCGGCGAAATAGTGCTCAAGGATAATCAGGGCACCAAAACTTTATGTAAGTTTTCAATCACTTTACAAAACTTCCATTCACAAATATATAAAATTAAAATCAAATATCAAAATTAAAATACCTTTTTGTAAAATATTTTGTATATTTTTTTTTAACCCCACTCTATGTATTGATAGTGTCCTCATATCGTGGAGAAGTGCTGAAGCTGACAAAAATCTCACGCAACGAGATGGGCTCCTATCTGTGCATCGCCTCCAATGGGGTGCCTCCATCGGTTTCCAAGCGCATCTCCCTCAGCATACACTGTAAGTAAAAAATTCACTAAGTTGCGGCTGATGGGGTAAAAATTAGTAGCAGGGAGGGAAGAGGTACCAAGCTGGCATTAAGCTGCGGCCATATGGTTGGCATTAATTAGAGAAAGAGACAGCGAGTGGAAGGGTGAGAATGAGAGAGAGAGAGAGAGAAAGAGAGAGAGAGTTGCGGTTGGTCAACTTTCTTGTAGATTTTCAATTTATTTTTGCTTCTACCAAAAAGTGCTGTATATGTGTGTGTGTGTGTGTATGCGGGTGTATATGTGTGTGAGTGCATATACATATCATTAGTCAGTTGTCGCCACAGCTTCAACTCAGCTAGGACCTCAAACCCCAGTGCAACCAAACCCAACCAAACCAGAGCTCAACCTCAGCTTTGGCAGCGCTCAACGCTTTAACTCTCTGTCTTTCTCTTTCTCTCTGTGTTTCTCTCTCTCTCTCTGTCTCTCTGTTTCACACGCTAACTAAACTCCTTTGCAGCTGGCCAACATCGTGGTGTTTATCTAGTTTAGTCTGCTGGCAACGTTGTGCCCCTAGTTTTAGCCACAGTTATCAACTACACACAGTGCCATCAAGAGAAAGAGATAGAGAGACAAGCAGAGAGAGAGAGAGAGAGGGTGGGGAGGGGGGAGAAAAAGTGAGCAGAGTAGGATAATAGGAGATAGAGAGAAAGTAGTTGCTTTAGTAAAAAAAAGGGTAAACTCTAAACTCACAGTGGAGGAGCAAAGAGCGGCAGGACGTGCGAACAGAGACAGAGCTAGCTAGATAAAGAGCTAGAAAGGTAGATAGAGAGGCAGAGAGAAAGAAAGAGAAAGAGAGAGAAAACAAGAAAAAGAGAGAAGTGGTGTTATATATATATGTGTGTGTGTAGCGCTAACTCGATTGCCGTTGTCGTTGTTGTAATCCGTTTAAATCCAGTCACTGATACTGGGCATTACCTGATGCCTTGCCTCCTGCTGCATGCTCTTGTTCAACGCGTTGCTCTTGTTGTTGTTGTTGTTGTTGTGGGGGCCACACTGTTTTTTGTCAACCTGTCTGCAGCACGTGCGGCAACATTTTGTGCTAGTTGATGATGACGACGACGACGACGACCACGACGAAGCTCTGCCCTTTGCCCTCTGCCACTGTCGCTGTTGTCGTTGACTGCGCTGCTGTTCACTCAATCATCACGACATCAGCAGCAACAGCAGCAGCACCTCCATTGCGCTTGTTTGCCAACGCGCTGCCAAAAAGTATGCAGCAAATTTTTGCACTCACACAGTACTACTCTCTCTTTTTCGCTCTCTATCGCTCAGTCTCTCTTTCTCTGAAGATTCTGAGCAATAAGCTGGCTGTTTTGTTTGCACTTTCGTCGCATATTCTCAACTTACTGCACCACAAAGAGATCAACTCAATCTTAATGCATTTTGCAGGTGATGGCGAAATCACGATTTTATTTAGCATTTTGACATGCTGTTAATGTGGCCTTTAAGTGAGCTGCTACCACTGCTGGCCAGGCTAAGACAGCGCGCTATTTGTGACCAAAATAGTTGAAGACACTGTTTGATTTTAAAGAGCTGCTGTCGTATCTGCGTTTTGCCAGCAGTTCCCGGCGCTACCTTGTAAAAGTTTTTCATCAACTCTGACAGAGAACGAACAACCCTCAAAGAAAGTGAGAGAGAGTGATAGTGACAGAGCGGTGGATGAGGTGGGGGAAGGGCAGGGGGCAGGGGGAAGAGCAAGTGAGAGAAGTGGGATTGTAGCAAACCCAACGAGTCATATTCGAGCTGCTTTTCCGTTTCTGTTGTTGCAGCACCAACTTGCACACAATTTGTTTGGCAAATGTTGCCGTACAAAACCCCCTTCCCCACCACAACTCTACACCCTCCTCTAACCCATCTTCGGTGCCATACAAGTGGAAAGAAAGTTTTGCTAGCAGCTTGCGCGACTTATTTGCATGTCCTTCGTCTCATGTCATCCTCAGAATTGTCTAAGGACTGCCGCTGCCTGATAAAGCCTTGCCGCCTGCATCTGCCAGCACTTGCCACATGCGGCACAAACAGTCGAATGATATGCCACAACGCATATCATTCCCCCGCCCCCTCTTTCTACCCACCACTTCTTGGCAGATTCGTATGCTTCCGCGCCATTTGCCACAAGTTTCCTGCCTTGTTAGCCACCTTCCTGCATGGCTAATTAAGAACGTTGCCGGAAACAAGAGCACAACCGACGCGCTACCAACAATTAGGCCACAATTAGCGAAACCGACTTCTTCCATTTGCTCTACATGCATTTGGCCAACAACAAAATGTCTTTCTCTCTCAAAAGCATCTTGATATTGATATGACTTCAAGTTTCATAATTCATACGCCACGTTGTCCGCAGCTCAAAACGGAATATAATTATGAACTTTTCAATTTTTCAATTTTTCTTCTCACAAAAAAAATAACAAGTAATTAAGTAAAATAAATAAAAAATAATTTTAATTTTATAAAATTCGAATTTTTTAAGAAATTTATAAAATCAGAAGCAAATGTGTTCTTATAATATTTATAAGACTGCAATATTAAATGCTTTAATTAAATAAATCATGTTTTTATAAAATTTAAATAAATTTTAAATATTTCTAATTTTATGAAGTTAATATTATTTTTGTGTTAAAAAATTTTTCAACAATATTTATTATTATTATTCGTTTCATATATGTATATTTTTTATTGCAGATGAAGTATTAATTAATTGTAACTTCGGCCATAAATTTTTTTCATGAATTTGTTTTGCAAATGAATCAAGGCATGAAACTGCCATGATATATGATATGGGCATGCATTTTGAAGTCTTTTCGATTTTGCGTAACTTTCCAAAACGTTGGCAAATAAATGCAATAAATCGGTGAAAATCACGTACGAGAGTCTCTCGGCTCAGAGTAAATCAAGCCCCTGGGAGACTGGGAGATAAAGAGAGTTAGAAATACAACTGGTAGCATGCCACCGTGCCACAGTTGGGCTTAATCAACAGACTAACCGTAACAGCAATATACCGTTGCCCCTTTCTTTTCTCAATTTTTCCACATACATTTTTTTCTTCAATTTTATTCATTTCTTCTGCATTTTATACCGTATTTTTTTCCTATTCTTTGTTTTTTTTTTTTTAGGCATGCATATCGCATGGCGATGCCTTGAATCTATGTTGAGCTATGCTTGAAACAACAGAAATGAATACAAAATTGAATACTGAAAAATACAGAGAAAGAGACAATAGAAGAGAGACTAAAAGAGTGAGTAGAAGAGAAGGAAAGAGAGAGAATGAAAGTTGCTCTATTTGCGTTGGCAATGAGGTGAAAAATACACGTCATTGGGTTTTTGTTGCTGGACTTTTACCTTTAAATCGACGAACTCGTCGTCCTACAACAATGGCTTCCCAAAATGTGATGAGGTGACTCTCTCTCGCTCTCCCTCTTTCTCTCTCTCATTCTAATATTCTGTCTTTCTCTTCTGTGCGTGTGTGTGTGTGTGCTGTAGTAATTGTAGTTGCAGCTGCTGTTGCTGCTGTCGACTGTCCATTGCTGCGACGACGTCATTAGTGCATATTTGTGGCTTTGTTTGCCACAAGTGTGGCACGATGCGGCATGAATGGTGGAGAGAGAGGCAAAGGGGGGGGGCTAGTGGTTGGGGTGGAGTGGGGAGCACTGCAGGCGTGGTTGCTGGCAATGCACATGCTCGGAATAATCATGGCAAAATTTTAAATCGCAAGCGAAAGTGTTTGCCTGCCAGCTCAAAAGCTCCTCTCTCTCTCTCTTTCTCTCTCTTCTCTCTCCGCCTCTCTCTTTACACACTTCAAAAGTTGCAGTTGCTTATACTTATGTGTGTGTGTGTCTGCATGCAGATTGAAAATAGACGCAGTCAACCAGCACTCATCCATTGCTGCTCTTGCCTCCAACTAGATGTCCTGCCCTGCCCCGCACTGCCCTAAGCTGGCCTCATCTGGAGACTGTGAAGTGCCGGTGACAGGCTGATTTTTAAACTTGACCGTTGCCCAGTTGCATGCCGCATGCTGCATGCTGCATGTTGCACGTTGCAGCTACTGCAATTGAAGCAACTGCTGTCTGAACTGCACACAACTGCACTCCCATGTGCGTGACTTACATGTCAATTTCATGTTGTCCTGCTGCCTCTTGCACACCCTTCCTTCCCCCCCCCCCCCAACACCCTTTCATTGGGAGGACACTCTGGCCGAAATTATGCTCAAATTATGGACAAAATTTGACTTCTGGCTGCCTCACATAGATACTAAGTCTAGGCCTCAGATTCGTCCATAGCTGCAACTGCAACTGACAAAAAAAAGTCTCTACAAAAAGAGCACAAAATTCGAATTTGCAGAGAAAGAGAGAATAAAGAGAGGGAGAGAGAGAGAGAGTATGCAGAGGGAATAAGTACGAACTTGACAAAGTTGAGCTTATTATCGAGCATAATCCTTGGCCATATCCAGTTGCATGGCCTCCTCCATCTGCAGTTACAGTGCCTCCCAGCAGTGATCATCCCAATAGAGCTGATCTTCTGCTCACAATTACAGTCTGTCTTGTTTGCCAGCCCCAAATGTTATCTTAGCACCAATAATATACACACATACATACATACATATATGTATATTTCATCGTGTGTGTGTGTGTGCAAATAATCAAGATGGATAAGAGCTATATAGATATGGACAGATGCACTCGGCCATGCAAATCAATTAAAATCCTTGCAACTTACAAAACTCTCGGCACACAAACACCTTGGCACGCACACAGATACAAAACACACACACACACACATACATATATAGAGATACATTTGCAGAGAGATGGCGGGGCATGAACACATGCTGAGGACATTGTTGCAAGCTGCTGTTGCCAGAGACAACAACAGAGAAAGTGGATGTGGATGTAGATGTGGATGAGAGGAAGAGTGTGTGGGAGTGGGAGACGCAAGAGAGTGAGGAGTATGAAAGATTGAGTGAAAGGGGGAAAAACTAACACACACACACCGACTGAGACTGAGACTGAGGTGTGGTGGCTGTGGCAGTCGGTTGCAAGCAACGGCCTGTGGCGGCTTTGGCAGTTTTACAAAACCACCAATTTTGGTTATACCTCGATGTTACACAACCTACTCCCCCCCCAAACACCCTCTCTATCTCACTCTCTCTTACTGTCTCTCTGTCTGCCTGTCTGTCTGTCTGTCTGCCTCTCTTGACTAAGTGACAATAAACACGCACACGAATTGCAAAAGAGTTGCCATATTGCGCTTTATGCCGTGGAGACTGGAGTACGTGCATGGCATTTGCATTGCATTTTGATGACCGCACCGAGCTATGCTATGCTACACCCAATTGGCCTGCTGCAGTAGAAGCAGCATCAGCCTGCCACATTCCACTTGCCACACGCCGCATGCCACATTCCACATGGCAGCCCATGCACATGCACACATTTATGGTATAGTTTATAATGCAAGTGCTTTTATTTAAAGTTGTGGAGTCGGCGTGGTGTGTGGTATTGTTGTCGTTCCTTATCGTGGCATGCAACAAAACAAACATTTTCAATTTCAACACACACACACACACTCAATAGTGATACGAAATGCCACAAAAGAAGTTAAGACGGGACACAAGTACATGGTATAATAGCAGAACTAAAGCGATAAGCACTCTCTCTCCCACTCTCTCTCACTCACTCCCTTGCAATCTGTCTCTTTCTAATCCTCTCTCTCTCTCTATCTCTCTCTCTCTCTCACACTCTCTCACACACTCTCACACACTCTCTTTCACTCCCTCTCAATCTGTCTCTTTCTAATCCTCCCTCTCTCTCTCTCTCCCTCTCTCTCTCACTCACTGCCTCTCAATCTGTCTCTTTTTAATCCTCTCTCTCTCTCTCTCTCCCTCGCTCTCTCTCTCTAAATCGCCATTTTAATAAGAAGATCTCTGAAAAGTGTGCTACATTGTTTGAACTATCGATTGCTTTTGCTTTGCTTCTTTCGATTACATTAAAAAATCATAAAAAAATTAATTTCTATTTTTTTGTTGAATACTTAATTTTAAAAGTTAATTTAACTTAATAAATTTATTTTAAAAAAATCTGGACAGTGAAAACTAATTGAATGGATAAAGCTTTCACAAGCTCAAATATTATTATTTGTCCATATGAGAACTGTCGCTGTCTCCTCTATCTACCTCTGTATCCCCTTCTCTCTGTCTCTCTCTCTCTTCCCCTCCCCCCCCCGTCTGTCTCTAACACTGCTAGGGCGGCAGTTGAGCTTAAATGATTTTGGTTATAAAAATGATTTTATAATACGCTGCACTGCTTGTGGCGACAACTGCTCTTGCATATACACAACTGTCTCTCTCTCTCTCTCTCTTTATCTCTTTTTGTCACCGTCTCACTCACTCACTCACTTACTGACTTGTCTCTTTACAGTCCATCCGGTTATCCAAGTGCCGAATCAATTAGTCGGAGCACCGCTTGGCACTGATGTTCAAATCGAGTGTCACGTTGAGGCATCGCCCAAATCAATTAACTATTGGATTAAGGATACAGGTGAGTTATATATACACACTAACATATATATATATATATATATATATATATATATATATATATATATATATATATATATGCCAATACATTCACTTATGTACACATGGCATATAGTACATAGTGTGCTTGTGTGTGTGTGTGTGGATAGCTGAACTCATGCAGAGTTTGGTCAAGCGCCAAGCATCACAACTTTTGCATTTTATGGACAGCTGGTCACACACACTTGCCACATGCAGCAGCGCCGCATGTCTATATTCTGACACCACCCCCTCCCTCTATCTCTCTCTCTCTCTCTCTCTCTCTCTTTGTGTCCCTTACTTTGCTGTGACATTGTCATTAGTCAGTTTTGGCAGCGTCCGTCACGTTCCCATGCCATGTCCCCATTTCGTTCGGCTTGAATTTATGCGCCAGATAGTATGCTATCAAAAATTATTTACATGCAGCTCCCCTTTTGCTGTGTTGCAGTGTTGGCTAACAACTAAATTATAGGCCAGACTCTCAACATACATTTTGAAAGACCTCAGGCTGTTGCAGCCGTTTAACTAAATTTAGTATAAATTATTTTTTTTCTAGCTTAAATATATTTAAATTTCTTATTAAACTAATTATAATAAAAGAAACATATGGAACAAAATATTCTAAATTATCATATGAAAAAAGTGAGAGATGAGTGTTTAGCTCTTTTAAGAATTCGAATTAAGAGCATAAGCAACATTTGAGTTAAGTGTAGGGTAACTGCTAGTCGACTAACTGCTTGGTTCATAATTTAATTGCTTTCAACTCGATTTGCAGTGAAGTTCTACAAGTCAAATGTTAACCACGATTAACTCGCAGACTGATGATGATTATAAATCCATCACATAAATACCAAATAGATGATAGCTGCACACACACACGCACACACACACACACACACACACACACACAGGCACACACTTAAGCAGTTGGCAAACACAAACATCGTAATGCTGCCGCTGCTGCTGCTGTTGTTTTCTCAATCATTAAGCATCAAATGTATGGTCAAGAGTCATAAGTAGCGACAGATCGCATCAATGTGCCACTACAGTGCATCGCATAAGTATGCACACGCACTCCACACAAGTATGTTGTCGATGTGTATGTGTAGTGCTCTCTCTCTCTCTCTCTCTCTCTCTATCTCTCTCTATCTCTCTCTATCTCTCTTTCTCTCTCTCTGTCTGCCATTCGCTGTCTTTCTCTGTATCTTTGTCTGCGGCTTTAGCTGCAGTCCGTTTATATGTCCATCCGTCCGATTGTATGTCCAGCTGTCCGTCGGTCTGTCTGTCCATCTGTCTTGGTGTTAATGTTGCGGTTGTCTTGGCTACACTGTCTTCCTCTTTCGTCGCTGACTTTGTCGTTTTGTCGTCTACATCACACACACACACATGCCAGAGGGTAGAAGCATGCCGGGGGGTAGTGTAAACTTAATCTGTGTGCATTCGCCACATACGCCCCCCCCCCCACCAGCATTTCGTGTACCCCTCTGCACCGCCCGTGTCTATAAATCATATGCAATCCATTGACTTTTGTTAGGGCCTTTAATATCCGCAATGAATTAATTTATAATTGACTTTTGTAGCTCAACGAACCGTTATACCTGCCCCGTACACTGAAACACACTTTTGCAACACACACACACACACGCACACATACTAATACAGACTCTCTCACACACAGTATACATATGTATGCATATAATATATCTTGTTCAATATATATTTTTATTCTGTTATTGTTTGGAATTTACTTTCAACTCTTTGATGAATTTGAGTTTCTGATAGTAGTGAAAAAGAGAGACAAAGAGAGAGTGAGAGAGAGAGAGAGAGACAGAGATAGATGCAAACGAGGTATAAAAGTTAGAGAAAAAAAACGTTGCATACTTTACAGTCCTTTCAAAAAAAGAAAGTCAACCTCTTGCGTTGATCCCAATGGCGATCAATGTCCTTGTCAAAGGATGTGCCGCTTCACACTTCTCCCCACCCCCCGCCCTTCTGACAATTTCTCTGTCTTCTCTGTCGAAGAATTTTCCACTCTTCCCACTTTAGCAACTTTAACAAAGTCCAGCGAAGTAAATGAAACTTAATAAAATAGAAACTTTTTCTTCTCCTCGCCTCTCTCTCTCACTCACTCTATTTCTTCCTTTCTTGCTATGTGCTTGCATTTCAATCAACAGGTGAGATGATTGTGCTGTCGAGCAAGTACCATGTGCAGGAGTTCTCGCAGTCGATGTACGAGACGAAAATGACGATGAGTGTGAAAAAATTCCAAAAGGACGATGTCGGCTCCTATCGCTGCATTGCCAAGAATTCGCTGGGCGAAGTTGACAGCAGTATCCGGTTATATGGTAAGTTTATTTTTTTGTTATTCTACTTTACAATTTTTTTTTTTTTTTTTTTTTTTTGGGAGGCGGATTGTAAAGGGCGTGGGTGTGATATGCTGGAGCAGCGTGTTTTATGGATAATAAACGCGACACATATTTGGCGGATATGTGCAGGAGTTGTTAAGGCATCAATGAGGTTGGGTTAGCGGGGAATCCAAGGCATGGGCATGGGGTAAATAGGTAGTATTTGCACCTTTGTTTCAATTACAGTTACAGTTACAGTTAGCTGTTAGCTGTTACCGTTACCGTTACCATTCCCGTTCCTGTTACATTTCCTGACTTTTCTCGTTCGCTCGTTTGACAGAAATCCCCGGACCAAATCGTAAAAATCCCACGAATAGCAAAGGTGGAGGAAATGGCGGCTCTGGTGCAAATAACAACAACAACAACGTGGGCGATACGGATGCCAATGACATTTTAAAACTGAAACAGCAAGTCAAAGTCACCTACCAGCCGGACGATGAGGAACTCTACGGCTCGGCGGAGGAATTCGAGGATGGCGAATTCGCAGGGTTGCCACCGCTATCGCCAAACCATTACTACACCAGTGGCAATAAGCCGCCGACACATAAGCCCAACTCCGGAGCAGGCGGTGGCCATCATCACAATCACAATCAGCACGGCCACCATCATTCGCAGCAGGGCATCAACGGTGGTCCTGGTGGCGGTAGCGGCGGCGGTGGTGGTGGCGGTGGTGGTGGTGCCAGCAACATTGACTTGGCATTCGGCAATGCGATTTCGGGCAGTGCTGGCAATACACGTAAGCCGACCTATTATGGCGGAGTTGGTGGCGGTGTTGCCGGTGGCGTAAATGGTGCCACCGGCAATGGCAACACGGAAGTCCGCGGTCCCATGGACACCAATGAGCTGGGCAACGGTGTGACGCCACTCCGCTCCTGGCTGCAGCGACACCATCACCACCAGCACCACCACTGGCTGTGGCTCTGGCATTCGCTGTGGATCCACCTGACCCACAGTCGTCGACCGCTCTTAATGGGCTTGTCCGGCTTAGCGGCGTTCCTCAGCCTCTTATAATACATGGTAACAACGGTGCACTAGGCACAACACACACTCACACACACTTCCACACACACACACATACAGACACACCTAAATACACAATAGGTGCAAAATGTTGAATTGAAATGATTTTTTTTTTCTCTCACTTGGAGCACAAGACGAACAGGTTACGTGCTTGTCTCTTGCCCCAAGACGTAGACATATATATTGTATAGATAATAAGCATATATATATAAAAATACATGCATAGTTATATAACTACCTATATACATACATATACATATATGAAGTGTTTATTGAAGCTTTCAAGTTGAAGTGTTTGATTGAGCATGAAATTGGTTTGGCAACAAAATCGCAACTGACCAAAGCAATTCGGAGAGCTTTTCGCTGCTGAAAAGCTGCCACAAGCAGCTTTTAAGTAGTATACTGCCAGCGAAAGCTTGGCCATATTACACGAAAAAGAAAGAGCTTTTCAAAAGCCCAACTTAAGTTCAACGAATTGCATGGAAGTATAGCAAATTAAGCTAATATTAAATTTGTGTTTCTGATTGTTAAAGTGAAAGCTTAAATGTGAACAAACTACTTAAAAGCTGCCACAAATTGTATAATTGAACATTTCAATAAAACAAACTTTTTCTACTTACGTTTTGAATATACTAAAAGAAATGCAATTCTCAAGTTTATCCAGTGTATATAAGTAAGATTTATTATATATATATATTCTTTGACAACTGATATGAATCAGTATTAAGTTACAGTTTCTTTAGCTTCGACTTAAGCATGCACAGTGGTTGCAACTATATGCTGCCAGCGGTCAAATTTTATATATGCTTAATACATATTTACACATTTAATCATTTCGAAAATGTATTAAAATAATGAGAAGCATTATTTTGTTAAACTTCTTTTCAATTATTTTATTAATGGTTTTTCACATTTTTCCCTTAATCCATCAATATTTCTGTTTCACATTATTCTCAAGTCGTTTTCTAATTGCAATTCTTCAAAATCGCTAAGTTCATTTCCCAATGTCATTTATTAAAAAAAAAAACAAAAACAAAATTTATATAAAAAGAAATCAACAACCAAAAAAAAAAGCTAGATATAAGAAAGGTATTCAAAGTGGAACAGTGAAAAAAAAAGGGGAAAGTCAATTAATAGAAAAGTGTCGAAACTTTTGATTTGCTTTTCTCGCATTTTTCACACATTTTTTTTATTTCATTTTATTTCATTTTTGGCAGCTTTTGATTGACACGAATCAAACAACGGTACTTAAAGCTTAATGACAAAACGGAAGTAAAAAAGAGTTCGGAATGGAGAGAAGTTGGAGAAGGAAGAGCAGCTAAGTTAATGGGCATGTCAACTTGAGGAGAGCAGAAGAGAGAGATAGAAAGAGAGTGAGAGAGAGAGGGATGGACTCAAAGTGAGAGAAAGAGCGAGAGGGAGATATGTGCGCATAATTTATGCAAATTAAATGTCATATTTCTGCAGCACAGATACATAGACATGCACACACACACGAACGCACTGCAGTGTCCTTTTGCTCTTTGTCTGCCATTTTTCCTGCTCTCTCTCTCTTTTCTTGACTACTTATCTCTTCTTTTTTTTGGCAGTGGCGCCGCCACCGCCACCGCCACCGCCTTTGCTGCCGCCTGCAACTCATTTTTCAGCGAAGCGGACAGGCTCAAGCAACTAGTGCTAGGCTGTGTGTGTGTGTGTGTGTGTGAGAGTGTGTGTGTGTGTCAGTGTGTGTGTAAGCTGAAGAAGCTTTCATGTTATGCCTGTGAGCAAGCAGGCAGCAGACGTTGCACACGCTTCAACAACTTTAGTCAGCGCCGCTTCTCCTTCTCCTTCCCTTTCTCTCTCTCTCTCTCTCACACACACACACAATCTCTGTCTCTTTCTCTATCTTTATACTCACTGTCCGTCACTGTCTTACCCCTCATTTGCCCCCCTTTCTGGCTGCTGGTGCCGCTTTAGCCGCTTGGTCCGCATGTTGCATACATATGCAAAAAGGTTAAAAACTTTGCTTAAAATGCAGTCTTGCCTCAACAGTGGCGTGGCAAGGAAGTTGAGGTGGCGAGTTGGGGGGGGGCGGTTGCAATATCTTTTTGGCAGTTTTCGATGTGGCATACAACAACTTGCAGCATGATAAAGCTAAAGGCAACACAGGCAACTGGCGACTGCTGCTGCTGCTTTCATAGAGCTGTCAGTCCGTTTAGATCTCTGTCGACTCTCTCTCTCTCTCTCTCTCTGTCTGTCTTTTTTATACACACGCATGCTGTCCTTGTCTTTATATGCATACAGCACAAAACTGAATTTGGTTTGATGAATTGCTTGCCTGCCACACACACACACACACATACGCACACACACGCACACAGTTTTTAATGAAATAAAAACTTTTTGGCAAAGTGAATTTTACTGTTTCGTCGACATAAGACGCTCGATGACAACACAACTTGCAACTAAACTCATACTCACACTCATACACACAGTTGCCACATCGCACCCCCATCACTCCCCTCCCCATCCCATCACTCCTAAGACACTCTGCCAGAGTACCCTCTAGCCGTTACACTACCTTACTGCTGTTGTTGCTGCTGCTGTTGCTGCCACAGCTGTTTGTGTTATGTCAGTCAGCAGCAGCAGCAGCAGCAGCAGCAACAACAACAACAATGGCAATTGTCTTTATGTATGAGAGAGTGTATGTGTGTGTGTGTGTATGTATGCATACAAAACCGCCGAAAGCTGCCACTGATGATGATAATAAGACGCTGACAACCGCAGCAACAACAGCAAAACATGCGAGTTTTCTGTGTGGCATCTCTTTTTGCTTTGCAACAACAACAGTGGCAACACAGTGGCAGCAACAAGGGGCCCACACATTGACACAAGTGTTTTAAATTACAAGCCAGCAACAGCAACAACAACAACAAGAACAACAACAATACCAACAACACTAAGCAGAGCGTCCATCACCAACTAGAGAGCTTGAGAACTGCGGCTGCAGTCGACGCCAGCCTAGAACTATGCAACACTTTTTTTCTCACTTCCTTTTCCCTTTCTTGTTGCTGCTGCTGTTGTAGTAGTGGTAAGAGCAGCAGTTGTACTATATGTTAGTTGCGTCGTCTGTTGCTGCCACTTTGCTGCTTGTAAACTCGCGTCTTTTGTTATCTCTCTTGTACTCAACTACATGTATGTGAATGGATATGTGTGTATGTGTGTGTGTGTGTGGGGGGCTAGTAGTACAATATGCGGCTGTCTGTATGTACATTTGTATGAGTATGAGTTGTACTTATGATTGTGAAGAGAGCTGCTTAAGTTGTTTCCGGTTTTGTAATGAAGTTTGTATGTGCTGAGTACTTTTTGCCATTTATTTGTGTGTGTGTGTGTGTGTGTGTGTGTGTGTGTGTGTCTGTGTGTGTGTGTGTGTGTGTGTCTGTTGGGTGTAAGAAAAGGCCGCTTAATTGCTCTATTTGGTACTTTTAAATTGTATTTTAATTTGGAATTTCCTTGCCACACACTGTGCTGCCAGGCATTTATGTCTTGTCCTTGTCTTGTCTTGTGTTGTCTTGTCTTCTCTGCAGCTTTCTGTCGGTGTTTGTTTCTTCATTTGCTTCACGTTGCCTGCTTTTTTACTTCTTCGGTCTTACATACTTCTTATTTTTTATATTTTTTGGCTACGTTTTTTTTTTTTTTTTTTTTTGTTTGTTAAATTACTGCGGTTTATTGTTTTATGCTCTCACAAACTTGTATCTATTTAAATTTGGTGTGTGGCAACATGTTTATTTTATAACCTTAAGGCAGCAGCATGACAGCAGGCCAGAGAGAAAGAGAGAGAGAGAGAGAGAGTGAGTGAGAGAGAGAGAGAGTGACTGGGAGAGAGAGAGAGTGAGATACTTGATGTTGGCGAGCATCATGTTTGGCGGAAGTTTAATTGAATGCGTCACTTGCTGCCTCTCACTCTTGTATATGTTATGCTTCATCTTCCATATTTCCTACTCACTCTCTCTCTCTCTCTCTCTATATATATATATATTTCTCTCTCTTTCATGCAGTCGGTCTCTGCCTGCTTGTTGTTATGTGCAGCCAGTTAGCCACACACTTACATAGGCAGTGGCAGCAACACGCAACACAAACCTGCGCTTCAACACAACTGCCAAACAACTTGAATTGTAACACACACACACACACACACACACATATGTGGCAACATATTTGTTTTGTGAAATTTACTCAAGTTTCTTGATTTAATAATAAAATGTACTCGTCTGTGTCGCCTTTCAAAAACTTTTCGCTTCAGCAAAAAAAAAAAAAAAAAAAAAAATAAAACAAAAGTAAAAATTAAAATATAAAATATATATACAAAACAAAAAAAGGGCAAACGCAGAGCAGTTAGAGCGAAGTGGGAAGTTGCGGAGTGAGAGGGGTGGGGTGGGGAGGGGAGGAGTATGCCAGCCTTGCAGCTATAATTTGATCGTCAGCTCAGACATGCCACAAGTTGCATTAAACAAACGCACACATGAAATTGACAACAACTTGAAATGCCCAAGAATATCGTATATATGTATATGAATTTCCTTCAATGTCTTTTTTTCTTTTATTTTGGCAAAATTCAAATTGAAATTCAATTACAAAGTGTTTCCACTTGCACCTGCAACACACGCAGCACAAATATGCAGTTAGAATGAGATAGCAAGTGTGTGAGAGCGGAAGAGAGAGAGAGAGAGAGCAATACATTTAATTGTTTAGGTGGACACTTGACATTTGAAGACAACAATTGTCAGCTATATGCCACATTCGCATCTAAATAAATACATACATAATGCACATACATACATACTTACATATGTATGCGAGTAAGTATGTACATATGTATGTATGTGACACTTTTGATATTTTACATATGATTCTGTGGCATTTATTCTGGCATTCTTTTCATATTTTTCGTTTGCCGTTGCTCTTACTTTTGCTTTAGATTTTGACGAATGCCATCCATACGAAACTTAATTTCATTTGGCATCTGTATGTATGTGTGTATGTGCGTGTGTCTGTGTGTGTGTGAGTGCTGTGTGTTTATTTACAGCTATTTACATTTAGGTGCATTTTAATTAAGAACTTTATTGTTTCGGAATCGGACAATAAACTCAACAAGACACGATACGACACGTAACGACAGATAGTAGATGGACAACAGTAGAATGCAATTTTGTCAATCAACAATTAAATCTTGCTACACAAACTAACACACACACACTCACACACACACACACACAGTTAGTCAAAATTTCATTTCATGAGCTGCAATTGCATAAAGTGTTGCCTACATTCGAGCGCATGCAAAAATTTGCAGCAAGTGTCTCTTCTTCTCTGGGTGTGTCTGTATCTACTATTTACGCTATAAAGTGTAGATAATAATTGTGAAACAAAAAATATTTGAAATATTCTACAAACATTTTGAAATATTGTTGTGGAGTGAAGAGTGCCGAGTTTATTCTAACATAATTTGGGAGTGTGCAGGAAATTATCTTTAAAAATTATGGTATAATTCAAACAATCAATTTGTATAGATTATTATTAATTACATACATATGTAAGTGGTATGTACAAGTTGAAAGCAAAGCATAAACATATGATAAGTATATACAAATGTATGTAAATGTATATTTAACGAGGTTGTTCAAAATGTTAAACGACGGTTTGTGCACATGGAAATCGTCAACAGAATATAAATTAAAAACAAAATTAACAATAAAATCATAATAATAATAATTATTATAATAGTAATAATACTATGCATAATGAGAATGTTTGTCATAATGCTTCAATAAATTTCGATTCATTTAAATGCAACGTGGCAACAGTTAGTTCACTTAGTATATATACACACACACACACACATATATACATCCACACATACATACATACATATATACTAAATTAAGTGAAAACACATTAACTAGCTGAAATCACATGAATATTTATGGACTTAGAGTTTAATATATGCGAGAATAGATCATTAAGAAGTTGCCAAACAATAATATTATGTGCCATTATTAACAAACATAAAAAAGGAAAACACAATTCAAAGATACTGTTTCGGCCAAGCCGAATAATACATACTCTTGCCAATGAAATTTTGAGTTAATTTGAGCTGAAAAAATTAAAATTCATTTATTTAATTTTAACATTGAGAGGATATACCTTCCATTGAAACATCAAACATAAATGTCAACTATGTTGGGGGTATATTTTTACAGGGTATGTTGGCAAGTGTATATTGTGTATAATCGACTATAAAAGTTCAAAAAACCAAATGATGTATACATAATGTATGTACGTATCTAGGCAAATGGAATACTATATACTAATGTACTCGGATATCTTAAGGATATACATATATACCTGCGGTTGTATGTATGTATCTGTGTAAATCAAAAGGGATTTTGAAGGGCAGCCCCAGGAATGTTAATATGGAATCGAATGTCGAAACATGTCGAGTCTAAGTATATAAAGTAAGCATAAATTAATATATAACTCAAGTATATAGCGAATCGAAATGCATGCGATATGTTGAAGAGAAGAGTGCTTGAAGTACTATAAATGAAATGCAGGAATATCCCCCATTCAAAAGTAGCTCAAGATACCCCTCCTCCCCCCCCCAATAAAAGAATACGAAAATAAATAAATTGAAAAGTATTTTTTTTTTTTGTAATCAGCTTAATCAAAAGAAGAATTGAAACATAATTTGTATATAGGCAATCGACATATTAAGAACTACAGTATGTATGTACACACTGTTATGTATGCATGGATGTACATAAATAAATAAATACGATATGTATATAGGTATAAGAATACATATATATATATATATATATATAAATAAGTATATATGGAATATAATCTGTATAATTGTTTTGAAAATATAGTGAAATTATTAATAAACGGACTATTGATTATGATGGAATACAATGTTGTAAGTGATGACATCACATGCATGCATACATACATATGTATATACATACATACATACATACATACATACATACATCGATACATACAGTTGATGTAATATGGAATCGTGAAGAAATCGATTGAAATACTATTACATGTATAAAATCAAATGTATCTCATACTTTACATATATACACACACACACATATATATATCTATATACATACATATAAATATATACAATACTTACCTAGTTATATACGAGCATATATATACATGCACTGCAACACATACACACATACATACTAATTATAATAATAAAGAACTTTATGAAATAACAAAAAGAAATAAAAAAAAAAGATCGAAAACAAAAACGGAAAACGGCGCATAAGAAATTCTACAAATAAAGGACAAAATTATATTTATTACACTCACATAGCATTAATTAATTGAAAGGATATCTGCAGGATGCAGCCAATTGATTTGTTGGCCAACTAACCAGAGGCAAACAGACGGCATTGCCCGTGTCCATATTAGATATATGTATGTATGTACATACCATCTATAATATGGTTATATATGTATTTCTGCGGATGCTCGTCAACAACTTTGAAGGCAATTTGAGTCGGAATCCTAAAAACTTTCAACCTATGAAAACCAATAATTGGCTGCTGTGCAATCTGAGATGCGATGGAAGAATGTCAGAGGGTAAGTAGATACTAGGGGAAGGGCAAAGTTCAGAAAGTACAGAAAAAGTCGGAGAATTGAGTGCGAAGAGGAGGTGTGGAGATGAGTAGAGTTTAAGCACATCGCACGGACATATATATCTCGGCCAAGTTGCTCTGGAACATTTACAGGGTATCCAAAGTGTATGCAAATATTTGAAAATGTGTAGTTGTGAGTGGGGCAGGCAACTGGCAGGACATGGTCCCAGTACCATACAGATCCTAGCAGCTGCGCAAATTTAACTCTCAAACACAACAGGATGTCCGTTTCTGAGCAGAAGCGGATGCCGTTCTGAAAATAACACAGCAAATAACTTCTGCAACCGCATTCAGCACGCTTGTCTGCCCACAAACACGCACACAGATACTACAGAGACACAGACAGAGAGTCAAAGAGAGCGAGAAAGAGAGAGAGAGGGAGAAAGGAAGAGGAAGAGGGAATAGAGGGGAATTGCATTTAGAAGTTACAACTAAGACAAGTCAAGCATAAGTATAGAGTATAGACTAAATGGCACTCATAGTCAACGAGAATTTTGCATTAAGGAGCAATACAAATCATAATATTATTTTGCAAAATAATATATTATGTTTGCATAATAAAAAAATATATTATGTACTAAATACGAAAAAAACAAATACAAATTTACTGGAATATATAGTAATACAGCTTAAATATATTTAAAATATATATATTTTTGACTACTTCAAAAAAATTAAGAAGCTCTATTTCTTATTTAATTTATAGATTTTAATTATAATATATGTATTTGATAATTTTGTAAATCTTTTAACAAAGTCTATTAGAGCTCTTCTCAATTCCGAATCCGAACGAATTGCGCGGATTTGACTTTGATAGTCATAGCAAAAACACACGTTTCGTTCGAATTCGGTATTGAGAACAGGCTTGTATATTGAGAGCCTTGCACTAAAATCGTATTTTCAGAGAGCAGCATATCAATTTTTTTATGAATTCGCTTTTTATAATAGATCGGCATAAAAATTAAACTTATTTAGATTTTATTAAATTCAAACTGCCATAACTTTTGTTCGAAAATATCACATAGCTACTAATTTTTCAATTCCCAACGATTGTCATCAAAATCAAAAAATTAAAAAATTCTCACCATTTTAAAATAATGCAACGAAATGAAATACCAATAAAATTAAATAATAAATATTATGTAATTTAATTCAAGTTGAGATAATTAATTTATATTTTGTATTTGCTTGTATATTTTATGGGTATATTATGATGCATGAATGTCCTGAAAAAAAAGTCCTTACCTACAGTTCGTATCAATACCGGGGGGAGGGTTGTGGCGGAGGGGATAGGGGTGCGTGACCCTCAGCAGCCGTTACCGTTACCGTAACAGTTACCGTTACCGTTTAGCTGTGCAATGGGCCATGGCCAACAGCATCTGCCAATACAAAATTATGCGGCTTTCCCCCCTCTTTCTTCCCCCCCCCACCCACCAAACAAGCCAGCGCTAATAATATTCCCCGCCTCTGGCCAAAGTAGAAGCCAGCTAGCAAGGGTTGAAGATGTTGAAGGCGGCCAAAAATTGACTTTTAATGAAAACAATTGAAAATTCTGTGCTTGTGGCTAAGAGGCAAGTCCACCGATTGCTTGACTGCTTCAACGGACTCCAACAGCGCCAACAACACCAAGAGAGCACCAACATCTCCAACTGCTCTCCAACTGCTCCAACAACTCCAACTGGCTGCTGTGGTTATTAATTTCAATTAAAGCATTTAACCGGCAAAGCCCCAAAAAACAGCAGCCAGGCAATATCCTTTTTATTTGGAGGCTTCTGTTTACACAACCGCCAAGAAAGCGTAGCATAATTTTCAGCATCCCTTGTTTCGGCACCTCGTGCCACTCACCCCCTCCCTCGAGGCATGCTCAATTGCCTACCACCTCTCAGCTCCTCCACTCCACTCACACACAGTGCCACATGAATTAAGGCGTGAAATATTCGCGCCAAAAACTTTTGCCGCCTGTATCTTAAAGTTATTCCGGTGTATCTATGTATCTGTAACTTGATGACTTGATATAATATACATATAAATATTGGCCAATTTGATCAAATCAGAGCACGATTACAGCGCGATTTAAGAATTTCATTAGACAGTGATAGACTGAAGAAAAGAGAGAGTGGGAGAGAGAGAGAGGAGAGCTATTTAAATTAATTCAAGCAGCTTTAGGACATTTTTAAAGTGAACTGAAACTTGACAAAAATCTCTACTCTCTCACTCTGTCTCTCTTGTTTTTTTCTTTCTCTGTGTGCTGATGATATCATAAATTATGATATTTAAGAACAAGCAAGTAGAAAGAGACAGCGACAGAGAGAAGGAGAGAGAGAGCGAGAGCTTTACAACAACAACATCAACAATAATGATGGCAATTTGTTGTTAGATTTTCTGTCTGCAATGCAAATGCATACAAAATGTGCAGCACTTTGAGCCTGGCCAAAAGCTATTTAAGGCCAAGTTGAAAGTGGCAAAAGGAAGCAGCAGGCTGGGCGACAACGACTGCCACATGCCCCCATCGAGAGAGTGCGGAGAGTGTAGAGTCTGTGGCACGTTGCTTCCCCCCCCACAATGCCGTGTGCCTCCCAAACTGTCTCTGCAAATGGCAAAGGACTAAGAAGGATATTTATGTGAGTCGGCCCGGTTTGCCGGCAAATTTTATCGAGCAGCCGTTAACTTCTTAAACGAGTATTTCAATTTCGATTTTAGCACTGCCTTTACCTTCAATGATACCCTGTAGGTTTTTCATCAAAAGCTATTACTGCATTTTTTATAAATTGGAAAATTAAAAAAAAAAATTAAAAAAAAAATGTTGAAAGTAATGTAAAAATGTAAAAAAAAAATGTATTAAAATCAAAATATAAATGCTGTAAATAAAAAAAGCAAAATACAAATAATAAAAAAAATTTAATTTCATAATCCTATGCAATAAACTCAGAAAAACTTAATTATGTCATGAAAATCACAAAACAAATTAAATTTTGTTATATTAATAAAGCAAATGCGGTAATTATTATACTTAGCTAAAATAAATAAATACATTGCAATACTACAAAAGTATAACAATAAAGTCACAAAATATATCAAATTGATTATATTTCAATTAATTTGAATAAACAACATCAACATTTTAAGTTGCAATGGATATTGGTTTATAAAAAGAAGTGCTGTACTTTAAATTAAAATAATCAAAATATAGAATAAAATAAAATATAGAAATTCCGACGTCCCATAAAAGTCGAACAATTAATACTTAAAATAAATAGGATTAATAATAATTTACTAAATACAATGGATAAATGATATAACAATACTTATTTATATGATATTATACATATATATACTTATTTAGTTTATAATTTAAAAAATTTATAAAACGAACAAATAAATAACAAATCAATTATAAAAAAAATTATAAAACAAATAGTGATGAGTTTTTTAAAATATTTTTTTTTTTTTGTAATTTTTTTATAGAGATATTTTAAAATACTTTTTGATTAAATTGCGATGAACTCATAACTTTTGAAAATCTGCTATTTTTTTGTAATTTTTCTATAGAAATTTTTTGAAAGATTTTAAATAAATAGTGAAGTAGTCACAATATTTGAAAATCTGTTTTTTTTTTCTCCATAGAAATATTTTAAAAGATTTTTTTTATAAATAGTGAAGTACTCACAATTTTTGAAAATCTGTTACCATTTTTTTTAATTTTTCTATAGAAGTATTTTGAAATACTTTTTGAATAAATTGCGATGAACTCATAATTTTTGAAAATCTGTTAATTTTTTTTTGAATTTTTCTACCGAAATATTTTGAAAGATTCTTTTAATTTTTTATAAATAGTGAAGTACTCACAATTTTTGAAAATCTGTTACTTTTTTGTAATTTTTCTATACAAATATTTTGAAATACTTTTTGAATAAATTGAATAATTTTTGAAAATCTGTTAATTTTTTTTTTTTAATTTTTCTACCGAAATATTTTGAAAGATTTTTTTAATAAATAGTGAAATAGTCACAATTTTTGAAAATCTGTTTTTTTTTCCATAGAAATATTTTAAAAGATTTTTTTATAAATAGTGAAGTACTCACAATTTTTGAAAATCTGTTACTTTTTTGTAATTTTTCTATAGAAATGCTTTGAAATACTTTTCGAATAAATTGCGATGAACTCACAATTTTTGAAAATCTGTTATTTTTTTGGAATGTTTCTATAGAAATATTGTGAAGCAGCTAGAAGCAGCTGCAAAAAGTATCGTCAAATCGGGAAATATATCGTATTGAAACTGTAATCGAGTAGACCTGGCAAAATAACATCAGTCGTCAGTTTATTCGGAGTCGGCAGTGTTATGTTTCACATTAGAGAATATTCATAATTCCATTCGGTTCATTTCCACATATTAGTTGAAAACATTTACAAACTTTGTTTGTTTATTTGGCGGTTGCTTGGCAAATTGAGCGTTGCGGTTGCAGTTGCGAATAGCAACACGTCTAGTTGAAGCGACAACAAAACACAATAAACAGTAAACAAAAATCAAGAGTCAAGAATAAAGAATCAAGAAAATCAGTACTGAGCCGCAAGTTTCCAATTAAAGTCGCGTTATATTCTTCATACAATTTTTTTTTTTTTTTTCAAAATTCACGAAGCAAGTGCATAACAACAAATAGAAGCAGAGAATATGGTAAGTTGCAGTTGCAAGCATTGAAATGAGAGAAGCTTAAGCTGCTGTTACAGTTGCAGTTGCAGCTCTGGGGCAAGGGCAACACTGGGTCAGCTGTTGTTGCAATAAACTTGCCACCAACTGAACAACAACAACAACATAAACTATAATCTTGTGCATCTTTCACATTGTCGTGTTTGACGCGACTCTCAATCTGAGTAGAGACGGTTTACAACTTGCCCCACAGGCGCAAGCTGAGTTGCCACTTGCCGCTTGCCGGCATGGCTCGTGCAACTTGTGCGGCATTGGCATATTCCATTTTTCATGCCAAGGCAGGCTGTTGTGCAGCATGCAACATATTCACATACAAACACACTTATGTATGTATTTACATTTATAGCTATATATGTATATATGTATGTATGTATGTATGTATGTATATGTATAGTTGTGCACATAATGCGCCAGGCTGCATGTGCCACATGCCTACGCGCCACCCACTGGTTAAATGGCAAAAGAATTGTGCTGCTGTGCAACGCGTTGAATCTGCAACCAACCCCACATCCCCCCCTTTTTGTTGTTGTCCGTTTTTCGACAATTTGTATATTCAACGATGCCCCCACACACTTACATGTGTATATATAGATATGTATATGTATATAGTAATATTATTTATGAAAATTGTACGCCTTTAACGCCCCAACACGCCAAAGAAGTCTCCACTTTTCACTCTCCACTCTGCAGTCTCCACGGCGGTCGCAACGGCTTCGAAAATTTTTGAATAATTTGCAGTCATAAAATATGCAATAAGCCAACAGCTGTTGTGAAATTGTTTTGAAAGCCGCGCCATCACATTATTTAAACCGGCAGCAACGACAGCCACCAGCTCCAACTCCATTCCCAGCTCCATCTCCAGCTCCAACTCCATCACCAACTCCAACTCCAACTCCATCTCCATTTCCAGCTCCAACTCTACTACAACTACAACTACAACTTTCAACTCGAACCCTGTGTTTATATCTCTGCGTTGTCTCTTCGCTTCTTCTTCTTCTTCTTCTTCGTTTACGATTTACAAATCGAATTATATATCCCAAGGCATCAATACTATATATTCATTTTTCTGTATATGCATATATAGATATGCATATAGGTAGCATCAGTTTGGCCTGCGGCTGTCATAATTATCATCATTTTTCACGCAATTTCACTTGAAAACTCTACTCACTCTACGTCCAACACACAACTCAACTAGTAAATACCCTGTATTTCTATATATATTATATGCTATATTATATATACTATATTATTTATAAGAAAATTAATTGCGTTATTTTCCTACAGCCGCCAAAGGGTAAAAAGGGCAAGAAGGGCAAGAAGCTGCCAGGTGAGTAAAGTTTTTTATTTTTCATTAATTAAAATATATTTAAAAAAAATACTTAAATTAAATTTTATTCTAAATTAATATTCAATTTGCACAATTTTCGATAGAATTTATTTTTGAGACCAGATTATATAAATCAATTAAATTAATAGAATCTTTTTTAATAGATTTGAACAAAAAAAATATATTATTTAAATTAGGGGAATTTATTTTTAATTACTTTTAAATGTACTTTTTTTAATTTATTTTTTAGTTTAAATACGTATTTTTTTATGAATTTCACAGGGATTTAAATTAATTTTTTTGCAATTTTGAGACTCAAGTTTTTGTCATATGAATAAAATTAATAATAATAACAATATTTCAAGTTAGTCAAATTTTTTCTTAAATTTTAAAAAGATGTATATTTTATATATTTATTTTTTTTTATCAATTATGGCAAAGACTACAATTGAGTTTTGGGTACTTTAAGTGGCGATTTTTATTTTCTTTTTTATTTTTTTTTTTTTTGATTTTGCAATCATTGAAATGGGCATTAGTTGTGAGAGGCAACGTTGCGTATACGTAATTAATGGGCAATAATATGGAGTAGCAGAGAATTGGAGATAGTGCACCATAGGTTGCTATCTCCTCCTCTCCCTCTCTCTCTCTCTCTCTCCCTGTCTCTCTCTTTCTCTCTCTCCCTTTTTGTCTTTGGGTCTGTCAGTTGGCCACCAATTTGTCAAATAATGATAATCTGAGGCTTGGTCAGCAGCACAGGCAGGCAGGCAAGTTGCTGCAAGTTGCATGCCGCATGCATGGCCACATGCTCTCAATGCAATTTAATTGTGCAAGCAACTAGATGTGCCACATGCTCCAAGCACCACCATCAGCAACAGCAACAATAGTAGTAGCTGTAGAAAACAAACACAAGTACAAAAATTCAAAAAAAAAAAAAAAAAAAAAAAGGAAAAAGGAAAACAAAAATGTCCACTTAATTTCCACGAGGTCGGCCTCTAACGCACACATAATTGTTTGCCAGGGAACTGCTGTGGAGACGCAACCAATCCTCGGACTGTGATTGTGGCATGTAGCAAGTGGCAAGTGGCAGCCTGGAGGCGACGCTTGTAGCAGGCGGCATTTGGCCAACGATGCCAATTACGCAAACCAATTACAGCACACACATGCCAACACACACACACACACACACACAGAGAGAGAGAGAGAGAGAGAGGAAGAGTGTGAGAGAAAGAAAGAGAGAGAGAGAAGGGGAGGAAAGAAACACATGCATATACATATGTACATACAATGGGAAAACCTAAGCACATTTTGCGCGTAAATTTTCTTATTAAATTTTTGGAAAAATTTTTTTGCACTGCCAAAAAGAAAATAAAAGAAAATTTTTAATTTTCTTGTGACATTTTTCAGTTCTAATCGATGGCGTCGATACCTCCTCGATGACCCGCGATCAGCTGGAGGCGTTCGCGTTGCGCCTCAAAGCGGAAATGGATCGGGAGCGGGAGGAGCGCAATTACTTCCAATTGGAGCGGGACAAGATTCGCACCTTCTGGGAGATTACGCGTCAGCAGTTGGGTAGGTCTTCATCCAGATATCGCACTTGGCATCATAGTATTAATTACAATTGTTTGATGTCCTGCAGAGGAGTCCAAGTATGAGCTGCAGCAGAAGGATAAGGAGATCGAGGCCACACAGCACATGGCCGATGTGGATACCAAGCACATCATGCAACAGATGAAGCATCTGCAGTTCGAGACCCACAACAAGCTGGGCGAGGTGCGTGCCGAGGCCATGACCCAGCTGAAGGTCGCCCAGGAGCATCATGTCGTCCAGGAGCTGGAGCTGCAGAACGACAAGCGGCTGCTGCGTCGCGCTGCCCGCGATCGTGTCGAGATGAGCGACATGCAACGCAGCATGCTGAAGGGGCACTTCAATGACCAGTTGCTGTGAGTACTCCTCAAACGACCAGAGATAGTCTGGTCCCAGATGGATAATAATACACTTAATACACTAAATCATGTGCAGGGAACAGCATCAGGTGTTCGAGATCGATCGCAAGGATACCGAACGGCTGCATGAGCAGAAGATGAAGGAGCTGCGCTCCAAGCTGGAGCTCTTCTATAGGAAGCAAATGTTCGAGGTGGAGGAGCGCAAGAATCAGCAGATCAAGGACCTACACGAACACCATGACCTGGCATTCAGTGACATGAAGAACTACTACAATGAGATCACCTTGAACAATTTGGCACTGATCGGTACCATGAAGGAGCACATCGAGCATCTGCGTCGCCAGGCGGAGAGCAGCGAACGCATCGCCGCCGAGCAAAGTGCCAAGGCACGCCATCTACGGGAGCCGCTGGCGCACGCCAAGGTCCAAATGAAGGAGCTGCAGCGCAAACTGGAGTTCTACGAACGGGACAAGCTGCAATTGAATCGCCTCAAGCGGACCAACGCCATCCTCGACAAGAAGGTGAAGAGTCTGTCGTGGGAGTCGGAAACGCTCCTGCTGCGCAACGATGCCCTCATCGAGGAACGCGCCAAGCTCAAGGAGCGCTTCAACGAGGTCATCATCGAGCTACAGCAGAAGGCGGGCCTCAAGAATGTGCTGCTGGAGCGCAAAATCGCCGCCCTGATGCGCGAGGATGAGAAGCGTAGCATCATCTTGCACAAAACGATAGCCGCCTGTCCAACCAATTTCGCCAGCCAGCTGGATACCATTGAGAAGTCTGTCAGCGATGTTGTCGACACCAAGAACCAAACCATCATCGAGCTGCGCCACGAACTGGCCAAGGCCTGGAAGACCCACGACGACATGGTCGATACCTACGAGTGCAAGCTGCGACAGTTCGGTATACCCACCAAGGATCTGGGCTTCGATTCCGTCCAACAGCGCGACCATCGCCACCTCTTCATATGCGGACCAGCTGGCATTGTTACCCAGAACAAGTAGTGGAGAATGAGGAGACACGGAAGACACTCGTTTTGTCTTGAATATTCTTTTTTCGAAATTGAGTTCATCTTTAATGCGACATTATGCCGAGTGTAGATAATAAAAATAAATACTATACTTAGATAGATAGATAGATATATATCTGTATCTGTATAGAGTACAACAGATATGTATAAAATAATAAATTCTGGTATTGACCACAAAATACGTGTACATCAGTATAAATAATAACAAACATTTTGTTTTCAAGTATATTATTGCAATTTATTTATCAACTTTCTTATTTCATTGGCTTTTCAGTGGCTTAAGTCGAATTATTGTTTTTGTTTTTATATTTTATTGATTATACAAATATCAATATCGAATACGAATACGAAAATTATTCACGAATACTTTTTGTTATAAAAGGCAGATGAATGCTGAATATGTGTTGATATATCTTATGCATATTGCTTCAGTTTAATGCTGTTACTCGATCTAACATATTTATATAGTATATATTTAAGGTGCGCGGAAATAGTTTAAAGTACAAATATATGTGAGAATAATAAAAATCACCGAATAGTAATTTAAATGTAACTTCAAAATCATCCACAATGAATTTTAAAAATATTCCAAAATTATTTTTAAAAATAATTCCCAATTATTTAGAAAATAATCCATATATATTTTTAGTGCTAATACAAAAATATTTCGAACAAAAATAACCAATTTATGTTATAATATCAAGGCAATTTCCACTACTCGTATTACATAAGATAAAATAACTATTTTGAAAATGTTTCAATCACTCTACAAATACGAATCTTATCTAATTAATAGAAAAATCATTATTTAGACTTATAATAAAAATATATCGACAGTCATCAGTTAATGTTTCATATTCAAATCTATATATTGCGCACACCTGATATTTTATATATGTATATATGTATATCCAAGAATTGCTTAATGCTTGCTTATATTATTACCATATACATATATTAAATGAGAAATTACAATATAGTAGTATCTGATATATCAAATAAACATAATTCATACAATTCAGTTTGAGTTGAAAACAATTTATGTTATGTTTCATGTATTCGCTTCATTTGGATTATGCTAGCAAGTTGTTTGTGTTTCAGTTTCTGTTTAAAATTTTTCTATATGTTTTGTTTCGTTTTGTTTTGCTTTAGTTCAGTTTTGTTCAGTTTTAGTTTTTTGTGGCTTGTTACGTTTCACTTATTATTCAAATAGATATCACATAAAGTTATTTGTTTGCTTCATTTGCTGCTAACTGCGGTTTTCCATAGGTTTGTTTCATTTGTATTTCTCAAAACTTTTCATCACGGTTCCATATTTCCTATATATAGTCATTTTTCTTAGATTCTTTGAGCCTGCTTATTTCATTGTTTCATTTCTCTAACAGTTTTTCATTGTGTATGCGTGCGTGATTGACATTTTCAGTTAATAACAAATGGAAAAACATACCAATTTATATATATATTATTCTTTTTCTTTGTTTTTTGTCTCCTTATGAGAACTTTTTGAATACTATATATGTATGTATGTATTTACAGCAAGAGTATTATGTAAGTATTATGGAATACTGGGTGTTATGTAACTAGCACTATATATATGTATACATATGCATGTATGTATGATTACATATTCAGAGTGTGTATGTATGTTTAAGTGTGTGTATGTTTGTGTGCGTGTAACAAAAAAAAAACAAAGAGTTATTTTGAATCTAGGTACATATTTTGGTTGCTGAAATGAATTTGATTTGTTCTTATTTATTGCTAATATTATCTTAGTTATCTGAATGAATTTGAATGTAAACTTATATTTAATTGAATCAATTAATTCTTTTTGCATTCAATTTGCATGTTATCCTTTTCACTTTCGAGTTTCGAATTTGTTCGATTTGTTTAAACAAAAAGTTCAAATTGTGATCACAACGGTTTACTTCACAGATCTGTTTGGGGCATCAACATTTCAAAGCGTGCCCCAAGAAATATATGTTTGTATAAGTATATATAATATATATAGGTATGTATAAATTTAAATATGTTTTTTTCTTTTATCTTTTTGTGGATAGTTTCTCCGAATATTTTTTTCATGTTTTCTTCGTTTTTTTTGTAAATTTTTTGCTTAGCATAAAAATTTTAAGTATTTTCGTGTTTCATTTTTGTTTCAATTATTGTTCATTCGCCTTAGTGTCTTCTTCTGCATCTCTATGTGTGTGTGTGTGAATGGCACATTTAAGGGAGATCTCATTATTAGTTTCATAAAATGTTTAGCAGTGTGGTATGCATATTGTATTTCTTATAATTCCTTGTTCTGTTTTTTTGTTTTGCAATTTTCGGCAGTTTTCTTGTTAAAATCTTTTTCAAACTAAACTTATTTCAGATTTTCCCAGATAAGTGTGTTCGTGTGTGTGTGTGCGTATGTGTGTTAACTTATTAAATATTTGTTTGGACTATTTGTTTGTGTTTCATTTCATTTGCTATCAGTGGAATTGTTTTCATTCTTTTGTAATTTTTATGTTTCATATTTTCCATAACATATTTGCTTTATCTAAATGCTTTGTATTTGCTTTTAATTAGTTTCACTTTAGTTTCAGTACTAAATTCCTTGTATTAAATATGTTTAAGTTTTAAAATTATAGATTGACTAACATTTTGTTTGTAAGGCAATTTGTTTGTTGGTATTTGTATTTGTGATTTTTATGTTTTTGTTTTTGTTTTCCCTTTATTTTGTCTTTATCGTTTTGTTTTTGGCTTTGCTCAGATTTTTCTTACGTTGTGTTTCGTTTTAAATCCAAATTTAATTTAGATTCAGTGCATTTCTCATTATTTTAATTTTCAAAAAGTATATTGTAAATAAATTCATCGAATTATGACTAATACCAATATATAATTCAAATACGTACTAACTATAGCACAGATCTGTTTGTAAACTAAATGTATGTTTCATTTTATAATATAATTTATGCTTTTCACTATTTGTTCTCGTTTAGGTGTGTGAGTGTGTGTGTGTGTGTGTGTTTGTTTTTGTGTAATACTATAACTATTTTATTTTGTAATTTCATATGCATACATATTATATGCACACGAATAAAAAAGAGATAGAGAATACTTCATTGTCATGTCATGTTACCAAATATAAAAAAAAAAATCAAAATAGGATCAAAATTTGATAACCCTTCGGTAAGAGAACGCGATTTGGCAACACTAATGACATGAGATCGAATTTGAACGATCGTTCAATATGAAAAATATTATATAGAATGGAAGCTTGTCTTGATAGAGCTGCAATATAAACAAATCGATTCTCGTGCAATCGATTTAAGACCAAAGTCGATAATTGAATAACATTGATGTACGTTCACTTAAGACATTCACAATTTTTGAACATACCTGACTTTCAACAAAATCGTTCATTAGAAATGTTGTTCGATTTTTGTTCGATATCGATTATTCTTGCAGTTTGCACTTACATGAGGAAGTTAAACAAACTTGTCGGAAGCAAAGGCCTTGATGATGTTGGGTGATTTATCGGAAATTCCACACAACTCCAGGATATGCTCATTGCGCTGAGTGGAGTACCACATGGAGGCGTGAGCCTGACGCATACTGATCAGTATCAATCTGCAAAATAAGTAAACCAATCAATAATCTATATTGCTATTTGTATCATTTATAAAATATATAGATTTACTTGGCGCTGGCATTGCGTTTTTTTCGATACTCTTCGAGACGCATGTAAAGCAGTTCGGATGCGTGATTGGGATTGCTGCGTGATCCCCAGGGCACCATAATCAAGAAGACATCGTATGTTTCAGTTGCTGTCAATGCCGTCATTATAACAAACTCCAGTGATTGTTTGATCTGTTGAACCTAATAATTGAGAGAGGTTCATCAAATTAGCTGGGAATCCCCGATTATACGATTGATTAGTTGCTCACGTTTTGTTCTTTGCAGGTGGCGATGGCCTCAGTAATTGACATCATGTTGTGCCAAGGCAATCTGGCCAGGGCACCCTCCTTGTCCTTCCAGAACTGCACAGTCACTTCCAACTCGGTCCTGTAATAGCCGAAGGCCAAGGCCACCACGGCATCCAAGTATTTTACGGAGTGCCAACGTCCTTTCAGATACTCTATAATCAACAAAAAAAAAACATGAAATTCACTATGTATATAACATCAAAATACAAATTTATCATGCAGAAGAATCAAGTCTCCAGCTGTTCAAGGCTCTGAATAAAGCGCGTCCATACATATGGACGGACGGACAAACAGACAGGCAGACTGACTATTATGGTTGAGGCACTTACTCTTCAAATAGAGTGCCTCCAGATTGAGTGTAATATTCATGCGCTTGCCGAGGGATTCGTTCATGCCAAAGGACCTTTCGTACAGTTTGGCAATGAATGTTGGCGGATTCACTGTGTGCGTGCCCGCAGTAGTAGCCTGAAAGATTCATTAAAAGCCACATCCTAATAAGCTAGTCGATATTGTGGTGACAGATGGAGAAACTCCTACCTTTCGCTTGGAGAGGCAACGACTTTGCTGCAGAAGGAGTCGCAATGGTTCCACATTAGCAGCTCGCAATTTGGCATCCTCGAAGAAACGATGAGTGTACTTATTGGACGATTCGCTATTCGCCTTGCAAATCTTGTACAATTTTGGCCAAGTTTCCAGCAATTGGACGTAACTCATTTTGGGAACCACCAAATCAATGACAGACGCCTCCGTCAGAAACTTATAGGGCACTTTCTCATAGGATAGAGAGTTCTGTTGGATGATTTCAGCGGCCTGCTTTGGTTCCACCACAAGACGCACGTTGGCCACGCCCAGTATCTTCTGCTTGTAACTGTCCAATGGCTTCAGTTCGTCACTCCACTGAATCACCTTGCCGGGTGACAGGAACATCAGGCGACAGGCGGCTCTCAAATCCGGGGAGAGGTCCTGTTTCGTGTAGCTGCAACGATGCAACAGATGGCGATGCAACGGCACTTGGCCCTCGTTGCTCATCCACATATTGACCATATCATCGACGCTCCTAGCCCTGTACCACTCGATAATGGCCTTGAGCACGGTCCGATTGAAGTCCACGTTACGTCTCTCTATTTTCATCACCAGATTCACACATTCCACGAATTTGGCTAGATCCGTCGCATTCTGGACGAGTGTCGGAAACAGCTGACGTGACAGCAGACGTTGACTGTCATTGGTGATAGCGCACAACATGATCGCCACCACAAGGAGCACCTCATCGCGTCTAGGCAGCAGCGATGGCATTTTGGAGTCGGCAACTAAATTGCAAACACATTCGGCATGTTGCTGTTGAGTTAAGCTCATGCACAGTTTCTTCAACGTTTGGAAATCGTCACTGGAAATGAGCTTCAATTCCTTTTGCATATAAACGGGCTGATCCACTATTCCAATATAGCAGAATCGGCGAATTTTGTCAACTACCGAAATTTCAACTAATCACAAATATATACATATGTATTAAAATGTGTATGTGTATGAGTGTGTGCAAAATACTTACTATCGTTTGTTGTGTGATTGTTGTCGGTGTGCTGAATTCCCACATCCATGTTGCCAAAGCGAAGCACTCTTCTAATTGCAGATATCTTAAAGTATAACAAGCAGTAAGTTTCATTTACATAATTTAGATATTTATTTATTTATTTATTGAGAATAGCACTTGTATACAAACATACACAATTTCTTGCAGGTCTCGCTGAAGGAATTCGTGCTATTTAGATTCTAAAGAGCTGGAAACAAAATCGATTAAACATCGATATAGTCGATGTTGCCGAAAATTTTAAAAACATCGATGATTTTTCTGCAAGCATCGATTAGCGCCACCAGCGACCTTTCAAAAGAAATCAGCATCACGTAAAAATGTAAGTACAAAAATTAAATATGAATATTGCTAATAAAAATTAATACCTACTATTTACATTTACAGAATATAGTTGGTGGTGTTAGCAGCGATCGTGGGAGAGCCATGGATAAGTTTATTATAAGTAATTTGATAGAAAAATGAGCATACATATGTACAAAGCGTACTTGTGTATATGTACAATAGAGATCTGCAGCGGTGCCTGTTTTCGGCACTAGTAGTGTACTCACACTTTTTGCGGTGGCGGTGGTGTAGACACCGCATAGTAAGCGGTTGCGGTGTTTGAATACCGCATAAGAAACGAATATGCAGACACAATGTCAAAAAAAGATGCGGTACCTGCGCACAGCATTAAAAATTGAGACTCAAAATTTGACCGAATCAAAGCCCGTTAGGGTAATCGCTTCATCTCCTTTGTGCGGTGTTTCAATACTGAGCAGCGGAGTAACATAGTGTCTCTGTTATTGGTATTGAAAGACTAATGTAAATATTGAGCGCATAATTTTTTATTTAAGAAGTGACGATTAAAATTTATTGTTTATTGATAATTTCTATATCATGTATATAAATTTATGTCACAATGAAACTAAAATACTATACAAATTGAAAAAATTAGCTAAACATTTTTAATTTGATATACTATGCCTATTTATTTCAACATTCACGCAACCATCACATCAGCAGATCACTCATACACTTACGCACATGCGAAACAAATCACAAAACACAATTGCAAAAAATGATCTACTTACGCGACCGCTGAGTACTAAAAACACAAGACAATTTCGGGGGTTGTTTTTCATCTCACACTCTCTGTTCGGTGTCGGCTTGATTCTACTCATTCAAATTGCGTAAAATATCACAGGCACCGCAAACTAAGGAGTGGAAAGAAGGAACGAGTATAAAAAGAGCGCATAAATTACTTAGTATTTTTGCGGTGCACTAGTAGTTGCGGTCCACTGCTGCAGATCTCTGAATGTACAACAAGTGCTCCAATTAACAATGTGACCAAAAATAAACGATTATATTTTTTTTTTTTACAGAAACCTCAAACGTGCTCGGCGAAATCGAGGAAACTATTGAGAATAGTCCCAAAAGAAAAAAGGAGACGTCAAAAGATTGGCAGCATTTTAAGAACGGAGAAGAATCAGGTCACTATTCAGGAAAGGTTTACAAGACATGTGGTAATACCACAAACATGATGCCACACTTAAAGATTGCGCACCCCGGATGCCTCGAAACGGGTGAAAGTGTGCCATGTATGACGAAATTCTTGGAATATGCACATGGGTCTGCTCGCAAGGCAGCTCTTGATAGAGCTGTAATAAATATGATAGCGATTGACTTAAAACCATTTAGCATCGTAAACGATTGCGGATTTGTGGATTTGATAAAGTGTGCGGATCCACTATATAAATTGCCGAGCAAAAGACAGTTGCGCGATGTTATACTCGTAAATGAATACAAAGCATTGAAAGAGAAACTTAGCTATGAATTAAGCCAAACAGATTATGTAGGCATAACTACAGACTGCTGGACGTCAAATGCCAATGAGGGCTACCTCACAGTGACAGTTCACTACATTGCCAAATCTTATGATCTCTGTTCAGCAGTATTGTCGACTGAGAAATTGATAACGCCAACCAGCCACTCGGCCAATACTATAGCGGCGTCCTTGAACAATGTATTCACAGAGTGGGGTCTGCATAACAAAATAACGTCAGTTGTGACCGACAATGATGCCAGCATGAAGAAAGCTTGCGATGTATTAGAGCTAAAACATTTGCCATGTTTCGCTCACACAATAAGTCTATTGGTACAGGATGTATTAAAACTTCCCTTAGTGGCTACACCATTAGCAAAGTGTAAGCGAATTGTGGCATTCCTTAAAAGTAACACAATAGCCTGTGAGAAGTTTAAGCTAGCTCAAGGCGAACCCTACTATAGCTTAATACAAGAAGTGCCCACCCGGTGGAGTTCCGCACTATATATGGTGCAGCGCATTTTATCAACAAATGAGCATATATCCGCAGTGCTATCAGGCATTCCAGAGGCTCCACAACCGCTCTCAGCGGAGGAAGTCCTCGTATTAAAAGACATATCAAATGTGCTCGAACCATTCGAGTGTGCTACACGCCTTTCTTCTCATGACAAGAATGTTACCGTTTCAGTAGTCATTCCGCTAATTTGTGAGCTAAACAAAAAGTTAGTAGATTTAAAAAAACAAAACATGACTGCAGAAGGGCAGTCTGTTCTTGATTATCTAAGGGTCCGGATGACAGAACGCTTATATCATTATGAATCAAGAACCGTACCAAGAGTTGCCACAATTGTAGACCCCCGCTTTAAAAAGGCTGGCTTTCTTACCCAATCAAATGCAGAACAAGCCGCCAAAGACTTGGAGAACGAGCTGTGCAATAATTTGTCCAAAGTTCCCCAAGAGCCGTTGACACCACCAATTCAACCACCCGAATTTACTTTTCTCCAGCAGAAATTACTGGTTAAACCAAAATTTGGCAAGATAGACGCTATCATAGCTATGCGGGATTATTTAGAAGTGTCAAACTCACCAGAGGACATCGACCCGTTAATATTTTACAAGGTTTGTAATTTTTAAAATTTTTTTTTTTTAAATCTAATAGCATAACTTATAGATGAGCCCTTACTTAATGGACGCTTTGAAGTATACTGCTAAGCAGTACCTATGTGTTCCAGCAACTTCGACGGCTTCGGAGCGAATATTCAGTAAAGCTGGTCAACTAATAAGCGAGCGTAGGAGCTCACTTAAACCCAAAACTGTTAATATGTTACTATTTTTAAATAAGAACACATATTTGATATCAAAATAAATACATATTGTTGAACTACAAAACAAATTTTTAAAAACATCGATTATAATCGATTTTTTCTCTGCCAAAAATCGATATCATCGATGTTAGCGATAATCGATTTTTTCTTTCAGCTCTAATTTAGAATGCTTTCGCCCACAAACTGCGCTGTGATGCAGGGGTGCTATATCGAAACATATGCGCAATGATTGCGCTGTTATCGATACATCGTTAACTCGCTATGCGCATTGCGCATGTGATTGCCGATTAATTCGTGTGCTAGAATGCGTTTGGCGCGGTTTCTTGCTGTTTCAAATTTGAAATGGATAACAGCTGACCCCAGTGCTATTGTGAGTTGCCCATAGGAAAATCAAGACGCTTTTGATTGAAAGATAAGAGTTTGTATTTTCATATATAAGTTTTTCTCAGAATTTGAGCTGTGTTATTGCCGTTCTTGTTATAACCTTATTCAGGGATTTAGAATTGTTAATTAATATTAAATGTATTTGGTTTTAAAGTGAAGTGTAAACGATTTGCTCATACCTAATAATGCATTATGCATTCATCTCGGCATTATCTGTAGTATTATTAGTATTCAATTTGTAATATTATTGGTATTATTAAGCAAATATTTTGAAGAGATTTGTTTGTTTGTTTGTTTATTTCGCAATCGATACATACGTACATACGTATATAAAGTTACTTGATTTCATTTTCTTAGCATTTATCTACTCTATTGTTTGTTGTTGTGATAATAAATCAATGCTCTGATCATATCGATGTATAGTATATTATATAATAATAATATTGAAATAATGTATGTATGTGTCTATGTTCGTTATACGGAAAGTATTCTGGCTTAGCCTTTGGAACAGGCCTATTTAAACTTTGCATATTATTATCTAGTACTGTATGTATAAAGATTGCAATCCTTATCAGTTGCAGACTTTTAATTTTATTATAATTGTAAAATTTTTATTAATTATTATTTTGATTTTTAATTTATTTATTTTTATTTTTTGTATTAGTTTTAATATTATTCTTGAAATGAATGTGTATAATGTGGTGTGAATTTTGATGGAAAAAATGTTGATATTAAATAGTATTATTATATTTATTATTAGGCGTATGCAAATATTTATTGCTATAATTATTATTGCCAGGTTCTTTAAGAAAATAACATTTTCATTAATATATATATATATTTTTTTTTTTTCTTTTATGAATATACTTATTAATGAATGCTTCAATTATAGGCGTTATATTTACTCGATAATCGATTTAGATTTCATTTAGTTTTGTTGTTGCTGTTTTCCTTTCATTAACTAATTAAATTAATTTAATTTATTTTCATTAATTGTTGTATGTGTTATGCGTTATACTCATTCTTAATTAATAATTTATTGTTATGCTTGAATTTTTTTTTCAACACTTTCAGTTTTGTGTAAAGTAAAATTTATTCACTAGCTGTTTTCATTCATTGTTATTGTTAAATTAATTAGTATTTGTTGTTGTTGTTTCTAATACTTTTTGTTGCAAATTTCGTTTGTTTGTATTTTTTTTTTTTATTTTTACATATGCATACATACATATGTATTTCTTGATGTATATTATTTTATATTTGAACATGCTACAATTGGCATTTATTTGTTATAAACATTTCGTTTGATTTATTTACTAGCTACATTTAAATAACAACTGACAAAGAGAAATTATAACATTTACAATGCATCTGCGCTAATTATACAATAATTTGTATATGTACTTATGCAATTTTTAGAATTAATTATGCATGTACTTTGCAGTAATTTGTTGTGATTTGTATTGGTTTTGCTTTTGCTGTTTGCTATTATTGCTTGATTCATTTACTAATTAATTGTTAATTAGTTGAATAATCTCACTATCGTTTTGTTTATTGCTTTCCATTGGCCTCAAACTGATGTAAATCTAACATCAAGTTTACATCAATCTTACATCAACTCAATCAATTATCCAGCCTTAATGCTCATATACCCTGTACTCAGCATAAACTTCTCAAAGATTTCAATTATTTATGTTTGTTGAGGCGATTGAAGCAACCCGTTTGATTGGCATGAATACAGGGTATCATTGGATCTATGTTAAACGGCTCCAGACCAGGCTCCATTTTATGTTCTACTTCCGTTGAGCTATCATTGTGTTTCGTTTTATTCCATTTAATTCCATTCCATTCCATACCATTCCCGATCGTTTCATTTCGTTTCATTGCGTTGTTGCAGTCAAAATGTTACACGTCATTTTTTTTTTTTTCATTTTCATAACATTCTCTAAATTGCTTGAATAAAATGGTTTATATGTATGTATGTATGTATATTTGTTTATGCTATTTTATATAATTCATTAATAATAGTTTTGGATGCGCTACACTCTCTTATATATTTATTTGTAATTTTGTTATTAGGTTTTTTTTTTGTAGTTGAAGCTACGACGAACTGTGAAGCTTTTGCTAACTTGTGGGTTCTTGTTGTTATTGCTGGGTACAGGGTATCGTACAGTCGAGACAATGCTCGAATACACATTTCATATAGCATATGTACCGAAGATCTCTATTGCACTTCAATTAATCTGCTGGCCGTTACTGAGGACGGATTAAACTACAAACAAATGCAAATGTTGTTCTTAAGGTATATTCAATTAAAAAGAACAAAATACATTAATAATAATTTTATAATTTTCATTTCATTTCACAGTTTTCGATACACAAATATCGTTGTATTTCGAATATGCGAAATTTTAGTCGAATTTTCTTCTTTTTTTATTTATTTATTTATATATATATATATTTTTTTTGTAACTCTGAATATATGTGATAGTATAATGATTTTAATGAACTTTTCATACTATTGCTTAGGCACGATTTCTCAAGCACCAGTTAGCATTATGTTAAGTGTGTGCTACAAGTGAGATTGAAACACTGAGCGTGTATGTGGAAGAGATAGAGATATAGACAGATTATATATACTATAGTAGCATAGATATAGTAGGAGTAGGAGTAGGAGTTGGAATTGGAATTGGAGTTGGAGTTGGAGGTTTAGCATCAGGCAGCTCAACCGTAATTCAACTGAAGATTGAGGAAACCGGCCTGACTTTGCTAAATGTGTTCTACTGATAACTGTTATACCGTTTGCCAAGTGTCGCCTATGAAATGTGTTATACTGTTATACTGGGCAAAGCAGCTATTCGCTGATTTCTGTAAGTTTTCTGATATAATAGCCATACTTGTTATATGCGAATGCTTTTCTGTTATATGCCAAAAACTGTTATACTCAACTTCATTCGTGACACGACTCTTATATAGAAAAATCATTATTTCACCCGCAATAACATGAACAAAATTGATTTGTGACGTGTTTGTGAATTCTGAATTTGATTTTATAATGAATATATATATATATAATATATTTATTTAGGTATATATTATTATATGTGTGTATATATTTTACTTTACGTGAAATCACAGTCCGTATGTGAAAAGACTTTATGTACTTGAATGATAATCTATATAGAGTTACGCATATGACTTTAAGTATATAGTATTATGCATTTATGTATGTATGTATATCTAATTAAATATTATAATTATTTTCAATATCATATGTATATGTATGTATATATTTTTGTATGTATGTATGTATATGCATAAGTATCTCAAGGCTGACTGATAAAACTTTTAACAAAATGTGTGTGTATCTGAGTAACTAGATGAGGCAAGTGTTTTTGTTTATTAATATTATTATTATTTTGCATTTATAATTATTATTTTATCTATATATACATATATGTATATATATAAATTTGTCTTAATTTTTGTTTGCACCTCGCAATGAATAACAATTTAATTTTTTTTTTTTTTTTTTTTTTTTTTTTGTTTGCATGTATTTAAAATATAAGCTTTACTTTATTTTGTTGTTAATAAAAGGCATTTGTTAAATCTTGTTCTTTCTTAGAAAAAAAGTTCTTGATTTGCATTTCATTATATATTTTTATAATTAATTTTTGGATTTTTTTATTTGTTTTTTTTTAGTTCAAATTGATTTTATCTTTTAACTACATAATGTTTTTCATTATATATGTATCTATTATATGCTATATAAGATTTGATTCAAATTGTTCATTATTCATTAGCTAAAAATTGTTTATTTGATGAACTTCATAACGTTTTCCGTTTGCCAGACGCTTAAGCTTAAATTTTATATTTTCAATCTAATTATTAATTATAATTAATTTTCGTTTTAGCTAATTTAATAAAAAAAAAGCATATCATTTTTTTGCATTTTGTTGTTGTTGCTATTTTAATTTTTCGCTTTTCTTTTTGCTTTCGGTTGATATGAGCATTCACATAAGTGTTTTTTGTTTAAATTTTTTTTTTATTAATTTTTTTTTATTTTTTGAATTTGTTTTTATATATAATTGTTTATCTTTAACATATTTGCAATTTACGCAGTTGTGTGTGTGTGTGTGTGTTTTTAAAAACAAAATACATTTTTCAGTTCGAAATTATGAAATAAATTCAAGCTTTAATTTAGCATAGAGTTTAGGATCTAATATTGTCATCAAAAATGTTAAAGTTTAGCGAGATAGTGAGAGAGACAGAGAGAGAGAGAGAGAGAAATAGAGTGAGCGAGATAGCAGCATTTTGGCTACAGGCACGCTTAAAAAGAGACGGAGATAGAGAGAGAGAGAAAGCGACAGAGAGAGAGATAGAGATAGATATAGCTGGCATATTGAAATGGATCAGAATTCCATTGGAGTTTTGTCTTTTATGATTTCTAGAAATTTAAGTTATTACATACACAATATGTATGTATGTATGCATGTATGTGTATGTACATAACGTATGTATGTATGTCTGTCTCTATGTAGTTATGTAAAAAAAAACTTTGTTTTTATTTTTAATTTTTATATTTGTTGTTGTTGTTGTTGTTAATATTCTACTAAATTGTGTTAGGTAAAAATCTCATAAGCGCCATGTTAGTGTGTCAGCTGAATTCAATTTGAATTTTGTTTCTTCATTTTGAAATGTAATTTTCTTCATGCCACAATTTGTGGCAACACATAAATAGTGTCTAGAATGCCATGCTGGTGCGACGACCGCCCATGCAACCACCACCACCACCGCCACCGCCACCACCGCCCAAACCCATGCCCATGCCCATGCCACCGCCACGCATCGCACTGTGCGACACGCTGCGTCCCATACGCGCCTCACTGCCACGCCTCTCGCGCGCCCTGCGCAACAGATCCGATGTGGAGGGCCGTCGACTGTTGCTGCTGTTGCTGCTGTTGTTGTTGTTGGCAGCGGAGCCACGTCTGCGGCACGACACGATGTCCGATGTCGAGGAGCGTCGTATATTGCCGCCGGCGCAATCATCGCCAGCAGTGGGCGTGGCGCCGCCACCCGCCGACACAGCCATGTACGGCGACAGGAAGTAGGGGGAGAGGGATGAGGAGCCGCTGTGCCGCTGATTAATGGTGGTCAACAGATGTGTGCTGGAATTGCGACGTGGCGTATATGGCGACTGTGCATAGTCCAGCAACAGATGCATCGATTCCTGTGTCTGCTCCAGCTCCAGCTCCTGCTCCTGCTCCTGCTCCTGCTCCTGTCCACGGTGCTGTGCCCGCTTCCCCTGCAGCTGCTGTTGATCCGCCAGTTCCGTGTCGACACCTTCTATACGCAAATGGGGCGGAATATGACGCTGTCCGGTTGCATTGGCCAAGGGATTGAGATTGGTACCGACGGCGCCCAGCGAGGAGCAGCGTGACGTCGTCTCGGATTTGTGGGACATGGCGTTGCCGGAGGCACGCAGGCCACTGTACAGCGACTTGATGTGGAAATCGAAGGACTTGAAGTTGAGCAGGGAGCGACGTTTCTGCACCTTGCTCGGATGCGGCAGCACATTTGGGATGGGTATCGTCACCGAGATGAGATTGGAGTCGTCGTCCAGTGTGGTGGCAATATCATTGTTGTTAAGCGTATCATATTGCAGTTGCAATGTGGCATGTGGTTCAACTTGTTGTTGTTGTTGTTGCTGTTGTTGTTGTTGTTGTTGTTGTTGTAGTTCATGCTTGCTTATTGTTGTTGTCATAGTATTGCTACTTAGGCTAGTTTTACTGCTAATCACTTTCAAAAATTTATTATCATTATCTAAGGACTCCTTTCGTCACTGAATAACACAGAAACCCTGCTTGGCAGCCTCCTTGGCATCCGCCTCCTCGATGAACGCCTCCTCCTCGTGCTTGGGCGAATCGGCGCCGCAAGGACCGCCACCGCTCAGGCTAAGCGGTCCCTGCGGGCATGCTGATTGTCACCGAAGCGCCAATGTCGATATCATTGGCGGACGCACTGGCTTATTCTCCAATATCCTTTCCAGTTCCAGCATCACGCTCGATGATAGACGCGGCAGTAGCTGCAAATTGAATCCTCATTATCCCTATCAACTAGCCGTGAATGGAGTAGGAGGTGCAGCGGCCAATTAGATACTCACCTGCAACGATTGCAGACTCTGATGCAGTTGCTCCGCCGATGTGGCACCCAACAGAAGGCACTGTACGGGCTCATGTTTCAGTGACCAGGCAATGGACAACTGAGTTGGACTACAGCCCAATTTCTCGGCCAGCGCAGCCAAGTCCCTTAAGCGATCACAATGACGTCGTCCCTCCTCGATGCGATCCTTGCCCCAGCTACCCTGCGGCGATAATGCAGCCTAAACCAAACCCCAAACCACATTTCCAATTAGCATTTCAATCATGATTGATCAGCCACATACATACATTGCGATTGATCTCATCCTCGGTCCAGGAGAAACTCTTCGTTTTGAACGAACCCTTGGGCAGAAAGAGCTTATCCCCATTCTGTGTATCGCTCAGGGCCATGGATAGCGGTCCCCAGGCCATCAGTCCAACACCAATCTTGTTGTACATCTCGGGCAGATACAGTTCGCACTTCTCCCGACAGAACATATGGTACTCCGATTGCTCCACGATCGGTGTGATGCAATTAAATTGCCGGCAGTTGGTGTAGGCCTCCATGATCTCCACCTGGGACCATCTCGCCGTGCCCCAGTACATGGCCCATCCCTGCTGTATGACATAGCTCATGGCACGCACCACTTCTGTCAAACGAGATTCATATTCAGATTAAGATTGACAATGACCAGTGACAATGACAGTGGGGAAAGGAGTGTGGACCCACCTTCCATGGGGCACATGGGATCGGCCTTATGTATGATGACGATATCGATGTAGTTGAGCTGCAATCGCTGCAAACTTGCCCTCACGCACTCGATGATGTGCTTCCTGGACAGTCCCCGTTCCTCAGATCTGACCACATACAATAAAAATATACAATTTAGCTCTGTTATAGAATATTATCGATCTGGGGTTCACTCACTTGGTGCTCCAATAGACCTTCGTTGTTATCACATAGGAGGTACGCTTCCAACCCGTCCGCTGGAGGATTTTTCCAATCTCTGTTTCGGAGTGCGCCTCCGAGATATCGAACAGATTGATGCCGCTATCGATGGCCAACTTGAGTATGGACTCCGCTTGGTCATCGCTGACGCCCGGCGAGAATACCGGCCATGTGCCCAGTCCCACATTCGAGATCCGTAATCCGCTCTTGCCCAGATTCTTGTACCGCAATCCCGGTGTCGGTGTCGATCCATGACGCAGCGGCAGCGCCGGATTCGAGCCGAGGCTTATCGACCGTCCTGCAGTCCGGACACACACACACACATACACACACACACATACACACACACACACACATACAATTCACAGGAATTGCCAGGGTTGTTGTAGTTTTTAAATATTTTCGAGTTTCAGTTGAGTTTGCATGCGTTTTTTGGAAAATAATCATATAACATATTATTAGTATTATTGTTATCATTTGTTAAAGAATCAATAATAAAAAAGGAAAAAAAAAATAAACAAATAACACGTGCACGAAGGAGCAACGACTAAAGGAAACTTAAAATTGTATCTAATAAATAAATAAATTCAATTCGAAAAAATTAATGAGAAATTTTATTGAATTGTAAAATGGATTTTGATTTTGAAAATATCTTCATAGATTAATTAACTATTTAATCTATTGCATTATTTATAGATTCAAAATATATTCGTGGGATACTTGAGGTGGTGTTTCTAGTCGAGGGAAATATATTATTCCACTTAAAGCAATTTATAAGAGATCAAGTACTGTTATATGTATATACATATGTACGTCTTTAAGTATATGTGTATGTATGTATTCCAATTAAAAGCCCATGCAATTCAAATCAATACACAAAATAGTGTGGAAAGTATGTTTCGTCACACATTAGTGAGAAAAAAAATACATACATGTACTTAGGGGCGGAATAATACAATATTTGAAAAAGTATTCCTAAATAAAACAGCTTTACGTAAAAAAATTATATTCTTCTAAACTTTGAGAATCCATAACTATGGCAAACCATAACCGATTTTCGAAATTTATGCATTTTTGTCAATTGTTGCATTTTCAATTTGAATCTGCATCAAAATTTCCTAACTATGTGGCTAAATGATTAATAAATGGTAATAAAATTAGCTTTTGGTATAGACCTCCCAACTTTGGGAAGCCATAACTTTGCCAAAAATCAGACGATTTTCAAAATTTTTGCAGTTCTGTCAATGTTTGCGACCGTTTTTTAAATCGGAATCAAAAATTTGTTCATTTCGGCAGTTTAGAAATTTTCGATAATTTTTGGTCATATATACTGACAAAATGTCAAAAAAGTGAAAATGCCCAAATCGATATATTTTGTCACCATTCGATTTCTGTCATCAAAATATGTATAAAAAACCTTAGCGCACTTGATTTGGGACAATATTTTAGAAAATATGACACAAAATTCGAAAAAAATGGTAAAAATAAGCTTTTTGGTCGAAAAATTATATTTTGGATCACTTTGAGAAGCTATAACTTTGGCAAATCTCAACCGATTTTCGAAATTTATGCATTCTGGTCAATTGTTACAATAGTGTTTCGAATCTGCATCAAAAAATCTAAATCAATTTGGAAAATGTGGCTAAATTATTAATAAATGGTGATAAAAATCCGTTTTTGGTAGAGACTTTCTCAACTTTGGGTAGCCATAATCAGACGATTTTCAAAATTTTAGCAGTTCTGTCAATGTTGACGACCGTATTTTAAATCTGCATCAAAAATTTGTTTATTTCGGCAGTTTAGAAATTTTCGATCATATTTGGTCATTTTCGATATAGTATCGAAAATGATAAAATTTCAAAAAAAGTGAAAATTACAGAATCTAAAATTTGTGCCACCATTCGATTTCTGGCATCAAAATTTGTATTCAAAAACCTTAGCGCACTGGACTTGGACCAATATTTTAGATATGGTCTTGAGCTATAAGTATTTTTGGGATATATTAATTGTGATGGGTAAGCAGGACGTATGTTTGGACCTATAGATATTTGACCGCCCTTATGTACATGCGTGTTTTTGTAAACAGAATATTGTAAATAACAAGCCCAACAATCGAAGAGTATCAACTAAAAGAACAAAAAATTGAGAAGGTTAGATAATAGTGAGAAATTCGATACCGAAATCAAGATGACCGCCCGTACCACTGAACTCCTCCATGCAGTCGAGTGACGCTATCGGGGCCCGGCACCTATAATGATGTATTGAAGGATATAATGAAATTATTGAAAGTTGTGTAAAGAGTATTAAAAAGTTGAGCTGCGAACGAGTCGTTTAACATACACAATTCATTATATTACTTAAAAGTAAGCACTGAGGAATTATCGATAACTTGTATATGAGATTAAATTCAACAAAATATAAGTTATCGATAAAGTCGTGTCGTATTCAGTATTAGCAGATTTCAATTTGTCAAATCCTTTTTTTTACAATTCGACTAAGGAGCAGTTTTATCAAATCACCATTTATCGATAACATATCGATATAATTTTGAGTAACGCAATGTTTCATGTATAATTTTTTGAATAGTTTCACATCCCGCTTGCCATCACTTCCGATTACAATTCAAGGACATTCCTTTCTCTTATCGATAACGTTTGCTCGATAACATATCGATAACAGCTGTCAAATCGTACGCTGGCTTTACCTGTAAATTGTTACCGGATTCGAGTCGTCGCTCGCATTGTCCATGTTGTTGTTGTTGTCGTTGTTGTTGATGATGTTGCTGGCATTGGTGGCATGCGCCGCTGTGGCACCTGCCACACCAACCACATTGTTGGTCACGGTGGCGCCCATTACAAAATTCAGACCACCTGGCAACGCCAAAGTGCCGTTATTCAGGCTCAATATAGTATCAGTTGCTGACGCTGATCCCGTCGTTGCCGCTGCTGCCGCTGCTGCTGTTGCGGCTGCGTTGGCAGCGACTGTTGCGGCTGATGCAGCTGATGTTGCCTCCGGCATATAGCCGGGGGTGGCAATGAGTGTAGCCGGTTGCATTACCGTTATGCTGCCAGCGGCATTAACAGCATCGTTGTTGCTGCCACTGCCACTGCAACTCGATTCATGCCCCAGCAGCAACGGTGTGCTGGCATTGGTTGCATCAACAATGCTCTGCTGCAAATGCTGCGTGTAGTCTGGATAGCTTGTGGCAGCTGCTGTGGCAGTTAAGGCAACTCCCCCGCCGCTTACAATCGCATTGGAATTTGTTGCCGTTGCTGTTGCAGCAACTCCTGTTGTTGCTGTTGCTGTTGCTGTTGATGGACTCGGGTTGGCCTGGCTGCCATCACTATTCAGGCTGCATACCATTGACATTGTAGCTGTGGCAACTAGGGCGTTGTGTGTGTGTGGGGGGTAGGGGATGGGTGCAGTAGGCGTGGTCAACTGTTAGCTTCAAATGGCATCCATTGCGAGTATCGCTTTGGCTGAGGTTTCGTCTTATGCACTTGACTTTTTGTTTAAACTACTAAGTGACTTTCTTTTTAATATACGTGTATAATAAATTTAATTTATTTTATTTATAATTTTAATTAATTTATTTAACACTACAATTTGACTAATAATCACAATGTTGAAGGTTTTCACAGCAGCTTTCAGCTGTAGCTGCTACTTTTAAGGCAAGTCCAGTCAATAAATTTGTTGCTTTGGTTTCTCTACAAATTTCATAATATCGATTAACACACACACACACACACACTCACACTCACACACACACACAGCATATGTATGCGTGTGTTTGTGTTTGTATGCATGTGTGTGTATTTGTTTGCACTGCATAATATTTAATTCTTTAGTGAGTTGAGTTCATTATATCCACAAAAGTTTCTTACAAAAATTGTTTCAAAAGTGTTCACATATTTATGCCCATTTGTTTATTCAGATGTCAGTTGATATGCTATATGCCACATGCCACATGTGGCACTTCCACAAATGTGTATATCCTCTACATATTTTCTTGATTTTATTCATATGACCCAAACAAAGTTGTACGAACGCAAACAGAGCTAAGCTGTATGCAAGTGAAATGCGGCAACAGCGCAATGACAACATCTACGCATTTTCACAAATTTCTGAGGCACTAAAATTACAGTGAAATTCTTAGCAAATCTTAGATTGAAGTAAATTTAAAAATGAGTGCAATGTATATTTATAATTTGTAGGGTATATACATATACATATACATATATATATATGTTGGGCTCATTGTAAGGGTAGTTTGGGGATTCCCCAGTGCCAGTTACAACATTGTAATTGTGGCTTTTGTATATGAAACAATGGGCTGGCCAACTGTAAGCAGGCGCAACCACAACCACAACAACGACAACAGCAACTGCCACTGTATATATGTATGTATGTATGTATGTGGCAATGTTGTTGGTGAAGTAATAGGGTCAAAGTTCATCACACTAGGTCAACAGTAGCAGCAGCAGCGCCAGCAATAAGCGATGTAATGTTCAACTTTAGTGTCAAGTGAAATGTTTAAGCCAAAACATTGAAGCTCTTGAATTACTAAAGAAAAAATTCAAAAAAAAAAAAAAAAAAAAAAACAAATCAAACTAATTAGCAAACGCAACTGCTAAGCACTCACAACAACAACAACAATAATAACGGTAGCTACAACAACAACAACCCAACCCATATGCGTATATTATGACTTGGCCTAAAGTGTTTTATTATTACTTTTTTTTCTAGTTTCCTTTGGCTCAAGTTTTTTTTTTTTTTTTGTAATATTTTTTTTAATGTTGTTGTTCTTGTTGTTGTTGTTGTTGTTGTGGTTGTTGTTGTTGGTGGTGGAACGTCAAAAACGTGACCTGAAATTAAAGATTAGCATGGCCAAGCAGGAAGGGGCAAGCAGCAGCAGCAGCAGCAGCATATGCCACCTCACGTGGCATGATGGTCACGCAACACAAACACCACAGCAAATGCAAATTATTGTGCCCCGCAGTAGCAGCAACAACACATTATGGTGGTAGCATGACCCAGCGGCAGCATTGACTTTGGCCAACAACAATAACAGCAACAGCAACAGCAACAACAACTCAATGAGGAAATTTGTAACACGAAGCACTTGACACCGCAATATAGTATAACACGTTTGTGCCCAAAATATGTAACATGACTTGACAACAATTTCTGTCAAAATGTGCTCTACACAAAAACAAAAATTTCAAAATCAAAAAAAATATATGGCATAAAAAAATATTAAATTTGAAATAAGCAAAAACTATATACATATTTCGTACTTCTCCAATTTTTACTATTCCAATTTTTGAGCTACAGATTTTCAGAAATTAAAAAAATTTGCCATAATTTAGAAAATTAATGTAACTGCCCAAATTAGCATATCAAATTGAATGTGACATAGGAAAATTAAAAAAAAAATTATAATAATAAAAATTTAAAAAAAAAATGGAGAGCAAAAATAATAAAATTTACATAAAATTTTTGTAATGATAGTAATTAAACGTCACATAAGAAAATTATTAAAAAAAATAAAAAAAAATATCAATATAAAAAATTAGGAGTGCAAAGATAATAAATTTTATATAAACAATTTTATTTATAAAAAAATTAAAGTGCTTAGATCATTCTGAAGCCAGAGATTTTGATAAGTTAAAAAAAAATGTAGCAATTAAAAAGGAATAATTTATCTGTCAAAATTAGCATATGAATTGAAGTGTGAGAATAACAAAATTAAAAAATAAATAAAATCAAATATAATGAGTACAAAAAAAAAAAATTGTAAATTTAATGCAAAAAATCTCTAACTAAAAACTTAAGATTCTTGAAATATATATATTTAAGTTTTTATCACAACTGAAAACTAAGTATTGTTGAAAATAGAGAAATATCAAATGATTTAAATTTCTGAATTAAAATTAAACATATAATAGTGATAAATTTTTGAGTTTTCAAAAACTTTAACAATTTATTTTATTTTTTTTAATTTAATTTAATTTTTTTTTTAATATTTTTTTTGTAGTTAGACATTCTGTGAGTGGCATTCGCTAGTTTTGCACTTCGTACTGCTGCGTTTCTCACATCATTTTTTTTTTTTTTTTGTAAGTGTTGTTGTTATTGTTATTGCGGTTGCTTTCTCTCTCACTCTCGCTAGACTACCTCTCTCTCTCTCTCTCTCTCTTTTTCACTTGCTCTTTGTGTGGCATGACCTTCGACCAGGCAGGCCAATTTTTTGTATTACATTCTTTTTATTTGGGATTGAGCAGAGAGGCTAGAAAAAAATGCAAAACGTGCAGGCAACACGAACATGAACACAAATCTCTGGCCACAAAAAAAACACACACACTCACATACACACACACACACATATATATAAGCATAGAAATGGTTAAAATGTATGACCATGCCCAGTGTAAGCCTAGCAGCATTACCTCCAAGTACTACTTACAACACTCGCAGTTTATTGATTTTGTAAAACGTAAACAAAATAAAGAAAAAAAAAAAAAAAAAAAACATAGGAACACAAATTATATATGTTAACGGAAGTGCATTAAGTTTTTCTTTTCTTGACTTTTCTTCTCATTTGTTTTTATTGCGACACGACATTATGATCAGAGATAAGTTAATTAAGATTATTTAAGTGAATTGCAAACGATTTAACATAAAACTTAACAATCCATTGACATACTTGCTCGAATGTTTTATAAATTGTTTTCAAACAATGACAGTTTTGATTGAGAATTTGAAATTTTAAAATATTTTTATAACAAATAGTTAAGAATTTATTTTTTAGTAAAAATAGCACATAAAGTAACAAATTTAATGCAAGTAGAGTAAGAAAGTATGAGAGTATCCTCAAGTATGCTTGTTTTATTTATATTTGAAATATATACCTATTTTTAATATAAATACCAGTTTAGCTGAAACTGTTCCTGTTTCTTTCACGAGTTGCTTGCACAGACTAAGCGAACACAAGAGGCATCTCTGAAGTAGACTGAAGGGACCTATCCTTCCACATCTACATACATAGTACATCATGTCAACCTATACCCCAAGGCAACCCTGGGGTTCGATCGGCGCTGCTCTCAGCAAGCTACCAGTGTCAGTGTTGTGCATTTAGCCTTTTTTCGGCTAAATTTGCACACTTTTTCATTTTTAAAATACTCAATTGTCTTTTTGACTGTATAATTATAATTGCTAAAGATATTAATTTAACCATATTTGGGTATATTTTTTTTTATAAATATTTGTTATTTTTATATTTTTGACTTTTTTTCTAGCTAGCTTTTTTCTAGATATGGTAAAAGCACTGCCAACATCACAACATCAGATACGGTGAAGGAAAATCAATGCAAGTCAAGACGAGAGTCTCAGTATAATTAATTACCCGACTGACGGCTTAATAAGTCTAGGGGTGTGTGTGTGTTGCTGGTCTGCATTATACACACAATTATATTCAGATTAAATGCTTATGCATAGAAAATCACAAATGACTGTTGTGATTATAAGGGCTTAATAATTGTGGGGGAAGCGTCACTTTCCGCCGAACCCAAAAAAGTATGCTACATTTTTATCGAGAGATAAATGACGATGGATAGCGGCAATTGACTGTTGATTGTGCCCCAACGATTGCCGTTATGGCACCTGTGCGCACACACACACACACACATTCTACAGTTGTGTGTGTGTTTGTGTTGGCAAGTTATTTAGACAAGTTCAGTTTATTGATTTTATTTGGCACTTAAATTGTCTCATTGGCGATTATCTGCTTAACATACATGTATGTATGTACATAGCTCTGACCTTTGTCATGTTTTGCTCTCTGTATGCATGTGTGTGAGTAGGTGTGTGTGTGTATAGTGCGCTTTGTTGTTGCCGTTTTGTTTGTTTGTTTGTTTTGCTTATTACAACTGGCTCGCAAAAAAAGTAAGTTGAATTACATAAAAGTTGGCACTGCTGCTCCTGCTGCTGCTGCTGCTGCTGCTGTTGGCCCAGGGCCCTTGATCTTAATAACAAGTACTTCAGCTTTTCAAACCCCTCACCCCCCCCTCCCACCCCTGTCACTCTCTTTACCAGTAGCCAAGGCAGCTCTAGCCTCTATACTTGCCTTGGCCAAACCGCTGACGTTATGGCCTGCAGCCTACAACCAAACAAATAAATGCAATTTTATGTCTATGCACTTCGTTGCAGCTGCCACATTCGTCCTTTCACTGTGTATGTGTATGTGCTCGGGTGTGTGTGTGTGTGTGTCAGTGTGTGTGGCACCGGCTGAGACCCCCCAACTGACTACGAGTCTCTCTCCCAGTCTATCTCGCAGCCTCTCTCTCTCTCTCTCTCTCTCTCTCTCTCTCTCTATCTCTCTTTCTCTCTCTCTCTCTTTCTCTCTCTCTCAGTCTCTGTCTCTCTCTGGCACAATCTCCCTCTATCTCTGGCAAGCCTTGACTGGGCTTTCGTTTGGATGCTGTAAATAGCACATGCAGCTGTAACTCTGTATGTGTATGTGTGTGTGTGTATTTGTCTCCCTCTACGTGTGTGTGTGTGTAAGTACTATATATATGGCATATTACGACACTCTTAAAGTCGCGTTTTCTTTTACTCTTTATTTTTTTCCCGTTTTTGGTTTTTCTTTGTCGTCGGCCTGTTTATTTGCTTTTTGGCTTTGACTTTATCACTTTGAATTTGGTGCAACCGAAATTGAAATGGCAACTGAAATTGTTGCCATTAAGTTGGTTATTTGTTGCAAGTGGCGCAATGTTGCAAGTTTTGAGTGGGCACAGATTCTATCCCGTTGCACACGTACACAGCCAGTGGCAAGTGGCACGAACCACTGGGAATTTGGCTAAGCCATGGCGAGAACTGAGAATTCGCAGCGCGACTTAAAGGAAAGTCATCAAGGGATTGACTGAGAAAAGCGAGAAGTTAAGCGAGAGACAGAGAGAGACAGAGAGAGACAGAGAGAGAGAGATAGAGAGAGTCGGGGTCAGCTAAACAGGGGAACTCAAAAGTGTTGGTAACGGACCTCGTTTAGGCCCGATACGCTGCTGGCTTTAGACGCAGCACGTAGCCAACTGTATAAATAATAAAATAAATACAACCGAAATACATGCATACACATACACACATATGTATGTATGTATGTGTGTGCACTTCAAAATGGCGTGGAATCGTAACGGCAGTTCCAAATGTTTACTGTTTACTGTTTGCTTTGACATTGTCATTCCATTGTTGCTGCGACTGCTGGTCGATATGCCGCAGTTTCTTATTTATTTTTGACCCACAGATTGTCCAACAAAACAAAAAACCCCACACTTAAAGTGGTGGCAACTCTGGTGGTAGCTAATCAACTTTCGATTAATCCTACGCTACAACTCTTCTCCCTCGCTAACTGTTTTCCACACACCCTCTCCCTCTCTCTCTCTCTCTTTCTCTCTCCTTGCCGCTGAATCGATGATCATCTGACAGCAGCTTCTACGAAAAAGATGAAGAATTCGTATATATCCAAAAATTTCTAAAAGTGGCAGCACTTTTGTTAAAGTCTGGCAATGCTTTCACAATCACTATCAATATTAATTATGACAAGAAAGAGTTGAAGTAAAATAATTATTAACTAAAATAAAATGTCTTTGAAAAAAAAAAAAACTCCTACTTTCTCTGTCGACATGGTGGCAACGCCATACAACTAGTTAAATATGAAAAAGATGCTGAGAAAGTGCACGAATGCCATGTTCAAATTGGCAATCTTACTTTATTTCATTTCAACTAATTTGTAAAATTTTCAAAAAGTGGCAACACTTTTGTCGAAGTCTGGCAACACTTGCGCAGCACTACCAATATTAGTTGTCAAAAGAAAGAGTTCAAATTTAACTAGAAGTAATTATCATAAAATTATTAAAAAAAAAAATATATCAAATAAATGTACTGTAACTTTTCTCTGTCGACTAGGTGGCAACGCCATGCAGCTAGTTAAATATGAAAAGGATGCTGAGAAAAGTGCACGAATGCCATTTTCAAATGGGCAATCGCACTTTGTTTGATTTCAACTAATCGATTATTCATGATGTTGATTGTTTTGCGGCAAACTGAAAACAAAAGAAACACACACACACACACACACTCAAGTACAAACACACCCACACACACAGAGCTATACAATCGATATACAAATAGTAAAAATGAAGGCCCATTTCAAATTTCACAACTATTTACATGAGTTTTCTTCTTTTATTTGTTTGTAGGTTGTTTTTTTTTTTTTTTTGCTTTTGTTTTGGCTTTGTTGATCGCGCGACACGCATGTTGGTCGGCGGGGCATTCGTGTTGCATGCAACATTCAGCATTCAAAATTCAAATGCTTGTCAGGCTCGCAAGCAAAAAAAGGATCAAATGACACGCGGCTCTGCGACAGATACAACGATAGACACGACAGAGAACAATAACTAAACAAACTCCATATAAACTCATTATAAACTCGATTACAAACGTGCCACATAGACCATAATAATAATAATCATCACCATCATCAACATCATCACCATAATAATCATCATCATTATCGTCTTAATTCGATTTCGTATCGATGTTATTTTGACATTCAATGCAACGATTTGTTCAATGCCAATGTCAGATACTCCCCAAATAGCTATATATATATATATATATATATATATAAAGGGTATATTAGTCTCGAAATTAATCTCTATATCTCAAAATATTAAGAAAATTTTAAACACAAAATTTAGATAATTAAAAATTATTCTATAAATTTCAGAGCAGATATTCATATCGGCATACAGCTCAAAATATTAAAAATATTTTTCTATTAATTTAGATAGTTCGAAGTTATTCTCCAAATTTGAGATAAGATTTTCATATCCGCATATATCTCAAAATATTAAAAACATTTTACAAACAAAATTAAGATAATGAAAAAATTTTCTTTAAATTTCAGGGAAGATTTTCATATCGGCATATTTCTCAAAATATTGAAAAAGTTTTATAGTTTATAAGTTTATCGAAAAATGAATTGATTAAAATATATCAAATTATTGAAAATATCAAAATATATTCGATTTTCTTATAATTTATCAAATTGTTCAATTTATCAAATAACATTAATGAATGCTCTAAAGTACATCAATCTAAAAAATTAATTAAATTAAATTAAAATAAATAATTAAATTAAATAACAAAATATAGTTATACTTATAAAAAAATCTTGAAAAATTATTATAATAAATATAAAAAGAATATGTAAACATAAATTAGTGCGTTGAAAAGTAAAACTGATAATAAATTAAATAACAACAAATTTAATTTCAACAAAATAATATGTAAATTATAATAGTTTTTATAATGTAATAGTTATTATAAATAATATAAGTTATTATAAATGTATAAATTAATATGATATATGATAAATTATTTAAATGATAATAGATGATAGTTAAGAAAATATTAAAAAAATATTTAAATATATTTTTTTTAATAAATTGCTCACAATTTGTCAAGTTAATTTGAGATTTAAGTTGAGTTGATTACAAATTTGATTTTGATATGAAAGTTATGCTATAAAGTTATAGTTACTGATATATAGTAAAAACTATAATGCCGGTTGAATGCCAAAAGAATGAGAGAGACGGGAGAAAAAGAGAGAGAGAGAGAGGGGAGAAAGGCAGCGATATAGTGTTGGAGAGATGTTGAGAGACATTGAGAGAATTGGCGCAGTTAGCGGATTCCAAATCGATGCGATTCTCAGCTGTTTGCCATAAATCGCCATGCGACAAATCTCTCGATATGCGATATACAAAATTTCGCACAGAGGTCGAGGCACACACATTTCTGATCGGCTATATCGGATGTACATATATGTGGATATAGATATAGCTATAGCTATAGCTATTCTTATAGAAGGTAGATATATATACATACATATATCTGTATTCTAGTTATGCGTGTTTATATACATATGTATCTATTTGATGTGCCATAAAAACTAGCGACAACAGCAGCCGCGTGGCGACAGCGGTGTGGGTCGAGAAGACAACAGACGAGAGGGGGGCATAGGGATGTGTGTGTGGGGGGGGAGGGGAGGGGGGTTTAGCTTTTAGAAGGCTTCAATGTTTATTGTGATGCATTGCGTATAATAACTGCACCGCACTGCACTACACTGCACCGCATGCTGACATGTGAATATGTCAATAAACAAAACGCGCTTTTCATGTGACACTTGAGAAAAAAGTTGAAAAAAAAAGTAATATATGTACATATAAACATGTATATAGTATAGTTGGCGACGACTATATATTTAGTAGGCACTGTTTACGTACATACGTGTGTATGCGTGTATATACTTATGCTCGACACTATGCTACAAATTGTTAAATGTCGCCAAATATTTTTTTTATCATTTTTTCTTATTTTTTTTTTACAAATATATATATATTTTTTAAATGTTTTATTTATTTTTTTTTTTGGAATAGTTTGTTTTCTTTTTTGTAATTAAATTGCAATTGTTATATAGTTGTTTTGAATATTATTTTGTTGCCGCTTGTGCCGCGCGCCGTGACCGTCCGTTGCGTCTGACACGCGAAACACGTAACACCGCAATGAAGTCGACAGACGAAAGACAAAATATTTTGGCCCGCAAAGCCGAAAAGAGCAAAAGCGAAAATGGCAACAACGTTGGCAGTGACAGAGGCAGCGTGCAGCGCCAGTGGCAGCGACAGCTGTGGGCAGCAGCAGCGAGCAGAAGGCAAATGGCATAAAGCAGAAAGCAGAAAACTTGGCAGAACCTGGCAGAGAATGGTCACAACACACACACACACAAACACACACACACATAAGCAGAGAGAGAGAGAAGAGAAGCAGAAGCAGAAGCAGAACATGAACAAGAACAAGCAATATTCACTGTGGACACATTCGGCAACAAACGAAACGAACGCAAACGAAACGAAACGAAACGAGACGAAACGCGACGAAACGTGGCGAGACGAAACGAAACGAAAGTCAACGAATTAAGCGAAACGAAAGCACGAAAATGCACGTGTTATTTGTGTGCCAAACGAGCGAAGGAAAGCTCAAAATGAATATGAAAATGAAAATGTGTAGGAAAATAAAGAAAATAGCAAAAGAGACACAGCAAGTTGAAGAGGAAGCAGCCGTTGAGCGTGCAAAAACAAATCAAATAAATGACAACAAGAACAACAACAAAAACTGAAGGCAACAAGAAGAAGCACAAAAAGATGCAGAAAAAGAAGAAGCACAAAAAGATGCAGAAGAAGAAGAAGAAGAAGAAGAGCAGCAGCAGCCGCTGAAATTTGTGTCGTATGCAGCAAATGTGAAAGAGAAAGCAAGTTAAGTGAGTGAGTGTGTGTGTGAGAGAGAGAGAGAGAGAGAGAGAGATAGGGACACAGAGAGAGAGATAGAGAAAAGGAGAACGAGGTGAGTGAGGAGAATACAGCAGCAATTGCAGCATCAATATGTAGAGAGAAAAGAGGGAGAGAGAGAGAGCAGCAGCAGCAGCAGCAGCTGGCTGAGAGAGCGTAATTCTCTAGTGAGTTGACTTTTCTCTTGTTGCTGTTGCTGTTGTTAATGGGGGCTCTCTGTTTTTGTGGTGAATTTTGAGGGGCACACACGTGTTCCACTTTTGAGGCGCAACAACACTGCAACCCATATACCACGTGCCGCATGTGTATGTGTATGTCTCACACACATTGAGCCTACCCCAAACTCTTTGGGCAGGAAAAAAAAAACATGTCCCATGTTCCATAGCCTCGTTTCTGAGCCCGCACCTTCAGGCAAACAGGCAGGCAGTTGTTTCACTCTTGCTTCACTGTTTCAGCCCAACAGTGGCAAATGTGGCAAATGGATATGCACACACACACACACACATATACATACATATATATATATATATATATATATGTCATGCTGTTCCATACACAATTTGTGTCGAGCACAAGTGGCCACAGTTTTTTTTCTTACATTTTTGCCTCTCTCCTTTCTCCTCTTCATCTCTTGTTTATTTTTTGCTTCATCATTTGCGTCCTTTGTTTTTCTCTTCCTGTTTCAATTTCTGCCTTCCATTTGTTTTCGGTTGTAGCAAGGCGTAAATTTTGTTGCTTTGTTTCCTGCAAATTTTCCTTTTATTTTCTTTCGCTACATTCTACGTTTTTGTTTGTTTTATTTTCATTTTGATATGGTTTTTCTTGTTTTTTTATTTTTTTTATTGTTTATTTTTCTATGTTTTTTTTTATGATAGCCTCGTGTGCTTTTGTAACCCGCACAAAAGTGCATCATCATGACATATGTATGTATGTAGGTCTGTATGTAGATATGCCGCCTAGAATATTCACAATGAATTGTGGCACGCACTCAGGAGTCTGATATGCTTGCCACGAGCATCTCTCAAAGCGTACCAAGTAATTGAATGTGATCCCAAAACAAGTCAAATTAATTGAAATATCACAAAAGGCAGCTCGTTTCGTAGCCCTCTCTGTCTGTGGAGCACGCGACGTATACGTAATATTATTTTGGGGTAAATCACAAATTGTGAATCAAACGCAGATTGATCACTTAACCGTATTACCACCACCACCACTTGCCATAACACCACCACCAACAACAACAACAACAACATGCTGCACACGCTTACAACTTAATGTGGCAACATGTCGTATACGAAATTTGGCAACAAATCATTTACGGGAGCAGGGGAAATACAAGATGGTGAAAGTTGCATGCAATTATTCAACGAATTTGTAGTTTATCACAATATGTTATAATGCAAAAAAAAAAAAAAATTTTGCTGTATATTTTCAGTATTTTTGATGGGCGATAAATATTGGCATACGGATCGTATACGTAATGCGTGAATAAATCATTTGCAGACGGAGGAAAAAATATAAAAATATAAAAAATTAGATAAATTATAGTTTTCTATAAAATCTACTAAATGATATTTTTTAGGTATATTTTCAGTATTTTTTGTATTTTTTATTCACACATATTACACACATCGTATGCGCAATATCTTTAAATAAGTAAATATGTAGGAATTTGTATAAAAAACGTCAGGACAAAGTTCAATAACTTCAATTACATAAAAATTCAACTTTAATCACAATTTTTTATTATTCGTTTCCATTTTTCCTATTAGTAGTGATATGGGGCGTATGATTAATTTTTGTAGCAATAACTTGAAAAATACTCGTAACATTTAAGGGATTTCAATTCACTATCGTATACTCTGATATTTCATTTCTTCATTCAACTTACTTTTGTTAAAATTTAAATATTTTAATTGACGCACTTCAGCGCAGAAACTTTAATTGTCGTCCGCAGTTTGTGGGAATATGTCAGGACAATTCCAACTGCAGTCGCAATGTGCAAAAATTTTGAAGCATAAAAAAAACACTCATGAATAATATATAACTGTGCGAAAGAAACATTCCTTCACCATATATATTATATTAAAGCGGAGCAAAACAATTTTAATTGCATAGCAATAACAATTATATTTTCAATCTGCTATGATATATGATTATGACATTATTTTTCTTATTGTTATTATTTTTTTAATAATCAAATTGCTTTGAAAATTTCTTAGTTGCAATTGTTGATTTGAAATTCCAGCAACATGTTGGTTTGTGTCTTTGCTAATTATGTACAACAACCGCAAGGCACTTGACACTTTCCCAACGAAAGCTGAGCAACCAAAAGCTCTTCAATCACACAATTGCATGCCAGCTAAAAGCTCTAATGCTGAAAGCTGCACTCTGCCAAGCAGCAAACACGAACAGCGAGAGAACGGCATAGATAGAGAAAAGGAGAGAGAAAGAGAGAGAGAGAGCTAGGGAAATGAAAGTTGCACTCGTTGCATACTCGATTAATTTATGCTCCCTTGAGACGCTTAAGCATTTAATGGATTTTATTTTTTCAAAGCTGTTGATAATGTTAATGTGGGAACTGAAGCGACAGCAGCAGCATTTATGTAAATGAACGACATTCATTAAGCTCCATTTTGCTCTAATCAAATTTAAAGATAACTTTACTAAGCTATCAAGCACACATAATTGAATACTTGAAGTGGGAGTCAGAGCTTTGAAAGCTCTTTAAACATATTATGCCATGGTATATACAACTAAATTTGGATTAAGTCGGAGCTTTGCAAGCTCATTAATCATATTATGCCAAGATATGTATATACAACTAAATTTGTAGTTTAATAAACTTTTCAATAACTTTTCAATCACGAAAGTAACTTGGATTAAGCACATGGAAATGAATACTTCAAGTTGCAGTCGGAGCTTTAAAAGCTCATTAAACGTATATACACCTAAAATTGTAGTTCAATCATTTTTTCAATTTCAGCATTTACAAAGTAACTTGTATTAAGCACAGAGAAATTAATGCATCACGTTCAATCGGAGCTTTGAAAGCTCCTTAAACGTGTTATGGCACCAACTATTATACTGAATTGAAAGTTTCATAAACTTTTCATTCAGAGCCTTTACAAAGTAACTTAATAAGTTTTAATAGACTAATTGGTTTTCAACACAACATAGACTGTGGCAGCTTTTTGAAAGCTCATTAAAGCTGCATCAAAAGTTAAACGACTCGTTTGCACATTTAAATCATGGGGAAAATATCGATCGATGAAGTGTATGTAAGTGACTTACATGATGCGATGATAGGCATCCGGATGGGACTGGGCACATGTCACGGACTGCTCCGATTCCGTAGAATCATCGCGCAGCGTGGCAACGCCGAGCGGTAGTATCGGTATTATGGCAGCTGTTGCAGCTGCCGCTGTTGCCGGGGGTCCCGCCAATGTTGACGTGTATGCTGCCGGCGGCGTACCGCTGAAGTTATGCGTTTGCGGAGATGGTGTCGTGCTTACGGCCTCCTAAAAAATTCAAAAAAAAAAAAAAAATTTATTTATATAGATATATATGAAAAGAAGTAAAAATAAATAATATAAAAATTGTGAAAAGTGCAGAAAAAGAGAGTAAATTGATTGCAAGAGAAGCCTCACATGTGAGGCAAATGTGGCTGGTTTTAAAATATTTTAAAATATTAAAAATATATATATTTTTAAATTTCTGCATATTTTGTTGTTTTTGAGCACCTTGAATTCGGCGGATGCCATAAATAATATATATATTCATATATATATATATATAAATTAAAAAAATATATATATTATTAAACAAATGGTGAAAAAATGCAGCGAAAGTGGTAAGAGAAGCGTCATATGTGAGGCAAGTGTTGCAAGTTTATTTACATATTTTAAAATTTGAAAAAAAATATATTTAAAAAAAATATTTTTCAAAATTTAAGCATATTTAATTGTTTTTATGCACTTTAAAAAAATTATATATATAAATAAATTTTTTGAAAAACAGTTATGTATATTAATAAAAAATATTAAAAATTAATTTTAAAAAAAGGGGAAAAAGGGAAAAAATTTCGGCTAAAGAAATTGAGGCATATGTTGCAGGTTTTTTAACACATACAAACATAAATTAAAAATTAAAAAAATATTAATTTTGAAATTTCTGTATATTTTGTTGGTTTTGAGCACCTTGATTTCGGCTGAAGCCAAAAAAAATAAATAAATATAAATAAATTATAAATAATTAGTAAGAAAAAATTC